>VXAV01000182.1:165554-180606 GCA_013399715.1 Alectura lathami | reverse complement strand
AAAAAAAAAAAAAAAAAAAAAACACAAAAAAAGCCTGAAGAAATTACCTGTTTGCAAGAAAGTAATGGAAAGGAGTGAATTGCTCATAACATTTTTTCTTTCTATTCCCTCCCACTCTCTTGATCACACTGAGTTTTCTCTATGCAAAATGTTAAATAATAACATTTTTACTGAAATAAAACTTGGACAGAGAGTGCATTTTAAAATTCTTTGAACTCCTTCAACAATGAGCCTGTGAAGAAGGTTGAGGCAAGTCAAAATCAAAGCTCTGACTAACTAGGTCTCATCAAAAGTTGTGTATTTCTCCATAATATGGCCTAAGAGGTATTATAGAAGTATTTTGGTGTAAAAGGTAACATTAGTTTTTCTACAGGCAGCAGAAAATATTCAATACATTCTCTATAAAAATGGAAGAATATCTAGGCTAAAAGAAAAATATATGGAGAGATGGTACCTTGAATTAGTACAAAGTTAGCATCATGTCAAGTAGACAAATGACTAAAAGGGAGCTATGTTATACTTAATTCTTGCCTCTTTACTAGGACACATCTGATTTCAAAAACCGGTAGGGGATTGAATTCATTAACAAACTAGAAATCTTTTCTGCCTCTTTTATCAAGTATAGATCCTAAATAGCACTAAAAAGGGCTCTAATGACTGAGCTATCATTGTAGTAATCTTGAAAGGACTGTTTTCAGAATGACTCCCAGAGAGTTTTTTCATTTGGAAGAGGTGAAGTACCATGTATTATGTCATGATTCAGAATATTTTTCTCTAAATTCACTGGTCTAATAAAAATATTTTCAGACTAGAACTTGTTAAGACTGATCTAGCTAGTTCTGTTTATGCCAGAGCACAAGCAGACCCCGTTGAGAGTGTAATCTGATATCATTGGGAATATCTTGAAGCAGTAGTAAGTAAAATACTGGAACTGAACTTTTGGAGATGGAAGGAAGATGAGTAATGGTGGCACCAATCTGAATATGAAGTGTCATTGAAGAAAATGTGAAATCCGAAATCAAGAATAATAGAAAAAGGGACCAGACCTGAATCACAAATGAGCATGCCTAAACCTCTGAGTTTCAGCTGTTAACTTCTTATATCTCTATTACTATTATATTAGCAACATAGAAAGTTAAATACTCTAAATACTGGGATGAAGAACTGTGTTTCTCATGTATTTCTTCCTTAGGCTGATGGTGGATAGATTCATGGGACAATTAGATAGTATCTCCATACCATATTGTTTACATGATGGTTAGAGGTGTGGGGAGGTAACAGAGGCAAGATTTTAAACTGGACATTCCAAGGCCATGATACAACTTTGACTGCTGCATTACTTTATAATGTGCAAAAGGAAGCTGGTTTTGAAAATGACCTTCTGATCTTCTTTTAAGATGAAAAGTCTTCAGTATTACTTAAACTCCTATTTCTCCTTGGATTTGGGATTTGTTGGAGATAAGATCAGTTAGACTAAATATGCAGAGAAATTCTGCATAAATTACCTTCAGGAAAAGGAAAGTAGTAGGGTGGAAGGCAGACACAATCGGGATGAGCCAGAAGTGATGCTTCAATTCTCCCCATCATACAACCCACAATTCATACACTGTGCAAAGCAGAGTTTAAAAAGAAAGGGCGTAGATGACTTCTGGTTCCTCTCTATGACTTTAATTCTGAAAAAGCTGATGGAGGTGCTTTTAAAATGGAGGCATTAACTGAAGGAGCAATGGCTTTTGCACGCCTGTGTAGTTTGCAGTGCAAGGTTTGGAAAGCCATAAAAGAAATAGAGCTACTCTAATGGAAAATGATAAAGAAATGGATTTCAGTTAGGCTTGCATTTGTGATAGAGGAAATTCTGGCTACTTCCCAGAAATCATGCTAGAGAGATTTCAAGCCAAAGAAATATAAGAGGAAAAGGTAAATTAAAAAAAAGATAATGTGTACTCTGACCTCTAAAAAGAACTTGCATTTTACAGACCAACTGCTCTCCCGTTCATCTCTGTATATTCACATTTTCTCCCTATGTTTCTCCTTTCTTTCCATGTCTATAAAATAATGTTACTCATATCTTACATTCGTTAAGTATATTAAATTCAGGCATGTATTTGTGGAGTACACAATAATTATGACTACTAATGGAGCTACAGCTTTAAGTAAGGAATGTTTACTCAGACACATCAAGTATTCACTATGAAAGCAATTAAAGGGTTTGATGTTCACAGTTGAGTATTAATATTAATGTGTGAGAAACTGCATTCAAATCATTTAGAGGCAGTTAGGAAGGCCTCTGGGAGTGAGACAACCATAGAAAGCAGTGACATGATTATAGCTGTATGGGAAAATAATGGAAACAGCTACATCTAAGCAGCCTCAGTAGGGAAGGGGGATTTTCAAAACCTAAATGAATGTGAAGTAGCAGCTTTTACGTTTGATGTACCTGCTATGAAATATTTTACATTCGTAAGTGTCTAGAGTCTTTGCACTCAAATGTATTGTGTATTATTTTTATCACTTGTCTCCAAAGACCTTTATGGATAGTAAAATTAATGGGACTCACGAAATAAAATTGTATGACAATGATTTACAGAACATTACTATTTCAGGACAGGAGATGTAATCTTTTATACCTGACATTGACCTACTGCCAGACCTAGTGTGAATCATTTAACTGTTGGTTTTACCAGGTCTAAAATTAACTGGAAAGTCCTAACATGTCTCAAGGTGTATTTGGAGGGTTAATCAATAATGCTTGTAAAGTTCTCTGAATGTTATATAAATAAGATATAAACTTTATTAGCTGCAAATGTGCTTGGACTGATTGGCAAGGTATGAATCTACTGTACAATATAAGAGGATCAAAAGTGAACTAAAAAGTAAAAATTATGAGAATAAGAACTGATGATCTCTGAAGGATGACAGGAAATCAGCTTTGTCATAAGGCTCTGTGACAGTCCTCCATTTTCACTGCTTCAGGAGATTAGCTTTCAGATCATTTTTTATTCATTTCCAGGTGATTCCACAGGAGTGGTTTTGACTGGAGAATAGGACAAATCTTATCAGTGAATCTTTTATAGTTATGATTGCCTTTCTTGAATAGATTTGGCATTTCGACATGCAGCATGTTATTTTATGCCTTCCTTTACTGTATGCATGTTGTCATGACTGTGTATGCAAAAAACGTACAAATGCATTGCTGGGAGATATATGTTAAGTCAGTGGATGTGAAGGAATAGCATAACAGAGAGAAACATGACATTCCCATAGCAACAGAGGCGAAGCTTTTTATGCTGATGTTGAGTAGAAAATTACCAGTGATTTAAAGGGCGGCAGAAATAAGCCGTATGTGATTCCAAAAGAATTTCTTACCTTGCCAGAAACAAGTCAATTTAAGGTCAGTGTCAAACCCCACTGGCAGAATAACATTAATATAGAGCTGAAGGAGGAGATTTGCTACTTACATCACTTATGTAGAGTATATTGTCCTGCAAATTAAAAAACACAGTTTATGCATGTATTTCAGAATAATATTACCAGTTTCTTGTCACTCACAAATGTAGATTTTTGTTGTTGTTTGGTTTGGTTTTATAAGAAAATAAATATTTTTCTGAACAGTTTTAATATCAAGACTGAGATGTTCCCTTTTGGCTCTCTTAAAGATATATTAATATAATTTGGCAGTTTTTACTAAAACCAAGACTTATTCCCTGAAGAGTTTGATATCTCTCATAGGACGCATCTATTAAATCTTATAGCTAGAAATGTTCTTACTTTTATGAAACCAATATTTTTGTAGGTGTAGAAACAAATTTCTAGATGCCAAATGTAAAATCATGTTCATAATGTTTCATGAAGATTTCCATAAAACATAACTAGTTTCCCTGGCATCTTTATTTTCACTTCTGATTAAAATTGAAGACAAATCAATAATATTACTGGAGAATCTGCAAGTGGCAGAAAAGCCTTCAGAAATTCAGTTTTAATGGTGCTATCAAAATCTTAGCTGGTAATAATTTTCCAAAGCATTTATTTCATGCAGTGCCCAGTGTTAATTAAAGTATGTTCTACCACAATAAAAGCAAAAATGTTATATACATGTTTGTGTATGAAACTACTGTCCAACAAGCAAAATATTATCTCCAGTTAACAAAATATTGAAAAAAAAAAAAGATACTGGAAATAAGTGCTAACAGGTAACAACCTGTAAAAATCCCGGTCTTCTGACAATGATGTGCAGCCATTTATTTTCTCAATCCTTTGCCAGCTACTTCTGATAAGTTTTCTTTTTAAAAAAATGAAATTCAAAGTAGGGCATTTTGCAGCTTAAGTACTTGAAACTACCTCTTAGATTGCTTTGGGGAGTTTCACTTCATGATGAAACTATTAAATTAAAGGGAAATAGCTATCAGCCAAGACAGTTAAGCAGCACATACAAGCCAGTGGTGTATTGACAATGTATTTGATGTTTGTTCCAACTATCCCATTGCTGATGTGAAAACAACAACAAAAGTTTTCCTCCTCTATTGACAAAAATAAAAGTTACTGACAGAAAAAAATAGTTACTGACAAAATAATGCCAAAACAGAAATAAATTGGAAGGTTATCTGTAGCTCCTTTGGTGATGATAAGACTTCTCTATCAATTTTTTGGTTACAGTGAATATCACTTCTTTAATAACTTCCATTACAACCTATGCCATGATAGGTCAAGTCCTGTGCCACAGTTGCAAAGAATTCTTAGTATGAGTGGAAGATTTATAGAGATATGTATGAGATGCTTCTGTGCAACTAACAAAATTCTTTCAATTAATTTAATCTGGTTGTTTGTAAATATATATTGTTTTATGGTCCCCTCTTTGTTCTAAGAAAACTTGAGTTTCCTCCTTGTTACCCACTCTATTTCATTTGTAAATAAAATTATTGTCTTCTTTTCAACATGATCCCAGCTCCCTGTGAAGATCCTTAGATTTCCTCAGGCTTTTCTTTACTGACATCTTAAGAAACCGTTGGAATAAAACAAAAATGTATTTTATTTCATTCAATATTATCCCACTATCCTACTTTATCCCAATAAATTTTTCAGATAATTTCCTAAACTTTTACTTTTCCACATACTCCTACCAGAAAGACTGCAATCTTTCAGTCTCTACATCAACAAAGGTGATCCAAACTGGTTGTTTTCTATAATTTCAGCACATGTAACAGTGTTGGTGCAGTTTAAGGCACGATCGTGTTTATTAGATCCTATAAAAATCTCTAAATGATCGGACTGAAAACTGATATGGTTTATGAGTGTTAATTTATGATAAATTTGTGAAATATGAGATTAACTGAAGAACTGATTTCTCAGTACTCTGGTGTCTAAGTTTGCAGATTGGCTGTGAAGTAAGGGAGAAAAATGTTCCTCCTTTTTGAATGCAATGTTCTCAATGTCAGCCAAGTGAGTAATTTTACAGGTAGAAAAAAGTAAGCGATTTTATGAAATGCTGAACCTTCAGTCAAAACTATAAGGGTGATTTTCCTGTAGTTTCATTACATAGAATCATAGAATCATACAGCGGCTAGGGTTGGAAGGGATCTCAAAGATCATCTAGTTCCAACCCCCCTGCCATGGACAGGGCTGCCAGCCACTAGATCAAACTGCCCAGGAACCCATCCAGCCTGGCCTTGAACACAGCCAGGGATGGGGCACTCACAACCTCTCTGGGCAGCCTGTTCCAGCACCTCACCACCCTATCAGTAAAAAATTTCTTCCTAACATCCAACCTAAACTTTCTCTCTTTCACTTTTAGCCCTTTCCCCCTTGTCCTACCATTATCCACCCACGCAAAAAGTCGGTCCCCCTCCTGCCTGTAAGCTCCTTTCAAGTATTGGAAGGCCGCAATGAGGTCTCCCTGGAGCCTTCTCTTTTCCAAGCTAAACAATCCCAACTCCCTCAACCTTTCCTCATAGGAGAGGTCCTCCAGCCCTCTGTTATTTTGCTGTGAAGAAAGGATTACTTATTACTTGAATGCTTTTTCCCCTAGCCATTGTCATCGAGCTCAGTTTTCTACACCATTGTATGTTTTCCTGTCTCCTCATTGCTTGGGACCTGCTGCTTTATGTTGAAGAATTAGTAACTGTATATTTTGGAGCTCCACTGTCTTTCTCTGGGTAGTCAGGAAAAAAAAAAAAAAAAAAAGTAAAGTAAATCAGTAAATTTTGACCTTTGCTGTTTTAAAGGGAATAATGTAAAAATTGCTGCCATACCTTTTGTACTGTTTTCATTTATATTACAATATTTAATTTACATCAAGGCAAGCACAAATGACTTCCTGCATATACTAGTGGAAGAATACAGTTCTGCATTTATGTGAAGATGAAATCCTAAGCTTATCTCTTTTCAGCATTAATGACAGAACTTGGTGGCTAATATATTAAAATTATGTGCAAGAAAAAATGCTTCCTGGGCTGTTCATATTGAGTTAATCTCACTCATTATGACTACATTGGAAAGTGCAGACTGCAATGTGTATTTGTTTGTTTGTTTTTAAAATCAAATTATGTGCTAATATTTATAGAACATGCATGCTTTTTTTGATGTTCAGGAGTAATGATCTTCAGGTTGAAGTTCTGCCTTCACTGAAATCAACAGAAATTTTGCCCTTGGCTCCAATAAGAACAGAATGCCTTGGTCATGGCAGCCTCCGATCATCTTCTGATTTTCTGAGACCTTAAGGAATCATTTACCTGTGCACTAGTTTCTGTTTCTTTTAAATGGATTAGTGTAAGGTTGCTTAGCTGCTTTTACTGTTACATGGTGAGACATGGAGGTAATGGAACTGACTGTAATTCACTTTAGCTTTTTCAATGATGAACGTAATTTTACAAGTCATTCATGAAGAATCATTTGTTCTATGCATTACATCAAAATTGGCCAGACAGATGATTTAATAATGTTGATTGCATGAGGTTGCATATGTTCCATGACTTACTAAATTCCTAAACTGTATTCTTTCATAACTGTAACTTTATAAGACTAGTTCTAAAAAAAATCATAGGCAACATGGTGTTCAGCACTAGAATTTTGTAATTTATGTCCTCAGGGATAGAAATTTCACCCCCAGCTCTTATATAATATGTGGAGAAAATGCATTCATGTACTGGAGTTTTAAGTAGATAACATGCTACGTGTTGACATACCTCAATTAATAAGAAACATGAAAACAGGAGACTTCCAAATGCTCTACAATCCGACGCATTAAGTTCAAAGACTTTAATATGAATTTGCATTTGTTTATGCCGTCAAAGGACTAACTACCAGCCAGCTGGACCGGTCTGTATCCAACAATCTCAGGGAAAGAAATTTTACCACAGAAAATGTCTGTATGTGGTGCAGGCATATCAGAATCCAGCTGCAACTGGGCTGGTTGTAGCAGGGAGCACCACTAGTTCCTCCCAGTTCAGAGCTGGTACTTGACATCTGAGGGTGAGACCCCCAGACTTTGCATTTTGGCATTGTCCTTGTCTCTGTTTTTTTAAGGTCCAGTCATCAAACAGAAAGATGATAAAGGCAGAGCTTTCTAGAATTCAGCTATCCTGAAGTGTTAAATTAAGGATGCATACCTAACACTTCAGCAAGGTCTCCTTCCTCTTCACCTTTGGTTACTTTAGATCAATGAAGTGGGAGGTATGAATCCTTTAATTGAAGGACTCACAAACAATTTAGGATGGGGAGGATGGATTAATTGGATATATTCCTTCTGGAATTGTAACTCTGGGAACTGGGGAAAGGGGATACTGGGGTATTTCATTAAAAACATACACTAGTATCATCATTGCAAATGTCCCTGGCTGTCAGTTTTCATGTCAGTTTTTATGTCAACTTCTTAAAGTTGAAGCCAGATATCCCAGTTAGATACTTCATATACATGAGATGAATTGTACGTTGCAGATGCACCTTCACAATCACTAAAATGGGTGTTTAGAGTGACTATCTTCAAATCTGGTAGCTATATTCTAAGCGTCTAAAGTTTGATGTCTTTTGCTTCTTGCATTCTATTTTAAGACATGATGCAACACATGAGTGAACTTGTCCAAAGAGCTAAACTCAAAGGAAGTAGCTTAGACAAAGGATATAGGTATGCTCACGTATGTCTAGTGGGAATGGTGTGCCAACTGGTGGCCTGTACTGACAGCTCTCAGCTCTGCAAGATTGCAAATGCGAGTGCCAAACATAATACTTGCAGTCCTTTGAGCTGAGCCCCTGATTTTCCTAAAGTTTCAGGTGCGCCTTGTTTCAGGAGACACCTTGATAGCTGTGTGCAAGTGAAAAACATCATATCAGATCAGAACAGAAGAGGAAAAAAGGAAGAATTACATAGGGAAGATGAAAAATCATGAAATACAAACTTAAAAGTTGAGGCTGATAACTAAAAAGATTCTCCAGGTTCACAAATGATAGCAAATAAGTATCAGAAAGCATACAGTCCCTATAAGCTTAGTGCTTTTTGGTCTGTAATCAGAGTAAGTCCCCAGATGATTGACTTGGACAAACATTTGTTGCAGGTTGTCATTACAGCATGTTTTTAATTCCCTGCACCTGACTTAATAGTTTCTGCCGTTATCATTGTGTGTCATTCATCACTGCCCAGCTGCCTCAAAACCATCACCCTCAGCAAGAGCAAGATAAATGGTTTGAAAGCACAAGCTTTCTGTGTACATTTTAACAACTGAAAATTTTTCAGCTATATATCTACACTCCATCTGTTACACTGGTCTTCATTTTGGGCAAGAGTATAAACGTAAATAGCTATATTAAACAAACAAACAAACAAAAAACTAATCAAGATGGAACATGAACATGAGCATTCAATAAACAGATATCCCACTTCATGCCTTTGTGCCAAAGATAACTGGATCAATGCTCCTACAGGTTGTGTGCTCCAGTGCCTTCTTGTTTTATACAAATACACATGTATTTGAAGACTAGAGTGTCTTCTCTGAAAGCTGTTTCAATGCAAAACTTTATGAATCGCCTCACTGCAAATAAATGCCTTATTCAGAGCTTATGAAATGTGCTGTAAGTTCAAACAAGGCAGAGGACCTGTTTGCAAATAAATATTCTGTTCGTTTAAATTAATAAACATTATCATGTTTCGGTTTACTTTAAATTTGTCTCAAATGAACTCTATTGTCCATGTAGGACATTATCTCACTTATTTGCTCAGCTGACCACAGCTGTCAGGAATGAAGCCTCTCTCACAGTATATGTATTGTGGTTATCATGGTTAGACTCCAGAAAATGCCACAATGAAGGAAGTGAGGACAGTGAGACACTGGCACAGGTTGCCCAGAGACATTGTGGATTCCCCCTCCCTGGAAGTGTTCACGGCCTGACTGGATGGGGCTCTGAGCAATCTGGACTAGTGGGAGGTGTCCCTGCCCCTGGCAGGGGGGTTGGAACCATATGATCTTTAAGGTCCTTTCATAGAATCAATAAATGTCTTGGCTTGGAAGGGACCTCAAAGATCATCTAGTTCCAGCCCCCCTGCCGTGGACAGGGCTGCCAGCCACTAGCTCACTAGATCAAACTGCCCAGGAACACATCCAGCCTGGCCTTGAACACAGCCAGGGATGGGGCAGCCACAACTTCTCTGGGCAGCCTCTTCCAGCGCCTCACCACTCTCTCAGTGAAGAATTTCTTCCTGATGTCCAACCTAAACCTCCCCTCTTTCACTTTTAGCCTATTCCCCATTGTCCTAACATTATCCACCTGAGTAAAAAGTCGGTCTCCCTCCTGCCTGTAAGCTCCTTTTAAGTATTGGAAGGCCGCAATGAGGTCTCCCCGGAGCCTTCTCTTTTCCAAGCTGAACAATCCCAACTCCCTCAACCTTTCCCCATAGGAGAGGTGCTCCAGCCCTCTGATCATTTTGGTGGCCCTCCTCTGGACCCGCTCCAACAGCTCCACATCCCCTCTGTAATGGGGGCCCCAGGCCTGGACACAGCACTCCAGGTGAGGCCTTACAAGGGCAGATTAGAGTGGGACGATCACCTCCCTCTCCCTGCTGGCCACCCTTCTCCTGATGCAGCCCAGGATGCCATTGGCCTTCCTGGCTGCAAGAGCGCACTGCCGGCTCATGGCCAGCTTTTCGTCAATCACAACGCCCAAGTCCTTCTCTGCAGGGCTGCTCCCAAGGAATTCTTCTCCTAGTCTGTACACTGGGATTGCGCTGACGCAATATCTGGGATTGCCCCAGATCTGGCATTGCCTCTGTCGATCCCACAGCGTAAGCCGTTGATAAAGATGTTGAAGAGCCCCGGTCCCAAGACGGACCCCTGGGGGACACCGCTCGTGACCGGCCTCCACCTGGACGTACAGCCATTGACTACAACCCTGTGGCTGCGACCCTCCAGCCAGTTCTTTATCCAACCAACAGTCCACCCATCAAATCCATATCTCTCCAGTTTAGAGACAAGGACATGGTGCCAGACCATGTCAAAGGCCTTGCACAAGTCCAGGTAGACCACATCCATCGCCCTCCCTTGGTCCACCGATGCTGTCACTCCATCATAGAAGGCCACCAGATTGGTCAGGCACGACCTGCCCTTGGTGAAGCCGTGCTGGCTGTCTCGGATCACCTCCTCATCTCACATGTGCCTTAGCATCTCCTCCAGGAGGATCCGCTCCGTGATCTTCCCAGGCACAGACGTGAGGCTCACCGGCCTGTAGTTCCCCAGGTCTTCTTTTCTCCCTTTCTTAAATTGGGCGTGATGTTTCCCTTTTTCCAGCCGGTAGGGACCTCACCTTTCCAGCCCAAACCATTCTATGATTCTATGTGAACGTTTCCACAGTCATGCATGAAGAAGCAATCCTGGATAATTTGCATGAACTCCTAATTCTGTGACTTTCATGGGCAGTATCTTCTATCATGTTTCTGTTATAACATTGCTGGCCAAAGATTGGGTTTCACAGATGATGTGAATGTAGGTAACAAGTAGTCACGGGATGACGCCAATCTCAGCACAACTGTATGGCCCTTACAAGCACATGTGGGATGCAGCAGAGCTATTCAGCATTTACAGCACTCAGTCATGAGAGAGTCCTTCTGAGTTCTGCCTCCATTCTGTTGGAGGATGATCTAGTCAATGACATTGTTTTGAGGGTGATAGTAATACTGCACATTGCCTATGCAAATAATTCTCCATTTCTTGGCTGCTCCCACTTAGGGGTTTCCACATCAGAACTCAATTGACAGGTGCTTAACTGTCCTGATCCAATGTTGGGGGAGGTTTCTTTACAATCCCAAGAGATGAAATTAAGACACAAACGAGGTCAAATGCCATAAACTAAACTTCCTTTTATTACCAAAAATTGAGAGAGAGTAGCAATAGGACAGAATAAGAAAAAGAATAAGGTAGAAGAATAAGCAAGAATGTGGGACAGGGAAGCTCCGCTCTTGAAAGAGTAAGCGAAGACAGAGAGACAGATGGACAGAGAGAAAGATAGACATCTAGACAGCAAAGCAAAGAGATTTCACCACTCTTCAGATCCAGCAATGTCTTGGTGTCAGGGGGTGCCGGTCTTTGGTCGTGGTGGGTGGTCGTCCAAGGCCTGATGGTGAGTTGATATTTACCACCATAAACTGAGCATACAAGCTCCCTTACTTATAGTCCAGCAGTCCCAGACCACTCTTTGAGTGACAGTTTCTGGCATCCAAGTTCTCAGCAGGGATCTCCTTTCTTCCTGTCATCCAGGCCTTGCAAATTAAACTCAGCAGAGATAAGAGGAAGCAGGTAGATGCCAGACTGTGTCCTGCCTTCACAGAACAGGATGGCATTGTCTCCTAACTTCCTTTATCAGGCTGAAAATATTTGCTCCCAGGCCAGAGTCTTCAGTAAGCACCATCCAGTAACTCCTGCCTTGGGTTTTCTCGACAATGCTTTCTTAACAGTCTCTGACACTACCACAGCAGGAAGTTGCAGGGAAATATTTCAGGAGGCTGGGCTGAGCCTGAAGGGCATCCAGTGAATCCCTCCGAACTAAGCAGGAAGAAGTGCTGCCTTGGCACTGACTTCAAGCTGAGAACAGATTTCTCTGTCCTAATTATTCCTGAATACAGGCAGCAGCCCTCAGCCCTTTTTGCTTGCTCCCCAGGGCAGACTGAGAAGAAAGGACTTGTTTAAATAGTGCCCTCTGTATGCTAGCTTACTTATTTGTGGATGTAATCTTCCCTCTATCCAGCCACTTTTGTTTGTGCAACTCGTAGCATGTACAAAGAAACTCTAAAAGCAAGCTAGTGCATGATAAGTTTCTCTTTGTTAATAACAAATAGATGGCTATGGTTTACATGTTACTGGATTAATCATCATCATGTTGCCAGCTCCCCCACAAGACCTGGTAAGTCGCTGTTAGCTGACAGTCATCAGATAGTGAAAAATCAAAGTATCAGCCTCTGTTATTCCTTGGGATAGGCTCATCCTTGCGTTTAATCTTTTTTTTTTTTTTCTTAATTCACTATTCTTGTTTTTCCTGGCATTTTATATATTTTCATGCAAGTATTTTGAATTCTTGAGCTGATAACCATTAGTTTCTTAAAATTATTTCCATATTCTTTTCTCATCTTTCATAGCTTTACCTTACCTACTCTCTTTCAACACAGCAACAGTTCTATTTGTAAAACTGAAACAATATCACACAAATGTGATTCAAATAACTGAACCTTTGGTCACAAACAGCTAAACTTAAAGGCTCTGGGTTACAGGCCTATTCAGAAAACCTTTCTGTATCAGTTTCTCTGGCACAGACTTGACATTTTGAAAAGGGTGTCATGCAGAGGAGTTTTTTGAAAACGTACAGGTTTTTACTAGAATCACAGTTTGTGTGTGGAGAGTCATTCCGTACAGAAAGCAGCACCAAAAAAACACTTGCATCCCTGATGCTTGGAGAATTGTGCTGAATTGGTAGTTGTCTGATAATAGGAGATATTTCCAAAAAGAAAGTAGAGCATGTTAATCTGTGAGTAACTACTATCTTCACAGGATGCTAATCAGGTTTCTTTTTTCATTTTTTTTCAAAATGATTTTTTTTTCTGCCTCCTTTCCCTTCTTTCCCCAGATCCCTCTCCCCTTGCTCACTCAGTAGTTTTTTAAGCATGGAACTAGCTCATATTCTTAGGTCTACTGAAGGCACCATTTTAGCACAGAGATCAGGATTGCCCCATAATTAGCAATTCCTCAGCTGCTGAGATGGAAAAAGAGAGCTGGAGATTTCAATTCATCTTACACTGCCTATTGTCTTTCATAGGGATGACTACAGGATGGAAAGGGGCATGCTGCTGAGAAACACTCTTGGTTGTCAGAGCAGTTGATGTGCTGTATCCTTTTTGCCTTGCATTGGTTGTTCAAAGAATCTGATCATTAGCAGGACTTGTTTTTTCTAGGACCTTAGTATGAGGGTCTGAACAGACTGCACATGTCCCATGTTTTTTTTTTTTTTTTTTGTGTGTGTGTGTGGCAGCTAGATGACTAAAGTATCTCTAATTCGTGGAATATGGATAGGCGAGCAGGATATTCATTACACATACGTGGTGTGAAAGGAGAGAATACAGAGTTTGTCCTTAAGTTATAATAGTAGTATGTTTTGTCTACTGTGTGTGTATGTGCTGCATGACTCCTATCCTACCTATTCTTCTAAGAAAATATTCTGATTTTAAATTCCCCCTGTTTTCTATCATTCACTGCTTGAATGGTTAAAATAATTTCTGTATCGCATAAAGTTTCCAGTTTTCTGAAGGTTTCATTCTATTAGATTTCGAAGATAATAACTTGTGTCTGATTTTGAAATATTTTGCTTGAATTAATATCTTTTGAACCAGTTGCAAAAATATGTTTTTCATTTTAAAATTTTTGAACATCTGACTAAAACTGACTTGTGGGAGTGTGGCTTGTGAACAACAGACAAGAATGTTAGAGCAACTGCACGAACAGGCCTTTCTGTAATAAAGTGATTAAAGAGTAGGCCTCAAGGACACAGTATCTTTGAAATATAAGATAAGGAGCTAGCATTCGGGTAGGGCAGGAACATATTATAATTAGAGGATAAGTCATAGGTTAGAGCTTAATGAGTGACACTATTATAACCTAATGAAAACGCAAGATATATTTAGTCACAAAGCTAATGCTATATAAGCAATTGTAACTGCGCAATAAACCGGAGCTTTCTGGATAACTCATATTGAGTCGTTCCTGATTTCTCTCACCCCATCACCGCACTGACTAGAAAATACTTTCACAAAAAAGTGTGGGAAAAGTGAGTCTAGATATATCGTTGTCACTACAGCAGTCTTAATCTTGAAATGAAATGACTATGAGTTGCATTTTTCCAATTTAATAAGCCTCCAGTCCCTCCCCAGGACTAATGGAAATGAAGATCTGCATTCTTGTTTAAAACAGGCCAGCTATTTACAGTTTTGATTTATTTTGGGTGCAGGATCTGTGTGTTCCTCAGGACTCTCTACTGTGCTGCGCATTAACTCCAGAGACATAAGAAATAAATGAAGAAGATCTGGAGTGAGAAATTTGAAAAACTTGTATCATTATCATTATACAGATGTTAGGCTGAGCATTAGTAGAATCTTGGTGATTTCCCAAACTGGGAGAAAAAAAATTCATAATCCATAGCTTTCAGAATATACAATACATATGCCATGAGAAATATTACACTTGTGCTCTGGGGTGCCTTTAGAGTTTGTTACACATTTTTTGTACCCTATTTTGAGCAAGGTCACAATTCCATATTACTCTTGTGTGCTCTTTAGGATTGTGGCAGCTGTTTCCAAGTCATGGAGAAGTTACACCTCTCAGTTTCAAAACTCTTCTACTTACGGAAGAGCTTTATTTACTTTGTTAATTAATACTGAGAACATCATAGTTTTAGTGGTTCCTCTGTTTTCTACTGTTCTTTTTTTATTTAGGCATTATGCATATGAAATACAAAGATAAGTCCAGGAACTGAACGAATTTTTCACAGTTCCACCAAATTTCAGCAGCTCATTGCCATTTAGCTTATTTATAAC
>VXAV01000182.1:137484-148423 GCA_013399715.1 Alectura lathami | reverse complement strand
GTCTTATTATGTATAATTTCTGGGGAAACAGTGTAAAAACAAATTATTATAAAGTTTAACATGTTTATTGGTGTAAATCTTCTATTCTAGGTTTTGTTACTATTATTGGATTTTATTTATATGTGCAGTTATATTTGTTCATACAGCTGGCAGATGGTATGCATCAAGAAACTCTTCTTGTAATAGCAAAAGGACAGGAGGAAGGCTGATTCTGTGAATTATAATGCATTGTATCTTCCTGTATTCATTTCCAACTGGATTAGGAGGCTGCTTCTATGTATAGAATTAGCAACAGCGCTGAAGAATCAGTGTTCGGTCTTTGAAGGCTTCCTGACCTCATTTATAGAGAAACCTTTGCGGTGAACCTGGAGTTTTCTAGGCCAAACTGGAGCTGGCATACATCAAGTAGCTTCGTTATTGTAAATCAGTTGTACAAACTGAGATGCCTTTAACTTGCAGGAAAGCGGATATGATCTGAGGATTTTTTTTTTCCTTATATCACTTCAAATAAAGAGAATTTTTGACCACTTCACCTCTAACTTCAACAAAAAATCCCGAGACATTGGTTGAGTAGATTTAGATCAGGGGAGACTTTTCCTCCAAACATACCACAATTATTACACCAGAATTGGTGGTATACTTTTTTTAAAAAAAAACTTCCTTTATTAACTGTCCTTTACTATCAGATGCAATTTATCCTTCCCATGAAGTATGGAGAGGCAGCGGTAATTGAATCAATCAGGAGATGGTACACATTTGCCAGCAAATGGGATACTGCTGTGAGTAATACGATGATCGGACAAACATCATAAGCCAAAACAGGGACTAGAAGTCTTCAGTAGATATGGAATTAGAAAAGTTAAGCCAAAATGGTGTTTGATAACAGATAGATCACTTTGGGAATGGAGGCTTGTGAGATACTAGCCACGTTAGGTGTGTGGAAAGAAAGGAAAGGAGATACTTCAACTTCCATTTCTGTTGCAGAACCTACACAAGGCTTTACAGAGGTTTGTAAAGAAGTTTGCTGGCTGTGAAGTTTACTTATTGAAATTCAGTTTTTCTCCTTACTCTTAGTTGATTTTCAAACAAATGTGTGCTGTATTAACTGTTTGTGTGTCTCCTTGACCACCTTTTTTTTGTTGGAGGGCTGATAGAAAGATTCATTAGTCATCAGTCACCTTGGGGACTGAGGTGAAATGGAGTATTAAAAGGATTGGAAAGAAACAGACATATTTTGAGTCTACTGGAGTATGGAAGTGGTTTGCATCTCATAGTGTCAATTTCTCTACATTCCCTCTTGTCCATGTGCCCCATGCAGTTATCCTCATTTAGTCAGATGTTTTCAAATCTTGCTGTAGCATGATGGCTGTAAAATCCTATTTAAGATCATAATGGCTGAATGGGAAATATGTGTGTCTTTCTCTGAATGAGGTAGGTAGGACAGCAGACAGATAAGAGTTTGGTAGCCCTAGCCTTATCTGGTCTGTTCTCCTAGGCCTTGTGCATGATCAAGAGGAAAAGAGCTGAGCCAGGGATTATGTGGGAGGACTTAACCCATTTAAGTCCATAGAACCTGGTGGGCTGCACCCAAGGGCTATATCCTTACAAAAGCACTCTCCAACGTCTTTTAAAGGTTGTACAGACTGAAGGGGAACTCCAGTGCCTGAAAAAGAGTGAATGTTGTGGCCATCTTCACAAAAGGTCATGACAATGATCCAAAAAACTACAGGCTTGAATGTCTTGGTGCAATCACTCAGAAAACTGGAGAAAATCCTTTTGGAAGCCATTTTTGGGTGTTTATGATGGAGAAGGTGACTAACAATAGGCAACATAAATTTACTAAGGGTAAATCACGCTTTACCAACCTGAAATTTGTGATCAAAGTGAGAACAAAATGGAAAAAATAAAACAGGTAAATCGTACATGGGAAAATTATTCATGGTTTAAAGTTCTGGTTGTTTAAATCTTCATTCTCATGGTTCTACAAGTGTCATTAAATCCCACTGATCTGTGTAGCCTTAGAACTAAGCCAGCATTAAAGCACCTAAATGTCTTCTCCTCTCTGGTTCCATCAAAGGAGATTAAGCTCAGTGATGCAGTGTGTTTGTTCTGTGATGGGTACCATTGCAATGCAAATTCGCTTAAGCTGCTCTCCGTAAACCATGTGCTCCATAAGAACCATGAAATATCAGTGTGACATTTCTAAGAAAAAATGTGTGGTTTTAAGTCTTCTGAGCTGACAGATGTGTAACTCTCTATCTTGTTATATTGTAAAGAATTTAATTCTAACATTTTATTACCAAGGTTCATAGATTATAAGTGGAATTGTATAAAGCCATACTAATATTAGTCACACTTTTATTAATATTTTCCTCCAGTAAATTATGTATTATGTATTATGTATTGAATTAGTATGAAATTGTAAAAGCTTGAAACAAGGTCAATCTAATTTCTTAGCGATGTAGAAAATATCCACTTCTTAAAAAGATGTCTGGGTTTGAGATCTTAGAGTCTGACCATTTAGGTCATTATTGCTATTAATTTATGTGCAACAGTTCCTCATCAAGGCCAATCTTATGTTAGATTTTCCCTACTGATGTTTCATGTATTACATTGTAACCTTCTGAAACTCTGTTTACAATCAGTGTTAAATTTTGGTAATATCTGGCAGGGAAAATAAGTATTCTATAGCACTTACTAAATTCTATTCTGGGACCTCACCTTAAATCCTTCTTTTTCTTTGTATGAGCACTGTTGCTTCCAAAGGTAATTTAGTGTTAAGTACTGCTGAAAATACTCGACTGTGATAATTTTTGCACTCCTACCCAGAGGATCTGAGGAGCTCTTTTTTCACTGTTGTGTTCACAAAAGAGAATTTTGAGATAAGAGATTAATAACATCTTTACTCATTGTTACATATTAAGCTGTGAGATTTCGTTTGGGCTATCATGTGAAGGTGGAAACTTTCACTGGAGGACCTACTAGTGCATAATCTAAATCTCTTATTAAATCTGAGGTTGAGAAGTGATTTTTTTGCCTTTTTTTTTTTTGTTTATTTGTTTTTAACTACATTCATTAGTCACTTTTCCTACAGGAGGAAAAAGTTATTCCCCTATTTAGTAGTTTTCATATCATATTGACCCTCTTTTTCTTTGGATGAAAACAAAGCCAGTTTATCCACCCTCAATCTGTTGAACATCCCTCTAAATGACAGAAGAATGATCTTAAATAAAATGCTAGGAAGAACAGTATCAGAGACAGAAAATGAGAATGTTATTCTTTTGTTTGAACCTTATTGTTGGATATTACTGACACAGCAAAAGGTCTTAGCAACTAGTTTGATGCTTGAAAAAATTCTTCCAGTGTCAATCTATTTGCGTCATTGCTTTTTGTTTGCTCTTCTAGTCATACATTCTCAGCTGTAATACAAGAAATAGAATTGATTTGGCAATCTGAGCCAAACTATTAGGTCAGAAACAGAATGAAAAAGAAAAGGAAAGAAAAAGAATAAGCTGAGAGGAAAATGGTGCATTGGGGAGGTGAAAATAGCACAGCCCTGAGCATCATATCCTAATGCAACTTAGGATTTAGCCAAAGATATTTTCCACCCTCTAAAAGACATGTTCTATAATAAATACCTAGAAGAGCAAGTGTAGAGATAATTCTTTCTTTCAAGAATTTTTCCAATGATTAAACATTTAGTTTAGTTGCTACTTGGAGAACAAACCTCAAATCCCATAATTCTCCACAAAAATGTAGTTTAACCCCAATTATGATGTGGTTTGTACATCTGCTGCCTCAGTCCCATGGGCAGTGGTGGTGCCCCATTCTTCAAGCAGCCCAGGTATCAGGACTGGAGGCAAAGAAACCTGCAAGATCACACTTTTGAGGAGTTGTGAAGGAATCTGAGGCTTCTGGTTCCTTCTCAGCCAAACAGGTAGGCTGCCAAATACAGACAAACTTAACAGCACTGCTGTTCCATCAGTCTCTTGGACAGGCTGCTGAAGAGAGGAATGAACAGGATGAAAACTGGTTAAGCTGTGATGCACATGTTTTATGTAAGTTCTACTGGAACGTGATCAAAATCAAACTACCTCTGCTTTTGATTTTGAAGGTAACAACAACAAATGGATGGGTAGGTACTATATTTCACTGTTGATTTCAATGGGATGATAAACCTGCCTAATATCAGAGTAGTACAATGAACCAGGAGGCTAAGCACAAGAGCAGAGGTAGCCCTGATCTCATCTTCCTAATCTACCACGAAAATGAAAATATCCAGCGTTTTGTAACTAAACGTATTTACTTTATGTTGTTATTATTTATTTTTATTATTTTTTAAAGCTTCCATTCGGTGTACAATGTTCTGAAATTATAACTGTTTGTTCTACCACAAGGGCGTAGTTACTGAAATAAAATCACTGGAATTACACTGAGAAGCCAGACATTCCTGAAAATACTTTCCAGGCAACTAGTTATTCAGGAAGAAACACAAACACCATCATATGATGCTGCACATGGGCAGTGAATTGTTGTGAAAGACAGAGGGTACCCTACAATGTGAAGTGTATATTTCTGAAGGAATGATGCATTCTTTCTATGAGAAAGACTTGAATGTGCTGTCCATAGTAGCTGATTGATACATATATATATATATATATTTGTCTAAAAATTGTGAAGAGGAGGGATAATGCAGATTGACCAGAGTTCTACAATTTTAATCTTATGCACCTCATGTAGTAGGATCTGCTCCAGCTAATCAGAGTTTATCTTTAAAATCTTTTCTTTATATTTAATGCATATAAATGAGGAGACTATATATCCTTGATTGCCATTATAGTCAAGAGAGAAATACATTATGTTCCCAAAGGCAATTCAGATCTTTGGTATGATAACACATCCTGGAGATACTTCTTTACTCCACTATCTGCAGAAGAAACCTAGAGCAATGGTGCTCCTGACAGAGGTGGTTTGATTAAATGATTAACCTTAGTGGGGATGAGAATTGATCTGAGCACATAGTTCTGTAACCTGTGGATGAATCTGCTCTGGCTGAAACAAATTCATCCCCTCATTGAGATTTCTCCTGTAGTCCTCTTTAAGAAGTTACTTTGCTATGCAACTGACCTGTTTTTGGGACAGGGAAGGAACATTTCCTGATATATTTCAATCATAATGAGTTGGATTGGATAATGGAGCCTTCTACAACTGTTTATCAGATCTTTTTGATCCATACATTAATGAATGATGGGGAGATATCTGAGGAGCCAATATCTAAAGGAGGAATCGACTCTTCAAATTTGAGGAGTTCAATACCTGTAGTAGAGGAGCAGTGCAGCCAACTCATCTGTATCTGGAATAGGTGTAAATTTCATTCCCCTTTAAAATGTTATAGATAACCACCCTTTATTATTTACAGGTGAGTAAGATTCCTTTTTTTTTTTTTTTTTTTTAACACTTATGTTTCTGAAAATGCTTAATGTAAAATTTTGATATAATTCCCTAGATTTGATGGTTTTGAATAAAAATGTCTTAACCAGAACTGAATCACTGTCCTGACTCTTTTATGAAGGTAAATTTGTGGAGCAATCAATGGGAAACAGTAAAGATAAAAACTAGTTCCATGCTTGATCGGACAGAAATCTCCATTTTTTAAGCAGACTTCTGTTCTGCACTGGGGAGAAGGTGAGGCGCGAGAAAGAGAGATGGTGCAGGATTCTTTCTGGATCTCAATAAGGAAGACCACCTCTTGATCCACAAATAGTTTATCTTTCTCAGAGATATTATAAGCTACAAACGATATTAACAAGATGAATAGCTGAAAGAGGTAATAGAAAACTTCATGACTGGATGAATCAGTCAGGACACTCCGTCACAACACCCACTAGTGTGCAGCACAGCCTGACATGGGACACTTCAGAAAGTTCCCACACAGCTGATAATCATGCTAACACTTGGGCTTCTCAAGCTCTAAGAAACCAAACAGAGCGGACCTGGTCTGCTCAAGATCACTAACTCCTCAAATGCAATGTCTTCTGCAAGACTCCCAGTACATCTTCTAACTTTAGACAGCATCATCAAGTCCTAAACAGTTTTATGAAACAATTTCACGGTAAAGTAATTGTGATCAGACAGTCCCAACTCACATAACCTCTGCAGTCATGGAACGCCTAGACCACAGAAAAACCAATGCTAATAATAAGGAAAAGCACTCAACATTATGCCAATGATCCATAACACCTATATATCACCAAAATTTAACATTTATTCTACTGCATTAATGGAAAGGGGAAGAGTACGGAACATGGATCTTCAACTATATGGATGAGCTTGGCTGATCTCTTTAGTCCTTCAGAAGGAATGCGCAAAATCTGCAGTAGCTATGGCAACCTTGAAACTACCTAGGTCATGATTTGAAGAGTGACATTTAAAAGCCTAAATGTCTTTTGCACTTCCAATAGAAGGAAATATCAGCTAAATAAGTCACTAAGTAAAATGCAAAATCCACATTATCATTAATAGATTTAATAGGCGTTAAAAAATTGCTTTGGGAACTAAGCTATGGGATTAAATGTTGCAAATAACTACATTCTCTGCAAGACTGCTGTCAGTTAATTCATCATCTATAAACCTTGAGCAGCCCTTTATCCATTCTATAGTAGATCTTCATGTATTTTAAACATTTATTTTTGTAGAGAGCATCCACATCCCCTTGACTTCTCTGTATGTCATCTTTCATCTATGCGAACACTCTAACAATACAAACTTTCCCACCACAACCCAACAGTGACAGGTCTGTGTCTGCATGTGGACTTCCAGTTTCTCCTGTGTATTTCCCTGGTAGAATTTGTTTGTGTCCATGCAGACTCCCTGCTTCCACACTTTATCTGGAAAACTCTGAAAACCTCATTCTTTGCCGCACCTCATCCATGCTTCCCCCTTACTCCCTCTTTCCCTACCTCAGATTTGGCCTCCATTGTCAGACAAACCTAATTTAAAACCTTCTTAAATCCCGAGCAAACTTGTTGACAAAGATGTTCCTGGCCCACTTTGTCAGGTAGGTCACATCTTCAGATCAGGCTGCTGGTGAAAGCAGTGATGTGGTCAGATCTGCAATATACATCTGCTCTTCCTCTAGTCAGTCTTCTTGACTAGAAGGTTGGGAGACAACAGCACCTGAAGTCCCCCTCAGCAGTGTCATTGGTGCTCCTATAGATGAACAACAAAATGTAGTAATCTGAGGGTTGGAAGACCCTCAGCATCCTTTCCATGATGTCCTGAATCTTGATTGCAGACAAATAGCAAGCCCCTGGAAATAGAAGGTCTGATTTGCAGAGAAGTGTCTCTATTATGTGTGGAAGAGAGTCCCACGCCTCCATTACATGGTGCTTTCTGTCTGGGGCCATTGTACAAATCTGTGGATCATGCATGGCCAGTACAGGTGCTTGTTTTTCCCTTCTGTATGGGGCTTTGTATCTGTTATCCAGCTGAACACAGGTGGAGAACAAATATTCTTGTTTCTGGAAGTCACAAGCTTGCATCTCCCATGTCAAAACAGACCCTATCTTCCTTCTGCTCGGATGTCATCTTTGGGTGTCCCTACTTCTGTGCCATGTGGGATTTGCATTCTTGCCCTTTAAAGTTTTCACAACAATTCTGTTAACTTCCCATGCTGCTTTATTGTTGCTTTCTTGTATACTCTCCTTTTCCCTGCTAAATAATTCCACAGTTACTGCAGAAATGTCTCACACACACATCAGTCTCTGCCAAAGGAAAAAGTACTGGGTACAGCCTGCAGCCCACAGAAGGGATGGTGTTCTGCCACAGTATTTCAGTCTAGACTGGAGACTCTGGCCCATCGGTGGTGCTCACATCAGGCAAGGTACCGTGTGTTACCATGTGTTGCTGCCATAGCTGTACTGAGTCTGGCAGTCTCACTCAGTCTCTGGCAGTGCCTCTGAACCCCGATCTGCACCAGCAGCCACATTAACTGCATGGTTTCTCTCTGCACATCCTCTCCAGTGACACTGCTTTAGGTATAATTTAACCAAGAAGCCAAAAATGAGCTTGCTCTGCTCCCCATGAGATTTCCTGCTCACGAGCATCTGCTCACGCTGTCTTGGTTCTTGGCTGCTGTCCCTCACTCATGAATGCAGGGTTCATCATGTGCTCTTTCCCTTCATACTGTGTTCCCTGCAGAATCAGAAGCCTGTCACTAAATTGCTTCTTTTTATTGCTCGGCACCAGATCTGAGCAGGTTGTTTTGGTGATATAAGGCAATAATTTGCCAATCCGCAGTCTCCAATACCAGTACATTCACACTTAGTTTGGTACTTACATATTCTGCAAATAGCTCATGTTACTACCGCTTGCTTCACTTTCAAAACCTAACTTAAATCATAGTCTGTGGAGAACGGATTACTTGTTGAAGAAATCTGTTTCAACAGAAAAGAATTGATGCTTCCTTAGCACTGAGTCACTGTTGGTTAGTATTTAAAGCTCTGTTTAAGGAAATATTTAACCATAAGAAAACAATTTCAGGTGTGATCAAGTTTCTACTAAGGCTGACAAGACACTTTATTTTGACACAACTGAATAGAAAATGTGGATTTTTATGAGCAGCTTGCAGCTTGTTCTCTAAAGAGAAAAAGGTCCCAAACATTTTTCCTGTGGTTTCATCTATATGCAGATACAACGTCTCCACTATGTGCCTACTCCGTATTTTAATACTCATTTCCAGTTTCATTAGATTGCTGAAGTCATTCAGAATTATAGACTTATCACAGAGGTTTTAATTTTGAAACAGGAAAGATATTTCCTAAAGAGAGTAATTACAAATTGAGTTACCCTGGCTAAAAGCAGCAGAAAAAAAAATATCTTCAAAATATGGAATGAATTTCTATTTTCTAGTTCATGTTATTTAAGTTTTCAAACTACCTACTACTGAATGGTAACAAAATAATAACAGTAAAAATGAAAGCAATCACAAACTAACAAACAAATGTACAAAAACACAGAAAAACCACAAACTAACTTGAAAACATTCCATTAACAGAATTGAAGATGTTAATCTATACGAGATAAAATTGTAGAATCAAGACCACTACTATGCAAACAATTAAAACTGATTTTAACTCTAATTTACTATACATATATTTTTTCTTGTCCAAATATCCTTTTCCTCTGAGAACCCCTCCACTGCAGAAGACAGTAAAACAAAATGAAACAAAAAAGAAAAAAAAGCAATGAACAAAACCTGAAAGCACCTGAAAGTATCTTTATTCTTCTTGCTATTTTTGTTCAACTGCAAAATGGAGCTTCACAAATTTAAAGGAACATCCCCCTAGTTAAAATGGTTCATTATAAAAAGATATGAGCAAAATATTTTGATTTTCTCTCTTTTTCTCTTTTTTTTTTTTTTTCCCTCACTTGCCCTTGTCAAAGCTGAATTTTTATTTGAGAGAAAAATGTGAAGCATTTTAATCAATCAATAAACTGCATTGCTGGAAAATCAAATATTTCCTTGGAAATTAGCTTAACATTCCTTAAAATAATGATATATAAGTTATATCATTGATAGTTATTAAAAGCCTATCCTCCTGAAGAACTGAGGAAATAGCTTCCTCATTTGATTTTTCATTGCCTGAAGAGGTGCATTTAGACTTCTTCCCATAAGTTCAGTACTCTAACTGTGGTGAGACATTCCAGCTGCCTACTAGGCAGATCCCCTTGAAAATGGCTTTATTCATACTTGGTGGAGAAAAAAACATTTACATTTGGCAGACTGCTGATGTTGAGGCGTATCCATTAAGCAGTGGATAAGTAAATTCAGCAGTGTTTAGCCTGCTCTTGGCCATGAGGTCAACTGGCATGATCTGGACCCTTTGGTACTTTCTACTGTCTTAAACTCCTGACTGTGTTAACAACCATGCTGCACATCTGAAACATTGCCTGGCCCATGCAAGATCCTGAATGGCACCTGGGAAAACAGTCCTGGCAGCCATATGCTGAAACCATGACACTTCTTACAGGTTTTAAGTGTAGATGATAGCCTGGTGGAGCACTGGAACATTCCTAGGACATTCCTAGTTTAAGTTACATAATCTAAGTATAGGCACATTTGATAGGTGTTATTTCTCTTCAGTGACTAAAGGCCAGACAGCATTGCATATTAAAAAACCTAAATTGTACACAGCTCTTTGGTAGCCACTTAGATAGCATGAGTGCCTAGTCTGTGAGTGCCTAGGAACCATGTATTTCTATGCTGTACTCTCAGCTTCCAGGAAATTTCTGAATCAGACACGCTGGTATATCTACCTATCTCAGGTAGATATACATCTACCTGAGAACACTCAAAAGGGCAAGACTCACAGGCATTAATAAGCAAAGAGCATGCAGAGTTGAGACACACCTGTGGATCTCAGGGTCTCATAGAATCATAGGATGGCTAGGGTTGGAAGGGACCTCAAAGATCATCTAGTTCCAACCCCCCTGCCGCGGACAGGGCTGCCAGCCACTAGATCAAACTGCCCAGGAACCCATCCAGCCTGGCCTTGGACACAGCCAGGGATGGGGCAGCCACAACTTCTCTGGGCAGCCTGTTCCAGTGCCTCACCACCCTCTCAGTGAAGAATTTCTTCCTGATGTCCAACCTAAACCTCCCCTCTTTCACTTTTAGCCCATTCCCCCTTGTCCTACCATTATCCACCCGTGTTAAAGTGGGTCCCCCTCCTGCCTGTAAGCTCCTTTCAAGTATTGGAAGGCCGCAATGAGGTCTCCCCGGAGCCTTCTCTTTTCCAAGCTGAACAATCCCAACTCCCTCAACCTTTCCTCACAGGAGAGGTGCTCCAGCCCTCTGATCATTTTGGTGGCCCTCCTCTGGACCCGCTCCAACAGCTCCACATCCCCTCTGTACTGGGGGCCCCAGGCCTGGACACAG
>VXAV01000182.1:126523-136723 GCA_013399715.1 Alectura lathami | reverse complement strand
TTTTTCCAGTCACCGGGGACCTCGCCTGACAGCCACGACTTTTCAAGTATGATGGAGAGCGGCTCGGCAACCACATCAGCCAAGTCCTTCAGGACCGTGGGATGTGTTCCATCTGGCCCCATAGACTTGTAAACGTTCAGTCTCATAAGGTGGTTTTGGACTTGCTCTGCTCTTACACAGGGAAGGATTTTGCTCTCACAATCCCCACTTGGATTTTCACGGGCACATGAGATACTTGGGCTGCCTGACAGGCAGTGAAGACTGAGGCAAAGAATTCATTAAGTACCTCAGTCTTCTCCACATCAGAGGAGGCCAGTTCTCCCTCTCCATTCATTAGAGGGGGAACACTCTCCTTCACCTGCCTCTTCTGCCCTATGTAGCTAAAGAAACCCTTCTTGTTGTTTTTCACATCCCTCGCCAAGCTTAATTCTACCTGTGCCTTGGCCTTCCTGATCCCAGCCCTACATACCCTGACAGCACCTCTGTAATCCTCCCAGGCCACCCATCCCTGCTTCCACTGCCTATACTATTCCTTCTTTTCCCTCAACTTGACCAGCAGGTCCTTGCTCAGCCACACTGGTTTCCTGCCTTCCCTGCCTGGTGCTTTATTCTGAGGGATGGAGAGTTCTTGTGCTCTCACAAAGATGTTCTCACAGTGCTGCCAGCTCTGCTCCGATCCCTTGTCCCTAAGGACCGTTTCCCAGGAGACGTCTTCCAACAACTCCTTAAACAGCCTGAAGTTTGCTTTCCTGAAGTTCAGTGTCCTGACTCCAGTCCTTGCCAGGCCCATGCTCCTCAGGATCACAAACTCCACCAGGGCATGGTCACTTCAGCCCAGGCTGCCTCCAATCTTCACCTCTTTGACCATCTCCTCCACAGTGGCGGGCACTAGGTCCAGCAACGCATCACCTCTGGTCAGTCTGTCCAATACCTGAACCAGAAAGTTGTCATCGATGGATTCCAGCAGCCTCCTGGATCGCTTGCAGCTTGCCATGTTGTTATATGTGTTGTTAAATATGTTGTCTCGAGAGTAGCTGTTTTCTCTTACAATCCCTCAGAGGAAAGGTAATATAATGCTTTCTGAAATTATGAATACAGAAGGGCAGATATTGCTGTGACAGCTCAGGGTGACTCAGATTTTCATGTGAAAGCTTATCTAAACTGAAAATCCACTATGAAGTATGGTTAATCTGCAGTTTAAATGTAACTACTCCAGCAAATTGTGAGAACACCAAACCTTTATTACAAATCGTAGAATCATAGAATAAAATACTGAAGTCATTGTTCTCACAGAGGGAGGATAGTTGCAGTCTTGCTTTGCTCTCTTCTTTGGGCCTTAATCCTCCATACTTCCATCCTTTTTAATCTTTCACACAGGATATCCTGTACTCAAACAGTCTTTTAATGCTCTGCAGACTGATTACATGAGCGATCATTTAGGAAATAAGCATTATATTCTTACTGCTCTCCAAGAGAAAGGAAAATGAAAAACCCAAAACACCACCACACTGTTATTTTTCTGAAACAAAACAGCAGTGAAAACATTGTCAGTAATTTAATTATCTTTTAGGCTGACAGCTTTAGCTGTATTTAAAAATTACCAACTGAGGGCTTTACATTAAGCCTGCCAAAAAAGGAACAGGAAGAAACAGATGTGCTTTACTCTTCTTGGGCTCATCATCAGTGAGGTGCAGCTGATGCTTTGACTTTGTCTTTTGTCGCTTACTTTGAAATGTTGTCCTTTTTTTACCACTATGCACTACCTTTATTAGTTTGCTCTTTTTCTAAAGCCTAATTTTTTTGTTTGTTTGTTTTGACATCACCATACTGATGAGCTGCAAGAAGAATGCTCTGTTGGTCTTGTGGTAAGCCTAAATTGTGCTACTAGTGCAGCGAACAGGTGTAGGCAATATACATATGTCTACAGAGTGCAGCAGAGTGATGATCATTTTTAATTAATGGGAAAATTTTCAATGAAAAAGGTGGTAGTTGCTTTTTAAGCAAGACAGAAATATCAGCTAGAACACACTGAATGTGTTTGTTCACCTTACAGGAGAAATTAAGATATCACATTTGTTTAATTTAAGATGTGTTTAGAAATATAAAGAAATAGCAACCCTAAGAAAGAGATTTGGCTGGCAAAAATATTAAAGCGAACATTCCCCTGTTTAGCATTACTCATATCTGTATAGAATGGATTACAAGCAGAGAATTTTCACTGTTCTAGCTCTTAGCGCATCTGATAATTACAAGAGCATAAAATGCAAAACTGAAGATGGAATAAAATCTTAATACTAAAATAAATCTTTTTCTTTTTTTTTTTTTTTTTTTTTTTTTTTTTCTCACTAGGAATGTAGAGAAGACTGTGGAAAAATGCTAGAGGACAACTACTTAGGAACTAAATAAACTATTGGAGAATTTACAAAGGTCTGTTCTTTTCTTCATTTTGTGGAATTAATTTTATTCCTTGAAATGCTTTCATAAATCCATATAAATCCATATAAAAGTTTGTTTGTTTGTTTGTTTGTTTTTTTCCTGGAAAGAAGAATATTCTATGAATAATGAAAGCAGTAAGTACAGTTAGCTGAGATACTGACATCCTTTGGGGTAAAATGTTATTTCACTTCACAACCTTTGGAAAAATGTACTTGATTCTTAGCCAGAAAATGTTGAGAACTATGTATGAAAACGAACATTGGCCACAGCTTAGAGTTAGAGAGCAGGTGTTAGGAATGAGCAAGGAGAGTCCAAGGGATCTGATGGCATAGAGGAAGCAGGAAAGGGCTGATAAAAATACTGACAGCATTGAGCATATCCCTCCTCTCCTCTTCCATACACACAGTCTGACATTATTTGTGGTGTAGGAGTGGTGCCATGTCTCTGTTTTTCAGACTTTCTTCCTATATTTCTTCTGGGCTGCAGAACAGGCACTGATCCTGGCTGGCAGACTACCACAGAAAAAGGGGTGAGGAAAAAAGCATAATAAGAATGTGTTGACAGCAGGCTTACCTCTTCTCTCACACGTGATATATATTGGTTTAGATGCATCTCAGCACTGTGTGTTTGTGTTGTGGCTACATCTTCCAGCTCACCCTTAGTTATCTTTAATTTCTTCCTGAGTTAGATCACATAATTTATCCTAAATGTTCCTTCCTATATAGTCAACAATTCTATCCTTTCTCCAGTTCATCTGACACAATCTAAACAATCCAGCTTTCCATTTCTGTCTCTCCAAGGTCAGCACAAATTCTTCACAGCTTTGAGGAGTTATCCATAAATTTTTTCTTTTCTTTTAAAAAATAACTGGTATTGATTACAGGTCATTAAATTTCATAGATTTTAAACAACTAGCATGGAAATAATAGGTAACTGCAAATCTTAAAGCCAGATGTTGCAAATCCATTTCATGAAAGTATTTTTTTGTGAACTGTATTTCAGTGGGAATATTCACCTCTTTGAAAGATGACACAGCAGGGACATAAGATCTGAATACTGCTATGTTTAATGTTTAGATGGGCAGGAAGCCAGTAGAAAACTTAGCCTTAAATACAATGCAGAAGATACCTTAAAACAAAGTAGAAAAATCACTAAAACAAGCTTAGTCTATTTGGAGACATTTTATGTGAATAACAGAATTTGCAGCAGAGGTAGAGGGGAGAACAACCAATGCTGTCAGAGAGGTAAACATGAACAAAAACATTAATACAAAAACATAGACAGATTTTAAACATAAAACTTCAGTTAAAGATCTTCCACTTCAGAAAGATTGAGACACGAGACCTGCTGGCATATATGGTTGCAGACACTGGAAAGTGGAGCATGACTGCTGAGGTATCCAGGTTACAGTGTGTGTCAGAGATATACCTCACACATATTGAAGGGATCAAAACCTCACAGAAACTATACAGTGCACTAGATGATGCAATATGCTCTTCTATGCTGAGGTATTTCCCACTTCTGGAGTAGGAATGTATCAGCTACACAGCTTTTAGACAGAAAGCCTCTTCCTTTCTCTGTGCCCGTTCACTGTGTGAACCTACTCGTTGGTTTTCAGATTCTGAGCACTTTCTCATGGCGTTTAACCTAGGACTAGCTCAGTTTCACATCATCTCCTGCTATTTTCTTCAGTAACTTACTTGATACTGACCAATAATTTACTGCAGCAGCTGCCATGAATTCCAGTTTCAGGTGTCTATCTCTCCATTCAACAGACAGAAAATGCAGGGATTTGGCAGTGGCTAATTGGAGGGACACAGGAACACAAACGAATTTCCAACATAGCGATGATGACAATCCACTTTAGATCATCAAAATTTGAATTTGCTTTATACAACTATATTGCATTCAAGTTTTATTCTATTGTATATAATGAATAGCGTAAATATAGCTCTTTCAGTCCTATAAATCACAATATTAACTGCATGATAGAAACACTGCTTTAGAACTGGGAAATGTTGAAGAACATCTACACTATGTGGCTAACAATTTCTTATCTCATACTAAATCCTACATCATTAATAACTGTGTAAGTGAAAAATGCTCACTTAATAATCTAGTGAACATGTTTGGTCACATTTTCTCTCTGTAGAAATAACACAAGCAGATTTTGATTTCTCCTTAAATAATTCATGAATGGAATTATATGTGTAACAGATGTACACACCTATAAAATGCATGAATTTGTCATGGCTTATTTATCATGGTTACTGTATAGTTGATCCTTGAAACTTAAGTTAGTATGAATTTGACTGGACCTTAATATTTCACATAGTGACTAGATGAGAGCAAATCTTAAATGTTTTTTCCTCAAACCAGTACATGAAAATTGTCATTTTCAAAGTAAAGGTAATGTTTAAAAGGAAAAATAGGAAAATGGATGCCAAAGGTGATAAACATCAAAATTCTATTTTGAAAATTAAAAATGAAAATTATCAAATTTTGATTTTCCCTGTTTTAATAACCTGAAAAATAAGTTTTAAAGGCAAATATTTTCACTTAGCCTTCACAGAGAATTGTTTTTTATTGTCTGGAAGGACTTCAGAAAAAATCCATGGTAACTGCATTTTTGCACAGTTGTATTTAATAGACCAGCAAAGGAGGTTAAGCAGAAACTTATCGAGCTCCCTTTATTGCTTCTGTGTTAGATGCTTGGTCAGAGTGTTTCCATCCAACATGTCATTCAGTGCCTCCTTTTGAATACAGCATCTCTTTTAAGCTTATAAAATTCAGTCTCAGGAAGCATGCATGCCTCAAGAGTGTGAATAGCAGATAGAGAATGGAAAAGACATGAGCCTACCTCAATGAGTTACTTTAGAATCTATCTACCCGATTTTGCAAAAAATAACTCACAGAAAAAGATATAGTTCTGAGCAGTAAGATTTTTAAATGCAGTGCAAATATATTAATGACAATCTGTGTGAAAGGTTCTCAGATATTTGCTTTTTCCAATAATATTGTCTGGTTTAAACCCTATGCTGTTTCCTTACATGTTCCTTCTGATCCTTCCTAGCTTTCCTCCCCACCTGAGGTACAGGAGCTCTCCATGAGCTCTCTCCAGGCCACAGTCTGTATGCTGCTAGGTGGACAGAACTCTTGGGGTGCGTGTCCTGCCTCTGCTGCCTTGAGTGCTGGCACATCTGAGCAGACCATCACCAGCCTGGGGAAGATAGACACATTCAAGCCCATTTCTCCCTACCACAGACCTAATCCTGCTCCTCTCCTCACGCCTCTCCTAGTACTGCTGCTGCTGGTCTCTCCTGGTGTCATTTGCCTTCCTTTATCTGGCCCTGAGCCTTCTTCAGGCCTAACATTTTGCGCTGTCACAGCTTCCTGAGGTTTCCATGCACCTTTCAACCCTGCGTTCTCACTTTTAACTTCTCTTACAATCTTTTCTGCTTCTCTCAGTTTCTCCTGAAACCATACTCATTATATAACCTCATGCCAGTACAACCTGAAAAGAAACTAATCAATTTTTCCTCAGAAGTATTTACTATGGACTGAATATAAATAATCTCAGAGATAATATTTCAATGTAAAAACAAATCTTCTGAACCTAGATGAAGGATGAGAAAGAAAAGAAAGCATGAAATGTACTTAACTGAAATACTTTATAAACCGTGAATTGTGGGTAGGTTTTTTTTTTTTTTAATATATAATGGACTCATTCTAACTCATCGTAAGTAGCACATATGCTACAGATGGATAACATCACAACAGCTGTATATTTTATAACTGGTAAACAGGTGTCTGGGTTTATTTAACAATCTAGCTAGCATAAACCAGACTTCCATTTATTATTGGAATAGTTGGTGCATATGATGTTGTTTCAAGGAAGCAGAGAAGGCATATCACTGTGAGGCATTTGCAGATTTAAGGTGCTCCTGCAAATATTGTTTTTTATTATAGAAATTTTTAAAAGTTTTATTTTCATCTCTTCTTAGTATACAATATTCATGCACTCTATAATAATACCCTAAGCCTATCAGGGCTGCATCCCTCAGAAATGAACAGAATTTACTTCTTTGCATGTGTGATATATGCACTGTGCATGTGAGAAAAAGAAAACATGATCTTTTTTTTTTTTTTTTTTAAACATATTATGGAGCTAATTTTTGTTTGGGTATGAACCCTACTGAGCACTCACAAATAATTCTGCTCTCCAGGTAAAGCTTTCATGATTGTATGCTACACTGCTGTTAAACATGTAAACGGCTGTTTGTTTTGCCAGGATAACTAACTGCCAAGGCTGTACACATACCTTGAATATTAATCTTTCAGTTCTACTGGGACCTGAACATGATGGAGATGATAAAGCTCAGGATACCCACCACTGATAATGTAAATTCTTAAGAGAAGTTATTCGTAGAAATGAGAGCTGTGTCTATGGAAACTAGCTGAACAGGAGCAGGTATAGGTTTTTCTCTCTGGACAGCAGTTATCCGCAACAAATAACTGTTTGTATGTTGCCTGTAAAGGCTCTGGCCGAGGCCAAAATCACTTCCCCAAGCAATGCCTAATTTAGCTTTGTGTGGGCCAGGAATGGCTCCAGTAGGCAACACAGATAAAGCCACTCTATTTGGGGTAGGGATAAAAGAGAATTCAATAGTATGTGTGCAACTTGAATACGCTCCCCAGGGTGGTGGTCACCGCACCAAGCCTGCCAGAATTCAAGAAGCATTTGGACAACACTCTTAGAAAGATGGTTTGAATTTAGGTGGTCCTATGTGGCTCTGGGACCTGGAGTCGATGATCCTTGTGGGCCCCTTCCAACCTGGAATATACCATGATTCTGTGAATTCAGGGCCAGAAAAACAGCCAAAGTTATGGATGGAGCCAGAGGCTCCAGACATCTCAAACCATTTACGCACCAGGTTGGGTACCTGAAGGGATGAAGGAGTGCCTCAGTTGTCCTGTAGGTCTAACTGCATACACTTAAGTATGAGGAAAATATACTGACTGCTGCTAACCCCATCCATAAGGAATCCTACAGAAAAAGACAGAATATGCTCCTATGGCTAATTGCTGAAAACAGATACATTTACATAAGACGCAATGAAGTTTGTAGCCACTGAAGGAAATCATTCTAAGAAATTATAGGTTTTTCATTTCTTAATGTCTCCATATTAAGACATTTATGGAAAATCTGTGTGAGTGAAAAATGAAGTATTGGGATGAGCAGAAAAATAAACTGTTGAAAATAAAGAATCTGAAGCACACAGGAGCTAAGACTACAGGTCCAAATAGTGCTGTGACTTTAAACAATTTTGATACTTAAATAGAGCTGCAGAGCCTAGGAAACTTTGTGGTTGAATACATTTTTATTTACTCCAATAAAAAAGGGATTTTTCCCCACATACTTCCTGAAGTATTATTCCCCTTAGCAGTGCTTAGATTCATGAAATTTTAGGTCCAAAATCACTGTGTAGAGGTATATAGCAAGTTTTACAGTGCGATCTATTACCAACAAATGTATCTTCTGGAGCTTCATTTGTTGGTTATACTGTACTGTGAACTGGATAATCCTCTTGATTTCCCCCCTTCTGGAAGTTACCAGTTAGGTGGCAGTGAGAGCAAAATATTAAGGCATAAAATGCATGTTGTTGTTAAGCACTTTGTTATTTGTTTGCATGCTTGGTAGGAGAAGACTGGGGGGAGGGGATTTAGCTTTCATTTTCTGCTATTTTTCTTCTAGTAAGGCATAATTTACATAGTTTATCATTGCGGCTTTTTCAGTTTCTTTATTAATGGCCTTTTAAGGAAGCTAGGAATACTCATCTAAGTAACTTTATTTCAAAACCCTTGCCATGACTGAGTTTTAGAATCTGAAAAAAAAAAAAAAAAAAAAAAGTCACTCACTGCAAGCTGAAGAATGTGAGTGATCTTGCAGCAAAAATGAATTAGTTTTTATTTATTGAGATTCTAACTCCTGCCTGTGAGAGTGGGATATTAAAGAAATGAAATGGCAGTCTTGTATTTATTACTGATGCAGCTACAATCCTTGAATAATTTTAATCAGTTGACATACATACCGCTGCAAAAAAATCCATTAAAAAATCTGATGTTCATTTTGCTGATTTTAAAAATTAAACTGTGAGTACAATTCTATCTACAGAGTAAGATCCATCCTACTGGACTGTGCCTCCTCAGTGTGAATTCACACAACAAATGAAGCAGGTATTTTATGGAAATGTAGCAATCAAATCACGGTTTCCTTCCCAGTAAAGCCTGGAGTATATATTGGGAACCCTTCAAAAGAAAGTAACAAAAGTCCCCTCTCAAGTGAAGTGTCAGATAAACCAATATGAAGATGAATGTGATGTGCGTGTAATGAGAACATGTACAAGAAGGAGAAAAATATCAACAGACATACTATAAAGTTGTAAGTATATCTGACTGAGACTGTCTTGAATTGCAAGCTCATGAAGAAATGAGTAGACTCGACATCCCACAGGTCCACAACTGATCTTCTTGGACACCTGCTCTGCTCTATAATCATAGAATCATAGAATCATAGACTGTAATAATCTGCAGAAGAGTTTGTTCTTTAAACTAGCAGTTAGACTAAAAGTCTGTACCATCTACTTATAATTCTTGGTGTTCTATAATTCTAGGGACATTTTGTCCCTAACCACTAAGACAAACACTGTATCTCAATTTTCAGCAAGACAGACAGCTTTCTCTGTGATTTTTCAGTTTCCTCTGCGATACATCAATATTTTAGCTTTAGATTACCAGAGCCACTACGAGTTTTAATTAAGAATGACTGGAATAAGGATATGAGAGCAATTCAGAAGGGCTAAGATGAAAGTGTCTTCAATGTAATTATTTTCTCTGATCAGATTAAACAAAATGTATTACATTTAGTTTTGAACTATACTGGTCATGGATGAAGACTACATACCTCTGCTTCAGCTCATATGTTTTGCTTTTTGCAGACAGGAGACAAGAGGACAAAAGGATACTTACAAATGAAAACACAACAAAGTTTGGTGTGAGGAAGTTTTGAAAAACATATTCACGGCAAATTAAAATGATGAAATTGGTAAAGTTGAGGGGTCGTTAATGACTGAATTACATTAGAAGTCAATCACAATAATTAAAAGAATTTATTTAAAATAAGCAATTTCTGAGCTAGAGAAATAGATTAAATAGTGCTTGTAGAAAGTATGTACAGCATATCTTGACAAGAAATGAATGTCTTTTCTAAACTTATTACCTCTACACTGTTCTTTATCTTCTTAACCCTATTACAATCGAAATGAAAATTATATGGAATGTTTAGAAAAAATATCTGAAAAAAAAAAAACCATCCATATAATTAATACAAGGTACACTACCTGTGTTTTATAACCAAAAATGATCCAGATGAAACAGAAAATGGGAAAAGGGGAATCTTAATTATTAATCTGATTGATGTTTTAGATAATTAAATCGGTAATGTAGGGTCGAAGGAATTGAAAAAAGCTGATAAAATCTTAATTCAAAATGTTACGTCTGTTGTAGATTAACCTGGCAGGCAGATAAACATCACACAGACTTTCAGTCACTGTCCCCACCAGTGGGATAGGAGAGAGAATTGCAAAGTGCAATAATTCATGGGTTTAGATAAGGACAGTTTAATAAGAAAGACGTGGGGAAAATCTATGGAAAGAAAAGATAAAAATAAAGGAAATAAAGGAGAAAAAAAAAAAAAAAAACAAA
>VXAV01000182.1:98651-114522 GCA_013399715.1 Alectura lathami | reverse complement strand
AAAAAAAAAAAAAAGTTGGTAGAGTTGACTTCCACACTGGTCAATACGCTATTTAATTGAAAACCAGGATTGCTGGATTCCAAATTAAGAAGGCGAAACACAACTAACAGATTCACAGAGAAAACCAGCAGGTTTACAGAAGAGCCTTAGAGCTTTCAAGAATTTAACTTAAATGGGTGATGTGTGTGTTGCTTTGCCTGTCACCAGTAGCTGTTCTTTTTTCAGTGGTCCTTTCCATATTCAAACAGTTTTAAAATATTAGATATTTATCTTTTCCTTTCCATTGAATTTTTATATTTTTGTTATGTAAGCTATGTAGAAGAGGACTGTTTCTGAATATACACTAATAATACTAGATCTTCAGAAATGCATAGAAGAAGAAACAAGGCATCAACAAAAAGTACATCAAGTAGAACGAAATCTGACCATAAACAATTTTTAAAAAACTTAAAAGCAAAATGCTAGTCTCCAGTCAGACACTAATGTGAGTTGTTCATTAGACATATAACTCTCCATGTGATTTTTTCCTCCTAAAATCCTGGAGACATAGTTCAAATATAGAAGGAGAAACACTAAGATGTCATTCCTCACCTGAGGTTTTTATACAGGTTATACACATTTAGAATGTTTAAATTGAGTCACTCTTGTTCTGCTACTGTCTCCTGAGAAGCAAAATCCCTCTTGGCGACCAAGATAAAGACTCAAGTGTCTGAAGCCGAGGGTCTGGATGGTTTCCCATGAGCAGTCTGCACACATACTGTACAGTGGCCAGTATAAGCTTATTTCTGTGGGTCTAGGCATTTGTAGTTCTCATCTTATGGTCCACCTTCTCCCAGAAGGTCAAGAGGGACACTGAGGGAAAGAGTTATGATATGGTGTTTGCTAGCTTACTGGTAATACTGGTGTTATGGTAATTGCTGTTTTACTGGATTCAAATCCACATGGATTTGCAGATGATCTAGACTTTCCAGTTCCTCCAGTCTCACGCAGCTGACATTTAATATCTTCACAGTCTGCATGATAAAATTCTGCACTGGATGCTTTTTCTGCCGAATTCTTATTTCATGACATAGAAAACTCTGTAAACTCCTTCCTTTGTGAGCTGTTTAGCTGCTGAACATTTTGGCAGCAGATCAAAGTTGACATCTGCCAAGAAAAGCAAGATCCATGTAACACCTTGTATGAAGAGATTATAAAGAGAGACAATGTCAGGGCCTACAAATTTCCAGAGCTTGGGATACTGTGCAACTTTAATGAAAACAAAAGTTAATTCCTTCTGTGGAAGGGAAACACTGTGCCTGCACTGTATCCAATGACTGGAGACAGGAATATCCCATTTTACTGGTGTTCAGCATGTGCTGGTAACGCAGCTCGCTTAACAGCTTTTTAGCCTCTATTTATGACAGCATCACTCCTACTAAAACATAAAAGTAAGTTGTCAGCTTTTGCATATTGTGGGCTGAGCACTTTCAATTCTCTAGCCATTAGTACTGCTATTAGTACTTTTTGAGGAACTTGCTGTCTAATTGTGGATACTGCAGATCACATCAAATCTTTAGAATATGTAGCCCCATATGTATTTATTTCCCTAACTACTGAATTTCACTTCATTCTTCTACTGTCAGTTGACTCTTTAGAAAACTAGGCTTGTATTTATTTAATTATTTCTGTGTGTGCTTAAGACAGCCTGACACAATTACCACTCAAGGTTTAGGGATAATTACATGTTAGATGCTATAGATGGACACAAAGCATATATTTCCCTGAGAATCCAGAAGAGGAAAAAAAATAACAAAGAGCAGACTGTAAAAACACTTGTAAACCTCTTGTCTTTCCATACCGGCTATTTAATACTAGCACTCTCTTTGAAATCAGTTTTAGAGTGAAATCACACACTGATGCTGCTTCTGAGATGTTAATATTTTCATGGCTAATACAGGACTAGATTATCCTCCCTAGGGCACTTTTTAGCAGGCATTTAGGCCCTTGCCAGCGCCAACAATATTTTGGACCCCTACTGATGATAGAGTAAAAGAACTGCCTTCTGTCTTTCTTTCACAGAATAACTATTTTTGCCTCATACTGCCTTTCTCTTCTTGAATGCAGCTGTCTTTTTCTTATCAGAGTTCAAGTAAATTTACAACGTGCTTTAGTGTGAGAAAACTGAAAAGGCTGCTTATTTTACAAGCTCGTTATGTTGGCTTTTTTCCTGAGGAGCACTCATTGTTCAGTAATGATATTCCCTGCCGACCTCACAAATTGAATCTAAGGGAGAGACAGTGCGGATCTTTTGAAGGTTAAATTAAATGACAAGTTTTGACAGTGTGGTCCATAAAGATGATAATGTGTTATTTATCTAGGACTTTTGATCGTACTGGAATTGCGCAACGTGGAATGTAATCTCTGGAAAATTTGCAAGATACATCCCATGTGTTTGGAGCCTAAACAGCTCCATAAATCTGCCATGGGAAGTCTGCGGATTTTGGTTGTTAATGTAGAAGTGACTGTGTACCTCTAATCTGGTCATAGCCACTTCTTACTAGCCAGGCTGTACCAAGCAAACAGGGGCTACTATCCACTCTTTATTTGACTGTACATATCTACCAATGTCTGATAAAGAAAGCTGAATTTAATTACAGTTGTGTGTCCATTGCTGGTGTAGAATTGCTGAAGGTATCCTGCATGGGTGCCTAGAGAGGTGACCAAAAGACTCTTTAGTGGAAGGACAAAGACAAGATGACCAAAAAAAACCACACACAAAACAAACAAACAAACAAAAAAAAAAACCCCACCAACTCTCTGCTATTGTGCAATGTTCTGTTTTCAGTAAGCTCATGCCAGCAGCATTGTCCAAGGTTGCCAATGCTTTGGAAAAATCCTGGCTGCCACATCACACCAGTCATATTATTTATCACTTAGAGGAGCAGTGAAGTAGTACCTTCACTCCATCTTTCTTAGCAAATCTGCCCAATGATAGCACAAAACATATGCTGCACTTTTCTCATAGCCAGCCTGTCCCCTTGGAGCGCCAAAGCACAACCCACTTTTGTCTGTAAGGCACTTTGATGGAAGTGATAGGAGAAGAAAGCTCATTTAGTTGTGTGAACCCGTTGAAGCCCAAGCAAGTTCAAATGAAGCACTAATCCGACGTTTCGGGTGGGCTTTAGAGGAGAAGGGAGATGTGGAAGGAAATCACAGCAGACATTAAAACAGCACATATAGTATATAGTATTCTGTAAATGAAAGCTTGAGATGCCAGATTTCCAGTAGATCTAGTCAAGCATTACATAGATGATTGTAGAAAATGTTTCAAATTAATGTGGCAAGTTCACTACACTATTATTCATGAGTTGTAATTATTTTAATTTCTATGTAACACTGAATTATTGCTGCCATTTTGGACTGAGACCTAACAGCTTCTATAAACTTTTAATAATTGAAAGCCTGCAGTTCATTTATTGCTTTCCTCTGAAAATAGAACTTTAAAATATTTAAAATTGCTGTGGGAAAAAAAAAAATCATTTTCTGGAACTAATTTGAAATTTTGTCTATATTTTGCCAAGTTCTAGAGTTCAGTGTTTTATAATATATACTGACAGTTGGACTCTGAGGATAAAGAAACTACTCAGTTAGAGTAACCATGTAAGTCATCTCTCCAAGCCACTTCATCTGTTCTATTACTACTGGCCTTAAATTGGTGTCAGATGATATTGGTGTGCCAATACTTTCATCATCTGTAGGAGAAAAAATAAAACCAAAGGAGAACTTCAAGACTGAAGAATTTAAGAACTTAAGAATTCTCCTTAAGAATCTTAAAGCAAGCAAGATGTTAAGATATATAACAAGTATAGTATATACATAGGGACCTTTATACAGATATTTATAAAAAATAATGGTACAGATTAGTATAGAATACAGGAGGCTTGCCTCTTGTATCTAAAAATCTGAAGAAAGTCACAGTTAAAATTGAAATATGCAGAAGAGATTTACATAAAGGAGCCCTAGAAAAGCTCATAATAATAGTACACTATGTTTGCCTTTCGTAGCATAGTGAAAAAAATAAGGATAGAAAATTATTTTTAATATTATGAAAGTGGATTAGGAACTTCGTGATGTATCATAGAACTAGAATTGATTTTACACAAAAAACAAACAAACAAACAAACAAAAAAAAAACAGACGTAGGATATTAAACCATGGAAAATTCTGAGACAAGAAATTAAATGGAAAAAAAGTGTGAGTAGAAACCTGGTGGGATGATTACTGGAGTATGGAGCTGTTGAAGCATGTCCAGAGGAGGGCCACAAAAATGATCCAAGGGATGGAACATCTGCCCTGTGAGGACAGACTGAGAGAGTTGGGGCTGTTCAGTCTGGAGAAGAGAAGGCTCCGGGGAGACCCGAGAGCAGCCTTTCAATATCTAAAGGGGGGCTACAAGAAAGAAGGGGACAGACTCTTTATCAGTGTCTGTTGTGATAAGACTGGGGAAAATAGTTTCAGATTGAGAGAGGAGATTTAGCCTGGGTATAAGGAAACAGCTTTTTACAATAAGGGTGGTGAAGCACTGGCACAGGTTGCTCTTGTTGGTGGTGGATGCCCTGTCCCTGGAGACCTTCAAGGTCAGGCTGGACAGGGCTCTGAGCAACCTGATCCAGCTGTAGGTGTCCCTGTTCCCTGCAGGGGAGTTGGACTAGATGGCTTTTGAAGATCCCCTCCAACTCAAATGATTCTATGATTTCTCTAGACTGTTCAAAATTATAATTAATTGTGGAAAGGATATTGTATCTTCCGTAAAATTAGAGAGAAGATGAAGATAATTATCTCCATATTCTTTTACATTTTCTGGTATTGGTCATTGTGAAAAGAATATGAATTAGTGAGTTAGAGAAACAACACCTGAATTGATCCAGTAAAATAAAAATACTTTCAAAATTGAAATGTAAATAATATTAAATTTGTCTGTTTGTAATTATAAACTCAATTTAAAGACCCAGGAAATCACTGATAAAAGGGAGAAGAAGCCTCATTTAAAGTATAAATCATAAAAGCTAGGGAATTTCCTATTGTTTCTTTGTTGTTTTTGATTTTCTTTGTGTACTTATAGGGCAACCTTAACAGATAAATTTTGGAGAGTTTTGTTTCCCTGACCTGAGTAGTATCTACCTTTCAATTACGTGGATACAGAAAATTTAGATAAAACTACTGGTGGCACCAAAATATGGTTTCTGAAACAGTCATTCTCAAATTCAAAGTTGCCTGATAAATGAGACATGAGCGTACTTTTTTTTTTTTTTTCCTTGGATCAGAGAACAGATTTGATCTCCTTTCTTATTTTATCTTCATGGTAAATCCATCCACTGATACCTAATTGCCACTTTCTATCAGTGTCTGATATGTACCTCATGAGAGCTGATGACAGACAGAGTCCCGAGTAGAAAATTTATTCAAAATTCTACTGCTTGGCCACTAGATGACTCTCTGATCTATTGAAATTTAGAAGGAAAAGTGGTAGACCCTGGGAGCAAAAAAAAAAATGGATGCATTTATGTTTGAGATCTGTAGTTTTGTATACAAAGGCAGTCTGGTACAATTCATTCGGGAGTCAAGACAAAATTGAAGCTCATATATTTTCGTAACCTATTTTTTTCCTCAAAAGTCTTCCAAAACTTCACGAGTCACACACACACGGAAAAAAAATAAATAATAATAAAAAAGCAATCCTGATAAACCTAACAGGCAAAGATGTAACTCTATTGTTGTTGGCATCATGTGAATAACAGGTAACAGTAGGAAATAGTGTTTGATGATAATTCCAACTATGTTCTTTTCATCCTGAAAGCTCTAAGCAGATTTAATTATATTTTTCAGCAATTTTGGTCTCTTCCTAAGAACTAGTATTGTTATTTCTCCAATTCTATCTTGAAAGCTTAAGGAAATTGCTGTAGCATAAAAGTTACTGTGAGATTTCCAGTAATAGGGAATTGAATGCATGTGTATGAGAACTAAAAGTTCAGCTCTAATTTGGCATTCCACACCTAAATGATGTATGGATTAAGATCATGCTAGCTCATGAATTGTAATCCTGACTGCTGAGCTGACATCTGCAGTATTTTTGAGCTTCAGAAACACAGGAAGATGACAAGTTATATTATGCAGCTCTCTGAATAGAACAAGTGGATAAGGAATTACAATAAATCCCAAAATACATTCTGCTTTGGTGTTTTCTGCTGAATCAAAGAGCAGATGGTATGGCTGCCATTTGGTCTTCAGAATCTTAAGAAGACTCTCGTGCTGTAAGTAGGAGGCTATTTACTATTAAACTGGATAGCAACAGGCAAATCAACAAACCAAGTTTTGATAAGAGGGTTTCTATTTGCTTATGAAAAGTCCAGGAACTAGCACTATTACAATAAATAAATAAATAAATAATTTTTTGGGAATGCTTACAATCCTTTCCAATGTAAATAAATGTCATGCGGTATCAAGAAACCACAGAGCCTAAGATACAAATACAATTAACTGTCATTTGTTGTAGCTTACTTTTAATGGAGAAAATGGTGCAATTTTGGAGACCATGTGAAGTGAATACTTGCCTAACTTAGTTTTTGATACCATAATCAGAATCACCAGTAACCCAAAACTATTTCGGTTTAACAGCTCTAGAGATTATAAAATTTTCAGAGGACATTATGAAAAGAAAATTATTTTGTCAGCATAAGTTTAGTTTGGCATCTGATAAAAGGAGAAAAATATTTTGGTTTTCTATTAAAATGTTCAAATCTTTAAATGAAAGCAGAAAATAAAACTAATTATATGTACTCCTCACAACTATAAAGGTTTTTTTTTAATGAGAATTTTGGAAGTATTTGAATTCTCACACACATTTTCAAAACTCATTCTAAAAAGTACTAACTATAAGTGAATGAATGAATAGCTAATTCAATTTAATAAAAAAGATTTTAACCATCATATCCTTCCAAAACTAGAAAATATCACTTTTTATTTCAAGATGACATTATTTAAATGTACATGTTAATTCGTCTACTAAAGAAAAAAATTAGTAAAGGTCAACCCTTAGGATAAAGATATAGTGCCCATTATATTACTGTAAGTGATATTTCAGTTTCATTCTCTGCTTTATCTCTGCTATGCTTTTTATGCTTCATAAGGAATGACTTAGGTAGGAACCTGAGTGGAGCTGGAATGTTGCAGGCAGTCAGTTTCACTAGTTAATTTTCCGTCAATTGTGAAATTCTACAAGGGAACATTTAAGATTTGTCTATCTCATTTTTTTAATCAGAGTATCTTTTATTTGTTTGTCTTTCTAGACAGCAAATGTCATTATTTGGTGGCATTTTACAGAGTGATTTATGAAGTTTGTTCAGACAGAGTCTATGCCAGCATACTAAACTTGTAAAGGTAGAGATGAGCAGAGTATACAAGTCCTTCCTGTCTTTGTCTTACATTGCAAAATTTGTCAGTCAGAACCTAAAATTCAAAACTGCAAAAGGAAGAGGTTAAGAAGAGAGCCTTCAAAAAAGTAGCTAGAATTTTTTACTACATAAATTCACCTTCGATACTAGAGAACTGTGTAACATTAGCACTTCAATGTCTTCCTTGTTTTAAGTAGTTCCTTTCATATTCTGTGCCCTGGCAGCTGCAGACAGACAATAGCCATGGACAAACTGAGTCTAGAGAGGTTCAGAAACAAATCTGGCCCTTATCCAAAACCCTTTGAAATGGATGAAAGGGGTCTATTGACTTTGATGGACTTGCGGAAGTTCTTCCAGCTTCCACAGGCAGTAGTGGGTTCTGATCCTGGCTCCAGATGATGATAATGTATTTTATTCAATGTCGACTTAGTTATATACATTGAATGGCACTTGGAAAAGGTCCAGTAATACAAAGCTTTTGTCCACAAGGATGAAGTTTTAAAAGTGAAGATATATATATATGTATATGATACCTTTGAATTTTCTGTGATTTCCTGCACAGTGACACAAATTTTCATAAAATCATTGAATATCCTGAGTTGGTAGAGACCCATAAAGATCATTGTGTCTAAATCCTGGCTTGACACAGAACTACTTAAAAATTAAACTAAATGTCTAAGAGCATTGTAAAAACACTTAATCTCCAGCAGGCTTGGTGCCGTGACCACTGTCCTGAGGAGCCCAGGCCCACCACCCTCTGGTGCAGAACTTTTTCCTAATCCCCAGCCTGACCCTCCCCTGACACAGCTCCATGCCATTCCCTCGGGTCTTGTCGCTGTCCGCAGAGAGCAGAGCTCAGCGCCTGCCACTCTGCTCCCCTGTGAGGGAGCTGTGGGCCGCCATGTGTCCTCCCCTCAGCCTCCTCTGCTGTGGGCTGGACAAACCGAGGGACCTCAGCCATTCCTCATATGTCTTATCCTGCAGATCCATCATTGCAGCTTTCCTTTGGATACAGTCTGACAGTTTATATATATACATATATATTTGCATTAGGGATACCTTCTGTCATTACACAATAAGCCCAGGGTTAACTGGACAGGTGAGGTAAGGTGGAGTGCTCATGGACAAATGAAGAAAAGAATTACCATCCACATCAAAATGATTTCTGTAATCGGATCTGTGTTAAAATTGCATATATCATGCTCACTGCCTTTCAGAGGAGTCCAAATCTGCCTGAGTGTGGGAAAAGACTGAACTGCAAGCATTATAAGGAACTGTCAGACCAACAGCTAGGTACCTATGAAATAATAGCTTTCCTGCTTTAGAAGGAAGATTAAGAGAAGTGGCTAAGAGTTCCTGTGATTTTTGAAATTGAGAATAAGTCTTTGAAAGTTTGTGGCATTTATCTCCACTTCTGTGAGTGGAATGTGCTGATCTAAGTACATGGCAAGGAAGAAAACGGTCTACCACCTGCTGCCTGAATCGAGCACTCACCCACAGGTCATCAGTCCTGTCAAAGAGATTTGAGCTGACAGAATATGAAATGGCATTACCATCAAAACACATAAGATTATCTTTCTTTTGAAGAAAAGCAACAGCTACACTAACTTTGAAGTTAGAGGACAGGAAGGCAATTAGTTCAAAAGTACTAGACACAAATGGGGAAATGAAATCAATGTTGTCACTAATAGAAACTGGCAGTTTCAAACCCTGAAAGATGGCCTTCTTAGTACTTTCAGTGCCAAATCCGTAGCCAGAGCAAACTGATTTTGGACCATAAGAATAGAATCACTTGAATAACCATGTCCAATCCTCTATAAACGCAAGCTTTTCTGCTATACGTGAGCAGATTTCACAGAACGTCTGCTCCATGTGTCACTATAGTCTCATGAACCATAGACTATTTTCCAATACTCCACATGAATTTCAGATTTACAGTGTGAAAAACTAAGAGACGTATCACAAGAAAAAAGCAGAAGAGATTATGGGAATTTAAGAAATTATGTTAATTAAAATGTTGCAGATATTAGAAAGTGAATTATGCAAAGGAACAGCTAACTTTCTCCTCTGCTTGCAAAAGACTAAACAAGAATCTGGTTAGCGAAGAAGTCTTTGAACATATGAACAAAATAGGGCAATTAGACACTTGAGAAAGTACAGTGTTATCAAAGGTACCAAATATGGGCCTTCTGCTTGCCTTTAGCTCTGGCATAAGTTCAGCATTCTTCAGCTTACATTAGTTTAATATCAGGGCTTCAGCCTTTAGAATATATTTAAGTTTACTCAAAACTCTGTTACAAACAGACATCACTATCATTTTTTTTTTTTTACATTATTTTGAATAACAACTGAGATGAGCTGTTCATATTAAAATATGTTTACTCCATCCCAAATAGTTACATTGTTTTTGCACTTCATTATCCCCAAATGCACAATCTGCTTTCTTGCTGCAGTACTGACTATCATAGAACCACAGAATCATAGAATGGCTTGGGCTGGAAGCAGCCTTAACCATCACCTAGTTCCAGCCCTCCTGCCATGGGCAGTGTTGCCCTAGTCTTTAAGTATCACTAACATTAGGTCAATGAGTTATGAAAATAACAAGTGAATATGTTCCCAGTTGACAGGGTGCCATGTCATCTGTGGAAATACAGAGCATGGTAAGTGTTAAAGCCTTTACAAGTGTTGTTACCCAGCTGGTATCCTAAAGGATCCATTACGACATGAGGATTCATTACTTTTTTCACTAATACAGACCATCCTTTTGAATGTAATCTATGTTAGCTATCCAAGCCTTTTCAGTCTTTCTCTTGGTACGCTACCTGAAACTAAGGTAAGGCTAACCTTGACATTCACCCGAGAATTTTCAGCAAATGCAAAATATATCTGCTATTCTTTTTAACAGAATCCGCTACAACTAGCATAAAACATAACTCTGCAAATACATGCTGAAACCATACTTTTGTTCAGACAAATTTGAAGATGTCATTAATACTATTTAAAACCTCGCCTGGCATAGATATCAGCTTTACATTAGAACACCTCTCACAGTATTTCTCCTCATAAAAGCTAAAATCAGTTGCAGATCTCCTAAAACAAGCCATCAGATTTACATTTTCTAAGATATCAGTGGTGGTTCTCACACTGGAAATCTATTCCTCTGGCAGGCCACCAGAATTCAAATTTGGCAGGCTGCAAAGTGTAATGTAAGGTTTACGTGCTCAATCAAGCATTCAATTAACTAACATGTCAGTATGCTGGTCCTTTGTGAGACAAATAAAAGGCAGCTAAAGTGCACTGAGCCATCTGAATGGATAGTTGTGTAATTAATATTTGTTTTTAATTTATTGTAAGTTGTCCAGATGCTCTGGCAAGCAGTTCCTGAGACATCCTTAAGATAATGGACTGAGTTCTGTAAACTTACTACAAGGCAGAAGGTTTTCCTCTGTGTTTGATTAGAATTGGGCAAAAGATTTACCAGACATTTTCCAATTTTTTTTTTTTTTTTAATTAATGCATTGTTTACAGTTATGAAATCACTTCTGCGTAATTGTCTATTTGTTGATTGATATGGTTTATCAATTACCCACAGATTACCTAAGGTCGTCATTGTTTTGAGATCACAAAACATACTCAATTATCCAAGCTTTATTAGTCTGTGATTTGACAGAGTAATAGAGCTCTTCTTGTGTGTGAAGAAAGCATGTAGTTACAGGACATCTTTTCTCATCTTTGTTAGCTACTCCAGCATGAGGTTAATCATAGTTGCATAATCACTAAACAGAGAGATAGAGCTGGAGAAAGTCCAGAGGAGGGACAGGAAGATGATCAGAGGGCTGGAGAACCTCTCCTACAAAGAAAGGCTGAGGGAGCTCGGTTCGTTCAGCTTGGAGAAAAGAAGGCTCCAGGAACACATCATTGTGGTCTTCCAGTACCTGAAAGGAGCTTATAAACAGGAGGGAGACGGACTTTTTATACAGTCTGACAGTGATAAGACAAGGAGGAATGGTTTTAAACTAAAAGAGGGGAGGTTTAGGTTAGTTATTAGGAAGAAATTTTTTACTCAGAGAGTGGTGAGGCACTGGAACAAGGTGCCTCACTGGAACAGTGTAGTTGTGGATACCCCATTCCTGGAAGTGTTCAAGGCCAGGCTGGACAGGGCCCGGGGCAGCCTGATCCTGTGGGTGGCAACCCTGCCCATGCCAGGGAGGATAGAATTAAAGAATCTTTAAAGTCCCTTCCAACCCAAGCCAATCTATGGTTCTATGATAACTGCACCAGGAAAGGTTTGGATTGTGTATTAGGAAGAACTGTCTTAATGGAAAGGGTGATCAAGTACTTCAACAGGCTGTCCAGACAGGCGGTGGACCCCCATCCCTTGAGGTATTTAAGAGACACGTGGACATGGCAATAAGAGACTTGGTAGGTCTGGTTGCAGCTGATGATTTTGAAGGTATTTTCCAGTCTTTATAATTCTATGGTTATGTGTTCCACCAAGACATCTCCAACACACTACTCTGTACTTCTAAGTAATAGAATTGCCTTTTTTTTACCTCTATTTCCTTATGCATTTGCATCATTCAGTTATGTATTCTCCCCATTCATACACTGGATGAAATCTCATTTGCAGAAGAATCATTCCCTCTACTATCAACATTGTTTTACTTTAAATCTGTCCAAAGTTTCATTGATTTCTCTGCTGCTCTGCTCCTGATAACAGTTAATGATCACACTCAACTTACAGATAACAGGGATGTATCTTTGTGGCGGATGGCTGTGATCACACAGAGCTATTCTCACACATAAACACAAATAATAGAGATGCCACAAGCATTCATTTACATAAAGACATTTATTTGAATGATAATGGAAACCTCATGACGAAGGGGTATATTGGCTCACAAATCAGGTTTAAGGAATACCTTTTTGATGTCTGCATCTTCCATTCAAGACACAGTTGGTTTATTTCAAGACAAACTGCTTAGCAGCAACATTTTAAAATGTATTACACTTGTATGTTTAAAAATCCTTGCCTATTTAATGTTTTACAAAATACAATACTGAACTGTGTTTTGTAAGATTTATGTTGAAGCTATGAAAGCTTGTTAAAATATGTGAGTAATATTTTCCAAGCTCCATTTAAGCTGTCTTCAATGTTCAGTTTCTGACTGGGGTCTCCTTAGGGTTTTCATTCTCAGACAGCAGGTTTTTGGCATGTTTTAGCTTGAAAACAAAAACAAACAAACAAACAAACCCTACACACACAAAAAAAAACAGTTTGGAAGTTCTTCAGTGAAGTACTGAGAAGAGGAGGCACCAAAAATAACCATATTTGTAAAACACTGGCCATTATGAACAACACTAAAAAAACACTAAGCATCTCATATTTTTGACTCATTCAGTCAGACACAAGTTCTATTAGAATTTGAAATGGGACTAGAATTTTTGTGCCAACATGACAATTCTATCAAACTCAAAATGCTACGTTTTCTTCGTCCTTAGGATTGTTTTGTTCAGTAAAGCACTCCTGTTATAGGAAAAAAAGGTCTATCTATGGATCTTGCAAACAGAACTGCTCCTTAAATACCAATACAAATCTTATTCCTACTTCAAGAAAATAAGAAATATATGACAGTCCATAGCTTAACATGAAAGAAATTCTTCCTTTGACATTTCATGTTTCAGCTTTATTTCCATTTATGTTATCTTGGACATTATTCTTAGGAAAGTCATTAAATGCTGAAAGGTATGCATGAGATTAATGATTTTAGGAAAATGAAATTGAGGATAAGCTTTCAGTACTGATATCATTTGCATTATGCAAATATTTGACATTTCTGTTACTCTTAGGGTATATTATCAGCACACAGAGAACTCAACTTTGGGTTCCTGCGAATTAAAAAAAAAAAAATTAAAAAGATTATCCTCTTTATTTAGCGTATGTATGTGGGCTTCTAGCATGCCAAAATTTGAAGAGTATCATTTCTATAATCGATGTTCCTCTGTGAGAGTTTTATGTGCATGTTTCTGAGTTTATCTGTATACAAACCATAAATACACAAGAACAAGCCAAGATTTCTGTTGACATTTTTTAGGCTCTTTTTCTTCTGCCAATCTATTTCCCCATGTTCCTTCAAACTGAAAGAGAGATAAATAAGTAGGAAACTCTTTTACAGAACTTAGTTAGACCTAAAAGGACACAGGAAATATTGAATCTGCATATTAACTGACTCTTTTTTGTAGGGGTCTAGCACTTGACACTCTTTTATATTGCCATAATTAAAATAAGTCGATGGGTCAATTAAAGTGAACTTTTCAATATTAATGACCTTTGATTACACCTCAGTGAAGAACCAATGATGTAAAGTCAGGACAGGCTAGAAATACTAACCCAGAAATTCTGTCGGGTATGCAGATAAATCATGCAACAAGGTTTAAATTTAAAAATAAATTAAGACTATTCCATGTAGGCAAATAAACAGAACTCTATCATATGGTTCTGTGATAAACTTCGTCAGATCCAGTATTCATCTAAGCCATCTCTGTTAACTGAAGTTGTAGCTTAAAACACAATCTAAGTTTCTTATAAGTGGCTGGTGCCAATGCTCATTCGGATACTTTAATTACCAGCCATGTTATGGTGGTCCATGTTCTGTTACACTAGGTCTATTTCTGCAGGAATGCTTTTACTTATTTACTTCAAAGCATTCACTGTTCTTGGTGGATCTCATTATCACCTTATATCCACTATGTAAGATTTCTAAAAGCAGTCAGAGTTGGCCTAGCTGTGGCCCAGATAAGTTGGTGAAAGGTCAGCAATGAGTTCAGTGGGGAAGGAGTCAACTCAACTGCAAGTGCTTTTCAAAGTCCCACCATTTAGCTTTTCAAATAAGACATACAATTTCAAAGAGTGATAAAATAAGAAAAGTCAAGAAATATCTATGCCAGCTGCCTCTTTACTTAGGAAGAACTACACAATAGTTGAGCATGGCTGAACAACAGAACACAGCTAAATTCAGTGCTATGCTTCCAAACTATGACAGCCAGCGGGAAAAAAAAAAATAAATTATGTAAAAATCTTTGTGGCACTATCCATTAAAATATGCCAGAGAAAGATGGATAGATAATTTACTGGAGCATTTTTTTTTTCATTTATAAACACACAAATCAGTAGCAGCATAGTCCATACTAAAAGGATACTTCGTTATTGCAAAATGTAGTGCTCCTTAATATTTTTCCTGCAATAAGTAGCAACATGTCAAACCCCACATATTTAATTCACTTATCTTGATGTCAGAATACCATGGCATACCCTAAAGAACAAATATTTAAATAGTGTTAAAATCCTGTCAGTGAAGCCTTGTGTATCCATCTATTGCACACACAATATACATACAGAAATTACTGCCATTTATTACCAATACTAACAAAATAGTCAGAACTCATGCGTGCATATACATAATATACACACACTGTATGCATATGTATATGTATATACAAGTATATATAATATTAGTTGTAAATCAATATGCATATAAATTTCTCCTTAAATATTTACAATCACCATATTTTGCAGACTCAGTCTTCATATTGCTTTCAGCTGACTGAAAGGGCATATGGAAACAATGGGAACATATGGAAATAAATTATCTGTTTTAAGACCAGATTATGGTATGTTTACTCACATTGAAAAATGTATGAGGAATATTCCTTCTGTGGCACAAAGTACTCTGCCATGAAGGAGGGTCATGATGCAGTACATTGTATTTACTCATGCTGTTGTATATAGGTTTGCTTACAGCAGTGATAGTGTTATGTTAGAACTAAATCTGGGGCTTGATTTTTTCATTTATTTGCAAAGTCCACCATGTGATTACGTACTTGAACTAGGGATATTCTTTGATTTACACAAACTGGGAACAAGCTCTAACGTCTACTACATGGAAACTAGCAAGAAAGATTATTGAGGTCTTCAATTTCTAGGTTTCTTATGCTATTTAGTTAATGAGCATAAAATACAACTTTCCAAAATAGTGCCAATGTCACTCTGTATCCAAATAGTGTTTAAACTTAGAAAAATTATTTGCTACTTAAGGCTGATGACACTGAATATTTCACTCACTCTATTTTGCCTAGGCAGTAGCATGGATCTCCAAAGTGGGAATGGTTTTATGCATGAGGGGTGCACAGTTCCTCACTCTCATTCATCTTGGAGAAGCAGAAAGAACAGAATTTCAAGCTTAGCTATGAACATCTTGCCAGGAAAGTCTGAAGTTTAAATGCAAACTCTGCCACCCTTTTCTGTTGTACCCACATTAGTTTCAAATTCCAAGTTCCTGTTAAACCAGCTGGTGATTAGCACTTCAGAGGCTCAAGCCCATACACTAATTTCCCATCTTCTGTTAATGTCCAACACTTGTAGCCACACAGCCACAGAA
>VXAV01000182.1:81243-91388 GCA_013399715.1 Alectura lathami | reverse complement strand
CCCGGGATGCGGCACGGAGGAGGCCCGGTGTGGGTGAGGCGGGGCTGTCCGGAGGGAAGGGGTTCGAGGAGCGCGCACACCGCCAAGGGAGCCCTGCAACGGGAAAGAAAGCAGAATAGAGAGTCATTTCCGTAATAAAAAATTTGCCCGCTCTTTAGCTAGAGGGTTGCATGTCTGAGAGTTTCTCTGTCCTTCATGGGAGAAGGTGAGAGTCTGCTTATCTAACTTTAGAGACCTCAGGTTGTACCCGTGCAGTCTGAGCTTATCCTCTGGATTTCTGTGTGATCAGCCCACACTGGCCTTTGCAAAGGGCCATTCCCCTCGCCTATTGCACAGCCTGTTTTAGGAAGGGATGAACTGCCGTGAGGAGGTGCCTTTCTCTTACACCTAGACTGGAAATTAAAATGTTAGATGGTTGATGTTAGGTGAGGTGACTTCCAGCTGTGGTCATCTGTCCACATCTGGCTGCAGCAGCCAGTGGGTTGTCCTCAAAATTGGCTAGAAGACATGCTATGGCACATAAAAGATCAGACTGACTGATGCTATCAGTCCATCTCTTCCAAAAATACATGAAATCTAAAAATAAAATCTATAGTAGTTAATACCAATACACATTTTACACATTATTTTGTACATTATGGAATCAAAGCTCAGGAATGATTAGCTGATTTGAGCATAGGTTCCCTGTAAAGCTGTGTTAGTGATGGGATTGTAACCTTGTTCACCAGGGTGCTCTAATCATGCAAACTTTTGAGAAGAACTTAAATATTTTAAGACACTCCATGAAAAAATCTAAGGTAATTATTTGATTCATATGCGAGTTATATTAAAGCACCATTCTTATCTATTCACAGCGGAAATAGGTTTGTCATACAGACAGAAGTATTTCTGGTTTCAGTGTGTGTGGATCCATCTTCACTTCTGACTCTTAGACTTTTTTCCATTCCAGTCTTTGGGTTTGTCTAAGAAAAATAATGCCATCGCTTTATTCTCATGATAAAGAATAATACACTGTTAACTATAGTGAATTCCCATTTTTCATCGTACAAGTTGCATACCTAAGTTCATATGGGTTTCTTAGGTAGATACATGTTTACTTTGAATGCACCTTTTCTTTTTCCATTCAAATATTTTATGGCTATCTTTCTAGAAGAGCATTTTTTTCCTCTTTTTTTTTTTTTTTTTTAACATATGCAAAGGCATCAGATCATAAGTAAGAGAGAAAAAACGGGTGTGTTCAGTGATGACTGTGACATTCTAAGACTGACCAGTTATTTTTCACTGTGGCAATTATACTCTTGGTTAAAGACTTCCTATGTTTCATAAATTCAGGGACTACAGTCTCAAACTCGGAGGAGTCTGTGAACAGCTGGTTTACAGCAGTTCAGGAGTCAGCATTCAGGGGTCTGTAGAATTAAAAAGTGAATTTGAAAGGAAAATGTTTATATGGAAAAAAGGATTCTATCCTAAGACATGCATTTAAAAGTTTCACAGGGCTAAGTGTGATGGGTGTTACTAACCTCTGGAACTGTGTAAATGCTTTTCTAACGATTGTCAGAAACCATACATTCTTTTATAGCATGACCTTCATCTAAACTGCAACGTTTTAAATTAAGTTATGAATATACCCTAACAGGTTTACAGTTTAGGCTGGGAAACAGCTTAAGATATATATATATATATATATATTTTCATAACTGTTAATGTGTTTCTTTGTTAGAACTAGTACAAGCTGAAGACCATTTTCCATAGATACATCTCTCATCAACAGTTTCTGTTTTCCAAACAGTTTATATTTTTCTTGTTTAAAGTCTGCATCTTTTTGGGTTGCACTCACAGTTCACACTTCCCACATTTGCCAATCATCAAGGCTATGTGGAGTATGTGGAGTCATTTTTAGACAGTTCTAAACAAACAATACATTATTTAATCTTTTCCATGCAAAATAGTGCAGAACAGCTTGCTTAAGTAAACTGCATGGTGCAGAAGGACTCAGTCTGGGTCCAACAGAGACTGTACTTCTAACTAGATGGAATATCTCTTGCCAAATTTTAACCATTTTCTTTGTGTTTCCCATGCCTTTGCAATTTTGCTCAATGAGTGTGCCCTATCTCTTGCTGAAGTTCTTACATGACCTCTGTTCAGCACACCTTCAATACTCATCTCCTCCTTACGTTTCAGTTCTGGATGCACAGTCTGTCTCATCAGTGTTTCACGCTCTTCCTCTGTCACTCAGGTAGGACTTTTTTTCCCATTTTCTTTCCAATCCAAACTAGAGTGTCAAGAATGTGCTATAAAATGAAACAAAACAATACCAGTATAAACATAGTTATAAAAAACTGCCATTAAAGGACTCGATAGAAAAATAACAGAAATTATGTAAACCAACAGCTTCAGATAAACCTCTCAGTTTGAAGGCTTCTGTTGATATTACAACAGGAATGCACAGTGTCCACAGAAGTGTGTTACCATGGCCTACTGATTGTTTTGTCTGTACTATTTAGATTAATACATTTATCATCTCCTTCAGGCATTTTATTTTTGGGAGCTCATGGAGGCTTCTTTAGCATGACAGTGCAGGTTTGGCTTGGCTGCTCTTGGACCATGGCACTGGCAGCACAGTGTTGCTCTGCTCACACTTGTGTTCACCAGCTTCAGCCTCATTAACCAGTGTCATAACCTTGTCTTGCACTGGGACATGGGAATTTGCCATTAGTCCATTCTTATTAACTATAACGTTTTTTTGTTTTTTTTTTTTTTTTTTTTTCCTCAGACTGGGCGTAGGAAAGAAACCTGACAACATCATCATCTCTGACTTTGTCCTGGTATACTATACTCCAAAGCAGTGATCTTACATTTTTCATTGCTATTTTTCCTTATGTGCATTTTTCCACCCTTGGCATTTTGTCAGTCTTGCATTTATGTTTAATTTAATACACTGAAAGATCTTTTCAAATATGTAGTAAAATAGATACCCAGTAGCTTATTTTTAAAAACTTGTTTTTTAAATATTCTCATCATCTTGCCTTGAGCTCAGCTTTTGAGCCTCGGGCCCCCATTGCTAAAAGTGGAGCTGAAACCTCTGTTAATTTCAGTGAGTGAAGATTTGTGCAGAAGAGTTTGGGAACGCATGTTTCAATAAACAACCAGAGATAAAAAAATTCATAACAAGTGTGGGAACTTGCCTACATATTAGAAACTTTCTCTAGATCATAGAAATCTGTCCATTAAAATTCTGGTACATTGAATATCAGATGTCCAGTATTCATCTCTGTCTCAATTGTAGTCTAGTCTGCCCATAGGCACCTGGACATAATGGGTACCAGGAAGGATCTTCTTCACCTGAAACTCTCTGAAGTGACATACTCCAGTTGCACTTCAACTATGCATTCACATTCTTTGTCTCCTACCTGTACCTTCTTTACAATCTCGAGGTACCTAAGGCATCAGAGACATAAGATGCTAATCCTTTGAGAAACCTCTGATCTGGACCACAACTGGTGCCGATGGTAGAGTTGCTTTTTTTGCAAACATCTTCACATACAAATTGCCTATATAGCAAGGCAAGGCCTTGCCTAGGATTGAGACATTCTGGATAAGAGTGTGCCCTGCCAGTCCTATAACAGCAATGACACTACATAAGTACAGTTTCCACAGCTATCTAGTTTGGAAGTGTCCAGAGACTTTTGATCCTTGAGCTTTGGACAGCTTCTTTAATTATTATTATTATTTTTTTTCCCAATGATGGTGAAATATAAAATGTGAAAACTCACTGAAGAAGGTAATTGTGGCCAGAGGTTTGCGCTTTGCCTCTTTTCTGCTCTTGCGCTGACTTTTGCTGGCTTTGTGATTCTTGCATTTATAAGGCACTCGTAATTAAAATTGGCCAGAGGCTTGTTTTGCAGCCCTGAGAGAGGTTGTAACTTTATACCTGCTCAGCTGAACTCTAAACTCCAAAACTAGGTAGCTGCATTCAAGCTGCACATTAGGAATTATCCCAAACCCATTTTAATTCCTACACCATATGGAAGAATATTAGCTGGCCTGTGCCAAACCCTTTCAAGAGGCCATGCTAGTAATTTAATAGTATGAGTGACATTGTGCCAGCCCATGGCCCAGTGACCTGGCCCTTTATAGCCAACTGTTTACTCAGCTTCTGAAGGGGAGCAGAGGCATGACCAAGCGATATTTTTTTTTTTTGTCAGATATCACTTGTAAAGACCCCAAACTTAATTTCTGCTTCCTGGTCAATTGACACAACCAAAAACATATTGTAGAAAAGATTTTGGGGAGGGGTGGGAAGACACAACTCTCCTTTTATATGTGAAAGACTTTTACATAGGTAGGATCCCACACAGGAAAGCCTTATCGATTTTCAGCTGTCAGGGGCAGGGTGCCATGCAGGAGCAGGGTGTGGGCAGAGCAAGTTTAAGGGACCAGGGTCAGCTGAGGCCTACCCAGGAGGTAACAGCAGCCAGACGAGTCCTTCCCAACACAGGCAAGACAGCAGCTCACCCTAGGTGTGGGCTGGGGCTTAGAGCTCCCAAGTCAGGGTCTGAAGCCCCAGCTGAAGCTCCTCAACATTTCGTCAGTAACTTTTCTTTTTTCTCCCAGACATCTGATCTGAGGTTGTCAGAGCTGATCTTGAATGCAAGCAGCAAACCGTGAGGAAGCAGGGGAAGAGCTTGTAGATCATGTTCATTCACCGAGTATGAAAAGAAGTAGCTGAGAGACTAGATTTTCATTTAGATGTCTGTCTCTCTACACTACATGGAAACTGAATGCATAGGGTTTTGGGAGAAGGGGTAGGATATGTTACTCTTAAATTAATTACAGTGGTATGCAGAGAAGCCTTCCCCAAGATTACAATGCTTTAGACAATATGCTTCATGAATGTTTGAAGAATCAGATGTTGATGAGCATACAGTTAGATAATTAACAGTGAATCTCATTTCTAGATTCTTGTATTTCCAGGATTATCTCTTTAACAATGCTTTTTTAAATGTTCCAAAATGCTCTAACATGACACCGTTTTCATATAGATGCAGAAAACAAAACAATAAGAACAGCAACAACAAAACCCTCGAAGCTGACGTGACAACATTCAAATAGAGGAAGTTTGCTTATTCATAGCAGAACATTTACCCTTATGCAGTACATTGTTTAGTTCAGGAGCATAGTCTAAAAATTCATGTTGTTTACCTAAATTTCACCGTAATTATTTATCTCTGTTAGGAAATGAAAGAAAATATAGCCTAGCCTTTTGTGAGCCTAACCAAATGATTGTAGCCACAGAACTGTGTTTTATTTAGTGTTTTTTTTTTTTTTTTTTTTTTTTTTTTTTTTTTTTTTTTCTGATGACTATGTGTTTGAGACAGTTTGGTAAAGTAACTCTGGTCTTAAATTTGCTAATTCAATCATATATTGGTACAAGTAGGTTCAACATTATAAGAGAATTTTTATATTTTCTTTCTTTCTTCTTCTTTTTTTTTTTTTTTTTCCTTTCTTGATACAGATGCACTTTCCCATTATATTTAATCATGAATAAGAGGTGCACCAACTGACAGTGAGCTTTTACCTAAGCTACATACTCCTTCACCTTCTTTTACAGCTGATCTTGTGATCATGTAGTTACAGGGTGAGTTTAAATTTACAACACTGCTGAAGGAGATGCTGAATATGTGCCAGGTGAAAAACAGATCTCTTTTAAAGGTGTTGGCACTTCATAGCTTGTTCTCTGAAACTGAAATGATCACAAGTATTGGTCCCTCCTGAACATATCCTTTTGACATGGCTTTTATTAGAGGTGGTTACATTGTTTCTTATAGTAAATGGATGATGATAGTGGCAACCTAGAAGGAAAATTCCCATAGTCTGCTCTAGCTCTAGCTACAAGTAAACCTAAAGTAAAAATGACATCATAAATTTTGTACAAGAAAAATGTCTCCAGAATATAGTGTAGCTTCAGAAAATAAGCTAATGGAAAAAGAGAGCATTTGTAACTTTCTTCTAATACAATCTTATTAAGAGAATGGGCCACTGTCACATGGCAAATCAACTTTTGATGTCTTTCTACAACAAGCATTTTAAAACTTCAGGCAAAGCTTCCCTAATCAGTTTTGTAGACTGAAAAGCTCTTTAGAAATATCTAGTCATAAGGAGTAAAGTGGTCGTTCTTCACAAAAAAAAAAATGACCTTTTTGTCCTAGGACTCTTTACTGATGAGGTGTTAACTCTGTCCCTAAATGATCTAATGAGAAATCCATAATAAATAGATATCTAAGTACCCATTGGTTACTCAGGTAATTGCTTGGCCCTTTCATTTTTCACATATTCTTCGTGATACTTTATTAAATCATTGTTCTCTAACTGCATTCTATTATAGTTCTTCTCATTTTTAATAGTGTGGTATTCCTGCTGCCCTGAAGGACTCATATGAAAATTTAAATGTTTAAATAAAATGAACACCCAATGCATTTTTCTATTAGGGTAGTTAATATTTTATAAAATATTTTTATCTGTGAAGCTTTCAATGCCTCATCTCCAAAAATGACTTTCTAAATATTATAAGCAATAACAAACACTCTTTGACTGAATAGCCAAGAAGAAATTCAATCTGTGTGACAGTTGCTATTCATAAACTGTTTGAGCTTCACTCTCATGGTTTATGATGTTAGCTGAACCCTTCTGACTGAGTTACAGAACTAGATTCAGTAGGGGAATCATTGCTTGCTATATATAAATACCTTTTGGAGTTAGCCTCTATTTTCCTTTTTCAAATACAGAACCCAGTCCTAGAGACCTCAGCTATTCAAAACTTATATCAGTTATACTGCCAGGCCAGCCTTCTCCTACCTATAATACAGAGAAGCCTGTCAACAGGTGCATGCACACAAGTTCCTTTGAAGCCAATGAGATCTCTGTATGCATTCAAAGAAAGAATGCAGCTTTAAATGCTCAGAAATGACAAATTTATACAATTAGAATTCGTTCTGTTTGCAAACATATATAAGTTGTGAATAAAATCATTGAGATTCCACAGTGATGCTTTTACAATAAGTTTCTGCTTAAACAAAATGAATATGAGTAACCCAGGCTTGTAAATTTATTACTATTCCCAGTAAAAATTTGTAAACATTTTGAGTTTCACAAATGCCAGCCTCTAAACTCATCTTTGGATCTAAAATGCAAGTAGTGGCTCTTCTTCACAGCTAAAAGTCTATCGGACCTAATTAGACGTTCAGGTTAACCCTATTACCTTTATACTTTTCTGATCATGTACATATAAACTTACTGTTTTCAAGTTTTTAGAGATGTAGGGCACTAAACTTCAACCAATTACTTGATGTATAATGCATAGAAGGTAGTAGACTGCAGCTCATTGTGTTTAGCTGTTATTTCTTCAGTAGTAATGGAAGTAAAAAGCCATGCAAAATCAATGTTTATTCCTTTGTTTAGAAGATGCAGCATGATTTGAATGTATTTAGGGTAGGTTGCATAAGGTATGAAAGTATTTTACCTTAACATTTTTATTTTTATTATTTTTATTTTTAGAAAGCAGAAATTAATGTAGTTTTTGTAGAGAAAAAAAAAAAAAAAGGAACTGAAAAGGAAAGAAAAATAACCTTCTGATTTGAGGCAGAACTATTCTTATACCTGTTTGTTTTATTCTCTTCTGTACTACAAAGTCACTGTAAGTGGCCATGTCACTGAGGGCCAGGGTGGTGCTTTCAATCATTATTTAAAGAACAGGAAGCACTCTTCTGTTTTTTAAAAAGAAATGGGCAAACATTATATCATATCCTACCGTTACTCATCTTAAATGTGAAAAATCTGGGTTCACTTCCTTATGTAGCCACAGTGGTTTAATTCTATGTCATCTACTCTAAGTGCATCTACTCATTAGACACACTGGATGTTAGCTATCTGGCTATTCTCCAGTCATCATGTTGTAACTTTGCCGTTAAGAAAATAATTTAAGGAAGCATGAACAAAGCTTTTAACGAAGTGATTAGAGTACTCACCTTAAGGCAAAGAAACCAGGATTCCTATTTCTGTTCCTGTAGTTCAAAGACTACTTGATGTAAAAATGGAAATAGCCTTGAGATGAAAATGTTCCTCCAAAAATAGGTGCTTCTTTTTCTTCTACAAAATAGAAAAAAAACTCTGGATCCTACTTTCCTGATAACTGGTGTCTGATTTGACTCCTGATTACAAAATGGATAGTCAAGAGCACCACCGTTTGTGGCAGCAGTGTCTTAAAACAAGGTGGTTGTGTACTCCTGACCTGTGGCAGATGGTCAGCGCTGCAGAGCATGGCTCTGGTCTCCAGGGAGTTACCCAGGGTTTAGCACAACTACTCTCAGAGCTGCTGTGTTTCTTAGACTCAAGAAGCTTCAGGCATGCCTGTAATGGAGAATGCTAACCTCTTGTAAACTCAAAGCTACAGACCCTTTACAGACTTTACAGACCCTTACTGGGACACAAATTTGTGGTAAAAGACTTGGACTCAAGGTGCTAAACAATATAGGGAACATTGTCCCTCACTAGAAATGAAAAAAATAAAAGTCTATGACAATGTGAGATGGTAATTTAGGACTCAGAAGACAACAGTGTTACAATCTCAAAGCAGATCTGGGGAGACATTGTAACAGTGTTACAATGAAACACAGTGATGCTAATACATCTCTGCCTGGACCATGCAAGTGAAATGCAACGAACATGGGATATGGAGATACCGTAAGAAATGATTTTGAACATATTTACATGCTCATTTCATTTCACTTACAGGTCCCCTCAGTGGTCACTGACATTTCACATACAGTACTGAAAGAATTATGTTATTTTGGATGTCATCAGGTTTGGGTGGTCAACAATCCACAATATGGATGAAATTTCATCCATATCATGTGGAAAGCACACTTGTGTGAAAGCACAGCCCATGCAGGTCCTGTGTTGTATTTGCTGTGCACAAGAAAACTGCTAATGATAACAGGCCTTCACAGACTCAGTTCCAGGAGAAACTTGTGGTGCCTGTTGTGCTGTGCCCATCTTATATGGAGGCATTCACCTGAGATGGTAACCCAGCGTCCAGGATGTGAGGAAGTCTGCAGCTATGGAGCCCTGATGTGGCCAGTGATTCTTTTTGCTGAGTCAAGAAATGCTACCTATGAGTTGTACTACATCCAAAACATAACCGGTCATTTAAAACCATCAAACAAAAATTTAACCTATGAAAAAGGATGATTTTATATTGAGTGAAATTTATGATCTGGTAAGAGTGGGGGTTTTTAATCATGCACTGCTTTGTATGAAGCACAGGAGGTGGAAAGTTAAATTTTCTTTTGGAAGACAAAGTTCTTTTTATTCCTCAATAAAAACCACTAAATGCTAATGTCAAAATGAAATACTTGGAATCTTAGAAAATGCTGAATATTTTTGGGCAGAGTTTTCACTGAATTTGACTTGGATTTGAAAAATATCCTTGATGAGTGAGTAATATATTTCTTGGTACACAGAGTATTTGCCAAAAGAAAAAAAAAAAAAAAAAAAAAAAAAAAGATGTAGCTGTTCTAATAAGCCATCTTGACATCAGCATGTGAGCTGAGATTATGACTATAGTCTTGTGTGGTCTGGACACATGAAATAGTGTGTTCCAAGACCAGAGAGAGACAATTCCTTACAATATTAGAGACATCTGTGTAGGAGAACTGGTCTTTGAAAACCTCTCCCTACTTTCTTATCCACTCCTTCCCCCCATTACTGAATAAACAAATGAGGCTGATAAAGAGGGAAGAGTCTGCAAACATTCAACTTTAGTAAATTAAACTGAAAATGATCTAAGTCATATATGTTCATTTCAGCTTCAACTGATTCATGATTCTTAAAGAATTATTTGACGCATTGTTTCCTTTTCTTTTTATTTCCCTTATTATTATTATTATTATTTAAAAAAAAATTCTATTCACAAATAGTTTAGGAAGAGATAACTTTTTCCTCAAGTGTATTGATTAGGCAAATATTTAAAAAAAAAGTTTCCATAAACTGAAATTACTTCTTGTTTTCATATTAAATGTCTTGATTATTACTTTTGCTCATGAGCAGAAGCTTGACAAAAATACTTACGGTATGAAAATGGTTTTGGT
>VXAV01000182.1:61922-77705 GCA_013399715.1 Alectura lathami | reverse complement strand
TGTCAAAGGCCTTGCACAAGTCCAGGTAGACCACATCCATTGCCCTCCCTTGGTCCACCGATGCCATCACTCCATCATAGAAGGCCACCTGATTGGTCAGGCAAAACCTGCCCTTGGTGAAGCCATGCTGGCTGCCTCAGATCACCTCCTCATCTCGCATGTGCCTTAGCATCTCCTCCAGCAGGATCCGCTCCATGATCTTCCCAGGCACAGACGTGACGCTCACCAGCCTGTAGTTCCCCAGGTCTTCCTTTCTCCCTTTCTTAAAAATGGGAGTGATGTTTACATTTTTGCAGTCACCGGGGACCTCGCCTGACAGCCACGACTTTTCAAATATGATGGAGAGCGGCTCGGCAACCACATCAGCCAACTCCTTCAAGACCCTGGGATGCATCCCATCTGGCCCCATAGACTTGTAGACATTCAGTCTCATAAGGTGGTCTTGAACTTGCTTCAATCTTACACAGTGATGGATTTTGCTTCCCCCATCCCCACTTCGATTTTCAGGGATCCGAGATACTTGGGCTGCCTGACCAGCAGTGAAGACTGAGGCAAAGAACTCATGCAGTACCTCAGCCTTCTCCACATCAGAGGAGGCCAGTTCTCCCTTTCCATTCGTTAGAGGGGGAACACTCTCCTTCACCTGTCTCTTCTTCCCCATGTAGCTAAGGAAACCCTTCTTGTTGTTTTTTTCCATCCCTCGCCAAACTTAATTCTGCTTGTGCCTTGGCCTTCCTGCTCCCAGCCCTACAAACCCTGACAGCACCTCTGTAATCCTCCCAGGCCACCCATCCATGCTTCCACTGCCTATACTTTTCCTTCTTTTCCCTCAACTTGACCAGCAGGTCCTTGCTCAGACACACTGGTTTCCTGCGTCCCCTGCCTGATTTCTTATTCCGGGGGATGGAGAGTTCTTGTGCTCTCACAAAGATNGACAGTTTCCCAGGAGACATCTTCCAACAACTCCTTAAACAGCCTGAAGTTTGCTTTCCTGAAGTTCAGTGTCCTGATTCCACTCCTTGCCAGGCCCACGCTCCTCAGGATCACAAACTCCACCAGGGCATGGACACCGTAGCCCAGGCTGCCTCCAATCTTCACCTCTTTGACCATCTCCTCCACATTGGTGAGCACTAGGTCCTGCAAAGCATCCCCTCTGGTCAGTCTGTCCAAGACCTGAACCAGAAAGTTATCGTCAATGGACTCCAGCAGCCTCCTGGATCGGTTGCAGCTTGCTGTGTTGTTGTCCCAGCAGATATCTGGGTGGCTGAAATCCCCCATGAGGATGAGAGCCCGTGCCTGCAATGCCTCCTTCAGCTGAAGCAAAGAAGGCCTCATCAACAGGCTCCCCTTGATCAGGTGGCCTGTAGTAGACCTCATCCATCAAAAATGTAGAATCCACCCATCGAATCCATATCTTTCCTGTTTAGAGAGATGGGGGACTGTGTCAAAGGCCTTCCTGAATTCCAGATAGATGACATCAGTGGCTCTTCCCTTTCCACCAATGCAGTTACGCCATCATAGAATGCCACTAGTTTAGAAGTGTTTGAATTTCTACATATTTTTGGAAAGATGCTAAAAAAACCACCCTTATTGGAAATGTGAGTTCTAGGCTTCAAAGCATTGTTCAACTTTATAAAATGAAATTGTGAATATTTTTATGCTAATTTTTCCCTAATTCAATTCCCCATAATGGTTCACTAGTTTGATTGATTGTTGCCCACCAAAGAAACAGCCTCAGGCAGGCATCTGTCATAAAAAAGTCATCCCAAATCATTAATATTTTCCAAAATTATAAGCTATGAAAATAAGGACCTGAAAAATGAAGTGTCAGGGAGCCTCAGTAGTGCATTATGCTACTACATTCCTGCACCAGTAAGTTATTAATAATGACTCTGTATTTAATAAACTTCTTGAACTATGTATATATACAGAAATATGTGCACAAATTTGGTTCACAAGTGCTTTGGATTTTTGCAGTTCTTTGTTACAACACCTAGGCACAAAAGGGTGGCAATAAAAGTGAAATGACAGACTGAATTCAGAATGCCCATGCTTTTGTGTTTTGATGTCTCAGCTTTTATGCTATTTTTGTCATTTCTTTCATCTTTAATTTTACTGAGAGATTCGTATTAGATGCATTATTAATCCCTGTAACACTGCCTTCCCTTTTTCTGCACAGTATGAGAGATTTCTGGTTTCAATAGAAATAATAATGTGTGAGATTATTTTCAACATTTAACATGTGAATAAACAAATAAACAATGTGGATTTTCTAAAATCTCTATGCATTGTAATTTTCTTCAGAAGTTTTCAGTGATGCATTAGGACTGAGAGGCAAGAACAATCACCAAAAGCTTTTAAGTAATGGTTTTGGTTGTGCACTTTATAACCTGAGAATTCTCAGCATGCAGCACATTATAACACATACTTCACTGGAAAATAAACAGAAATGTGAAGTATAGTAACTGGACCTTTATAGGGGTTTGACATAACATTAAATGAAGCATAATTCCAACAGGTTGATGAATTGCAGAAGCAATTAAATGTCTCACTAATGATGGTTAATGGTACCAATTAGAGATTTGAAATGTGAGTGGTACACTTATAATGCCTGCAACTGAGAAGGAGGCAGGAGGATGGGCAATAAGAGATTTTGAATGCCTACTGGAAAGAATACTAGCTTTGAGGTCTGGGGTTTTTGTTGTTGTTGTTGTTGTTGGGTGAAGGGGAACTGATTACAAATACTGCTTTGCTTTGAATTAAATTGTGTATCATATTCTTTTGATAGTTTTATTTATTCTGTAGGCAGAATCAAGGCTGCACTGTGAGCAACCAAGTCAAAGAAAAAGATTGCATTCAGCAGAGAAACTCCAGCCATAATATTTCTACATAATTGCAGTATATAGGAAATCATAGGGTTTTGACAGTGTTGATCACAGTTAGCAAAATTGTCTGGTGGACATCAGACATCCATTCAAGCCTGTAAATGATAACAATAATCCACTTACACAGAAAATTAATAATGAAGGAATATTTGGGGGTCTAGCCATCAGCTGGCAAAAGATAATATGTTTCTATGTAATGTAGTACAGTTCTTTTGCAGCTGAACTCTCTTTTATTAAAAACAATGATCATTGCAATGGTTCATATTTCCTTAAGTAATAAATTGTTGATTTACTTTTCTTTTAAGCAATGCAAGGGCATAAATAAATTAATCAATATGTATGTGTATAGTTAATACATCACCACAGATTTATTATTATTATTATTATTATTATTATTATCATGATTATTACCATTATTTATTTATTTATTTATTTTGCCCAGAATAAATGCCAAGGTGATTGGAACACTTACCAGAGAAGTAATTCTCCTACAGTTTGATCAGAAACTAATAGTAGTTTAAGCTGAGAAGAGAGAATAATAGATAGGTTTTTTAAGCAATGTCTGTATTTTTTTCTGGTTTTAAGTAGTAATAATTCCAAGCAACATAGTCTAAGTAACACAGTTTCAAACACCACCACAGAGGTAAATTGTGACAGACCTGGCTTGTTATGAACTTGTTGCATGAAGCAGCTCTAAATGAATATAAAATATCTGTTCTGAGACAGTTTACATTACAGGGCAGTGGAGATCAATGCTATTGTTTTTGATGAAGCTGCTTTTGACAGAAGTGATTTTACCTGAGATTAATTTATTGTTTCAGTTAGACCTTCATTTTAATCCTCAGTGAAAAGCACTTCACAACTGAAAACAAATGTAATTGGGTATAATTCATGATTCATGGAACAGACCCAACCGAGCTGGGACTGAAAAGTACCAGGAGTCACATTAACATAATGTGAGGCAAGTCCTGAAACTGTGTAAATTACTGTAGCTCCATTATTTTCAATGGGCGTGCATGCATTCAGACTTATGTGTATGCAGACTGAAATTCAGCAAAGTTATTATCAGAGTTTTAATAAGAAACATTAGCACAAGGCAGCTGGAGCTGGTGCTTTCTGCTGTTCTTGGTTTTGTTGTTGTGGCTGGTATTTCACATGCAATAAACAAGCACTGTTAGAAATATCCTCTTCTTGAAAATTCAATAGAATTTAATCTATAAATACTTCTCTAAATACCTCTACTTTACTAATCATAACAGACTATATTCACTGCAAAAATCATAAAATAGATGAGGCAGTGAAAATGTTAGAGCTAATAATGATAATGACTCTACTAGAACAGTTGAAGCACAACACACAAAGACACAGCAAGATGTTACAACAAGCTCAGAGCACTCTATGCAGAATCAGCAGTAATCCAGGACTGAATAACTGGTATTACAGGCTGCACTGGAGCCGGTACTGGCTTCTGGGATTGGTTTGTGCTATCAGAGCCAAAAATAACATAAATGTTCGTTTGATGTTTAGAGTACTTCCTCTCTCTTGGCATTCACTCTCTTTTCTGTCTCTTCACAATGTTTAGACTGAAGCTTTTTTTGTTTTATTGTTCTCACCTTTTGTCTTTAGCTCCAGTTTGTGAAATAAAGGTTTTATTCTTCTGTTTCATTTGGAGGTGCAATACTCAGCAGATCTGTGGTGTTATACCACATCAGAGCTGAGTATGTCACCCAGAGCCGCAGATCTCTGCTGCTGACTCACCTGGCTGTGAGGTGTTAGGTGCTTTTGCAGAAAGGCATGCTTAATATGCTGACTTCTTTTGGCAGGCAACCCAGAAACATAAACAAACTTAAGTTTCTGAGTCTGAGAGAACTAAATAATAATAATAATAATAAAAATCAAATGAAATAAACTCACGGCTAGGCACAAAAGAAGAAAACTGGGGTTATGCAGTATGTAATTATTAATTCATATTGTGTCATTTTGGATGTGTATTTTCTATGCACGAGTGTGCATGTTCATGTTTGTGTGTTAGGAGATCAGTGAAATTACTACCAACATGGGACACATTTTAGCTTGGAATACCTACCGAAGAAAAATTTACAGGGTCAGCTTTGCTAGAATTTATTGATAGTAGTAACATTAATAAAATTAGCAGCAAGATCTGTTATGTTACATCATGGAGGATGATTGAGGAACATAAATAGAGTAAATAATGAATAACTTTACCATAATATGACTTCATTAAAACACAGAAAAACTAAGGAGATGCTTACAATGAATTAGATGTGTGCCTAGCCAAGGCCTATTACTTTCCAAAATCACCATACCTTGTCTTACCCAAGTGTCTATGATCAGTTTAAACTCAAAGAGATGGGTGCATCCTCTGAGAAATCATATTTTCCCCGTGTAGAATTTCATCCTAAATTTAGTAATGTACAGTTAACTAATGGTTGACTATGCTTCAGAAGATTATCAGTCCTGGTATTGTCATAAATAACTGACAACCTGACAAATAATAATGTAGGAAATAAATTAGTGCATTGCACTGCATGCCTTAGGAAGATACTATTTTGTTACAGAGACCCTGTTTTCCTTACTCTGATTAATGATTCTCTTTTAGCTTAGTAACTGTTCAAATCTGGGATCAAAAACAGCATCCTTGCTTATGTCTTGAAGTTATTCATTTATTGTACGGAGTATTGTAACTACTCTAAAGTAGTGACTGTCTATGCCTCTATATTTATATACATATTGTCTCTTTGGCATTTTTGATTCATACCACAACAGAATGCTTCATGGAATTAAACTAATCAATTACAGTGTTTAATTTACTATTTTTTTAAGAAATTGAAGGATTCTAGCAAGGAGAAAATATACATATTCAGCAGAGAATTGGAAATAAACAAACAGTCAGTGAAGATGAGAGATGCAGGGAAATGCAAATTTTAGTAATAATGCAAAACAAAGGAAAACAAGAAAGCATGCACAGACAAGTAAAACCTAACTAGATAATTGTGGCGTATTAAAGGCACGAACCCCAACATCGTGTGAGTACGACATCGAAATCCCCTTATTAGTGTTCTTCTCCAGCTTATATAGCCCTGCTCAGTAACTTTCCACTGTCCCACAGCCTAATAACAAAGCAAGTTGTGCCAATACTGCTTAAGCGTAAACAAGTTTTGCAGCTACATCTGCTAGCTGCACTCCCACCTTTAACAGCTAATGAGCAATTTTCCCAAGGTCCATCACATACATTCAAAGCTTCAGTTCTACATACTGTTTTCCCACACCTTGCTTCAGTACTGTTCTCCCACAGATAATACCCCATTTGTCAGACTGCAGTGTTAGAATTTTGTATTTCCTTGTCCTCCGCTCTTAGAAGTGACCATATTTAATGCCAGTTTCTGTTCTAATTGTTTAAAAGGATAAAGGTTTTACTTTAAGTTGGATGGATATATCCATTCCTTTTCTGTTTAGTGCCCTCTTCTGCTCATATTGTAATTATGAGTAAAATTCTCAAATAGCAAATATCCGTATGGGATTGGGGCTCAGAGATAAGAGTACTAAATAAAGGTGAAATATAATTCAAGAATTAATATTTTTAGCACTTATTCATTTGTAAAGAGAAAAGGGGGAAAGCTTCAGTGTCAGGAAGATAAGCAAAAAGAAGAATAATAAAAAATATACCCCTTGTTTATTACAAAACATTTCCCCCCCTTCTCTTTAAAAACACTCTAAAGACTAAAACTGGTTTTGGCTGTGAATGAGTCTAAGAGCACACTTGTTTTTGTGGGATAGGAAGTACTTAGCTTCTCAATCTATGTAATTGAATTCAGCAAGTTAGAGGCTGTGCTGTGTTCAAAAGGGAAGTGGAATAACACTGCTGTGTACGTGTGTGTGTGTATGTATGAAAATGTATATATGTATACGTATATACGGATATATATATGTATGTATATATGTATATGTATACACGGATATGTGTGTATACATGTGTGTGTACAAGTATATTTACATTTGTGTGTGTGTGCATGTATCTAGGTATATCTACGTGATGATACTATCTCCCTGTTTGGCTTTTGCCTGTTCGTGAAAGTCTCTTGCAGGTGATGCCAGCCCTCCCAAATGCATCCAGGGATTCTCTGGGGACCAAAATAGTGCTAGCGAGAGTGCTGACAATTAATACAGACTCTGAAATTCAGTCCCTGTGTCTTCCTCCCCACTGTTTTATCATGCCATATAAGTGCAGCCCTTGTGGTCACCTCTCCGCTGTACAGGACAGTGTGAGTCAGAGGGGCTGCTCCTGCTGCTAACAGTACACTGGAGACTATGTTGCAGTAAAAAGGCAGCAGCTGTCTTGGAAAAGAGAACTAAAAACCAAAGGAAGATCAGAAAGACGACATTCAATACATCCCTCAGTCAGCTTTCTATCTGGTGGCTTGTCAGGGGGCAGTGAAGCTCATCTCAGAGTAATTGGCAGGGAAGCCTCAAAGATGTTCTGGAAGGCCACAATCCAGTACAATATTACATGTGTCAGCCAGACATCTGCTAAGTGAAAGATAATGGCAGCTACAGGTGCAGCCTCTCTGCTGCGCTGCCAACACCACAGCTTGCGCAGGTTGCTGGGGGCTAAGCCCCCCCCCCCAACACACCACTTCCAGGAGGAGAACGGATGAAGGAAGAAAGGAGGAGGAGTGGTAATCAGATGCAACAGTTGTACATTCAGCTTAAATTTGTGAGTAGGTGCTGCTTTTTTTCTTCTTGTTGTTTTTTATTTTGCTTTCATAGCTGGACTAAAAAATTAGGCAGAGAAATATTTTGGTGTTGACTTCTCAAGATCTTTTTTGCCATTGATTAACTGTAAGTTTCAGACTCAAAGAGATTGTAAACTGAAAAAAATAAAAGCATTTATCATAACAAGCATTTTAGCAAAGCTCTTTTCTTAAATGGTAACATTTCATCTTTAAGTTTTAAATTTCTTTGTTGAAATTATTTGCTGTAATTTAACTAAATTAATAAATACTTATCTTTCTTCTGAAATAACACTTTCTGGCAGATTTTGTAAGGATCAAAGTCATGCATTTGGACTTAAGGAAGATTATGACACGCTAGTGAAGCCTAACAGACATACATAGCCTGTAGGCACTCAAAGTGATAGATATAATATGGAAGCTATTATCAAAGTTAATTTGATTCTGGTACATTAAAAATAGACTGTTGTACAGATTTCAAATATTGTTCCACTTCCTGCCCTTTGCAGTGTGTGGCTACTGAACCCTTCTCTATGCAGATGCAGAAGAGTGGCTGCTTTCTGTTTTCCTTCTGCTGTGTCTTGAAGTAGGGAATGGACTTGAGCTCAGGGTTACAAGGGCTGAAATTTGTTCTTTGAGGAGACTTGTGAAAGTGGTTTATTCTTCCTGGCAAATAATCCAAACAGACCAACATAACAAGGCTATCCTATGATCAATTTTGTATTTTATATTTTCATACATGTTTCAAGTGAATACACCTAGGCTTACATGGCCTGGGTAGATCTGTAATGTGTATTATCACTTACTTACTAGCATTTGAATAATGTGAGTACAGTATCGACTGTTTTTATAAGCAATATAAAAGTATTAAGTTTAAGTCTGTTATTTTTTTCCTTAGACTTGAAATAAAGGTGTTGAAAATTATGAACAGCCCTAGGAGAAAAATGCATAACTTGCATTCCATTCAATATTCTAAAAGGCTCCTGGGTCCATTTAGGTTAATTTACTTACAGTAAAGTTGTCCTGTTTTCAGTCTTTGATACTTCATGTGTAAGCAGAACATATCTGTGCAAAAGTTGACAGTAGTGCTTTATTATTTCTTCCATGCAGGCAGAAGAATGTACATGGCAAAGAAGATAATTCAGCACTCAGATATGAACAAAAGAAATGTTAATGTCTGTCAGTAACTCAGGTCAAATATATGAAATGGAAAAAATGAAAAAATAAAGTCATTTTCAAGAAGTTTTTAAAAATATACTACAAAGTTTGTAATAGTGTTGCCAGATAGTGAATGCCAACTTGCCTTTTTAAAACTTTATTTCATGGTTTGTACTTTGTTGTGAAAATTCACTGCAATTGGATGCATGGTTTTGAGGAGCTTAATTGAGAAAAGATACTGCTTCTTGTTGGACAAAATTTTCAGAGAAAAAAAAAATGAAAACAACAAAACAACAATCCACTCCACTGGTCTCAGGATTTGTTTTTACATAGGCACAAAGACTTGAATAATATTGAATTTCTGAGATTTGTGTGACTGTTTTACATGTATGGAGAAATCCAGATACTTTATTTTTCCTATTTTCTTGCAGTAATAATGCATTTATTGGCATTTTTAAAGGTCATCATTTTCACTTTTAACAAATGTGTAAATCACACTGGAGGGTTGCACAGCTCAGAGCCAAGTGTAATAGCCATGTGCTGCACTGTGAACACTAAGCAGTCATAACAGTGTAATCTGTCTGAAATAGTCCTAGTTGGCTAAAAGAAATGTGTTAGTTCTTCTGTTTCACTGTTTTTCCAGAAAAAGACATAGAGTTCTGAAACATTTTATATTTTTCAATGCCATCAAAAAAATTGAAGGAAACAACCCTGAAATAATACACAAAGACTACATAACAAAGAAAGTGGACACCAAGCTCAGCAAATTAAGCCTGGTTCACTAAAGATGGATCTAATTAGCACTCAATGTTAGATGTACAGAAATGTACCTACAGATCAGTTAGTAGACTTAGCCTCATGGTGGAATCTATGGGGAGAAACAGGTACTAAAAAAAAAAAAAAGAAAGAAGCAGTTTCTCAGGCCTGCTTTATAAATCTATCCCAGGAATAACGAATAGCACTAGAAATGCCTGTTTCTCTTCACTGACTGTCAGGGGAGTCTAGACTGCTAGATCAGATGTCAACTTCTACTCTGTAAATGCCTGTGGTTACTCAGATGTATTTGGCTTAGATATCTCTCTAGGTAGGATTTACCGTTTCATGGATAACCTCCTGAAGTTAAGTTATATGGATCTGAACCCGATAATGTAATATAAGTGATCTAATATATCATTTGAAAGTTCATTGTTCTATGAGGGCAGACAGGATTCATCCAAGAGTACTGAAGGAACTGGCAGAAGTGCTCCTCAAGCCACTCCAAGTAATTTACCAGCAGCCTTGTATAAGTGGGGAGGTCCCAGTTGACTGGAGGTTAGTGAATGTGTCTCTAATCTACAAGATGGGCAGGAAGCTGGATCCAGCGAATTTCAAGCCTGTCAGGTTAGCCTTGGTACCAGGGAAGGTGATGGAGCAGATCATCTTGATTATCTTCACATGGCACATATGGGACAATCCAGTGACAAGAAGAAGCCAGTATTATCTTATGAAAGGCAGGTCCTGCCTGACTAATCTGATCGCCAAAGGGATCAAGTGCACCCTCAGCACTTAGTGATGACACTAAGCTGAGTGGTGGAGTTGATGCAATAGAAGGAAGGGATGCTGTCCAGAGGGGCCTGGACAGGCTTGAAAAGTGGGCCCACGGCAACCTAATGAGATTCAACAAGGTGTTGCACTTGGGTCAGGGCAATGCCAGATATGTGCACGGACAGGGAGAAGAACTCCTTGAGAGCAGCCCCGTGGAGAAGGACTTGGGGGTTCTTGTGGACGAGAGGCCTGGCATGAGCCAGCAGTGGGCGCTTGCAGCCCGGAAGGCCAACTGCATCCTGGGCTGTATCAACAGAGTTGTGGACAGCAGGGAGAGGGAGGTGATCGCCTCTGCTCTGCCCTCGTGAGGCCCCATATGGAATACTGCATCTAGGCCTTCAGCACCCAGCACAAGAAAAATGTGGAGCTGCTGGAGCAGGTCCAGAGGAGGCCACGAAGATGATCAGAGGACTGGAGCACCTCACCTGTGAAGAAAGTCTGAACAAGCAGGGCTTGTTCAGTATGGAGAAGAGAATTCTCCAGGGAGACCTCATTGCAGCCGTCCAGTACCACAGGCGGCTTGTAAAAAGGAGAGGGACTGATTTTTTACACAGCCTGACAGTGACAGGACAAGGGGGAATTGTTTTAAACTAAAAGAGGGGAGATTTAGATTAGATACTAGATTAGACTAGATACTAGGAGGATTTTTTTTTACTCAGATGGTGGTGAGGCACTGAAACATGCTGCCCAGAGAAGTTGTGGATGCCCCATCCCTGGGGGTGTTCAAGGCCAGGCTGGATGGGCCCTGGGCACCCTGGTCTAGTGGCTGGCAACCAGCCCACAGCAGGGGGTTGGACCTGGCTGAGCTTTAAGGTCTCTTCCAACCCAAGCCATTCTATGATCCTATAATTCTATGATTCTATAGAGACATGTAGACGTAACACCAAGGGTCATGGTTTAGTGATATGATTTGGTATGTCAGGTTGATGGTTGGACTTGATGATCTTGAATGTCTTTTCCAACCTAGGCGGCTGTATGATTTTATTATTCTATATTAAATTATGTTCTAAGCTTTGTGGAGGCTTATTTAAGGATAGAAAAACTTACCTGAATCAGGACCTATAGATGGTAATTACGTATTATATTAGCTATATTTTCTACCCTTAAATCAGTAAGTTTATGGAGAAGTATAATGAAAAGCATACGTTCTTGTATTACCTCAGTGAGACATACTCCTCATTTTAAAATTTCTCTAACCCTACCGTCCACAGTCATTCAGGCGGTATTTTACCTGACCACCACCAAGCCAGCTCCTACAGCAACTCCTTCTGAGCTACCTGTGAAGGAAATGCACAGGGCGCTCATAGCACTGCAGTTTCTGACTGCAGAGGGCCTGAGGAGATAGGTATCAAGGAGGCTTTGAGCCAGTTCTCTATATGAGCCTGCTGCAGGTTTAGTCCTTCCAGCTTGTGAAGTTCAAGCTGCCTGCCCAGTGCCCCTTCTCTGCAACGCACTGACCTTATGGTCAGTGAATTGGACATGGTGGTCTACACTGCTTCTGTGTCCCTCCATGTTATTTATGCTGCAAAATGAAGGATCATATACAAGTAGGCTTCAAAGTCCCTTTTTTCATGTAGTATTTTTCCTTCATCTCCCTCTTGCACCCCAGAGAAAACAGTCTCAGGGATTTTCTTTGATGAGTCTAAATAATTATTAAGCTTTCTAAATTTGTCCTTATATGATGATTAGCAGAAACTCATTTGCTTACTGGGTTTTCATTTCTTGCTTGGGTGTGCCTTGTGCTCTCGTGTTTTCCCAGGCGCAGTCATGAAACATTGCAAAAGCAGATTAGTGATGGACAAGGGCATGGTTACTCTATGTTAAGCAACAGCTAACTGTATGTTATTTGTCAAGATTCCTGTTAAGACATGTAGCTCAGCTTTCATTTTGAGAGGGTATGAACACATTAGGTAGCAAAAGTATAGGTTAGTGTCAATCAAAACTTCTAAATGAAAAAGTGCATTATTTAAAAACACAGTTCAATCAATACACTTGATTTTTGTTGTTTTGATAGAAATTGAATGGAACTCAATTTCCCTACAAAATTCATTTTACTGTATTTCTACTCATTTTAAATAGCAAAATAAAACTGTAAATGAAAAGTATTGCAGATTTTCCCTACACTTATGTGACCTGAGACATTCTTACTATCTCCAAAATGATTGTCTTCTGAGTTTTGTTAGTTTTAGATCTTATTTTAAAAACACACAGGAGATTTAGAAAAAAAAAAAAATTCTAGGATTTTATCCTGCCAATGAATCTCAAAGTAAGCTCACTTAAATCACAAATTTCTCCTGAGGTTAAGGAGAACTGAAGGTATATTGACCATTAGACGAACAATAGCATTAATGAGAAAAGTAAGTAGCTGCTGTGATAACTGCCTTTCTTGGATGAAGACCAAGAAATTAGCATTGAAAGTTTACCTGACACTGACATATTAACTAAAGCCTTTAAATCAACTTTTCACTTTTATAATTTTTCATTGGCATTTGTTTTGATAGAATATATCTTAGAGGGAAACTTAAGATTTCGTATGGTCCCCACAATCTGGAATCTTCACTTGGCTGTTGGAAAAGGATGATAGGTCAAAATGATATGGTTGCAGCAATTACAGATGCCTACATAACTGAGTAAATATATTGGCATAGGCAAGGTTTCTGCAGTGCAAGCCCCAGCAGGAATGTGCTTCTGACTCAGAGGAAAAGTAACATACTCCCTGCAAAGGCTGGAGTAGTGCAGAGACAATGCACCTTAGCAGGTTGCCCTGGTTTCAGCTAGGACAAAGTTATTTTCTTCATAGTGTCTGGTATGATGCTATGTTTTGGCTTTAGGAGAAAATAAAATGTTGATACATACCAAAATTTTAGTTGTTGCTGAGCAGTGCTGCACAGAGCAGAGGATGTCTCAGTTTCTCGGCTTCTCATATTGTCCTACCAGTGAGGGGCTGGAGAGGGGCACAAGGAGCTGGGAGGGGAGAGAAGCAGGACAGCGGACCTAAACTGGTCAAAGGGATATTCCATAACATATGACATCATGTGAAACAAACAAACAAACAAACAAACAAAAAAAAAACCACANAAAAAAAAAAAAAAAAAAAAAAAAAAAAAACCCTATAAAATGGAGAAGTGTTGGCCAAAGGGGCAGCCATTGCTCGGGGACTGGCTGGGCATTCATCAGCGGATGGTGAGCAATTATGTTGTGCATCACTTGTTTTTGTTAATATATATTATATAGTCATTACTATTGTTTTCCTTTTCATTTTCTGTCTTAGTAAATAGTTTATTTTTCATGTCAACCCATGATGTTTTGATGTTTACTTTGATTTTTTTTTTTCCTGACTCTCTCCACTATTGCACTGGTAGGGGGGAGTGAATGAACAACTGTGTGGTGCTGAGCTGCCTGCCAGGTTAAACCACAGCACAAGGTTTGCAAGCAAAGAGTTGTGAAAACCTGGAAGTCCCTCTTTCTGCAGAAGACCTTGAAAGGATCTGCCAGTTCCCCTCAAACTCTCTAAAGTGAGTGACATTTAAGAGCAAATTATGATATTATACCATCAGTAACTACCGTGTCTAAAGCATAAAATACGTGAGTGATAAAAATCAGTGATATGCATACTTTCCAGCTGTGTAAGCTGAATTTCCTGTTTAGTGGGGAAGAAGGCTTTTTTGCTCCCCTGAAAGATCAGATCATCTAGGGAAGTGTCACCTATACAGTGCCTACATAGTGAGTATGATGTGCAAAGAAGGACTTCAGAAAGATGATAACTAGAAGTTGACCTTTTTTGCTTCATGAAGCCCACAAAGCATTGTGCATTGGTGCAACCCTGAAAGTCAGCTGCCAGAAGCCATCAGGACCACAAGGCAAAAGCAAGGCTAATGCAATCAGTTTAATTGTTTTCTACTGTTTTGGTCTTGGGTATTTCCTATCATGCCTCCTGTGGAAATGATCTCATGAGCTGATGGCAATGCTTGAGCAACTTCACACTGTCAGAAACAACATTTGGAGGAGAAGGAAGAATGGGTGCTCTTGATTGTATATGCACTTCTTTTTAGCATCTCTAACTTGATGGCACTTCCCAGAGGCTTATTTTCCCATTCTTCTTTACTGGTATTTGACACTACAAATGCTATCTGTTTTATGCTGACCTCATTGGCAGTCTCATATTGCATTAGAATATGTTTTTGCTGTCTGTTCAGTGAAGGAAGGGCAATCTGACAGGAGAAGTTTGATCAGATGGTCAGTTTTTTTTGTCATAACATACATATAGAAATACACTTTTATTGTCATATTATCATGTCAACAGAGTTGTGTATTGTAATCAAGACTCAGGTTACAATGCACCATAGAGAACAAAATAAGAAATGTAGTTGGCTCCTGAAATGAGCTAAGGACCTTACAGAAGCTGTATGTCATTTCATCCATATGTGTTCACGTCTTCTGTGCCTGCTTACTCATTAATTCACATAGTTCAATAACTTGGGCTTGAAGTTGAGCTGTAACTTGCAGGAATATAAGCATAGAGACATCAGTGTAGTTTAGGAAGGATGCATACAAAATGGGCATGCTGTGCTTCTTGAACAGACCTGACACTCTGAAACGCCCCTGCAGTCTACTCTGCGCATCATGTAAGACCTTTGTGGCACTATCTCTGCTGTCTTCTAAAGGAGACATAAGTGTCTAATCCTTTCACTTCACTGTCTACTGTGAGATTTCAGCCTGTTCCAGGTCATGTTTTTTTCAGCTACATAGACAAGTATTTGAGTTGTAAACGGTACTGCTTTAAATGAATAAATAAAATAAATGACGTTATGCTAGTCTTATGAAGTAATACATGGTCAATCCTGAAACTAAGACAACATCAAATTGTGGGCTAATAAATCATGCTGTTTGGTATCATAATGAAGCATATCATGCAATGTATAATAGTAGATAAATAGTGTTTTTTTCTTTTTAACAGCTTCCATAATTTATATTTATATATTTAAATATCCTTACAATTTCTTGACAGGGTAAATAGTTCAGACAAAGCAAAAGAGAGTAAGTAAACACTCTAATACCTCAAAGTGCAAAATTCAAAATCCTTTGGAAATTAGGAGGTCTCAGAGGCACTTCTGTTTGTCCTTGACTTTGGGCAGGTAGTTCAGTCCTGTGACTGTATAGTTCGGCAATTACTCCATCAGATCCAAGCTGCTGTCAGATGAGTTGCTTAGTAGGAAGTCTGTCAGAAACCCAGTTCACACCATCCTCCAGATCTGCAGCAGCATAGCTAACTCAAACCACTGGAATTCAGATTTAGTGATTCATAGACAAATGAATTTCAAATATTTATGATGGAAATAAGAAATGTATAGTACTGACAGATCTCTGTGAAAAAGTACCATCTTGATAGCCTTTTTTTTTTTTTT
>VXAV01000182.1:32656-45354 GCA_013399715.1 Alectura lathami | reverse complement strand
TAAAAAAAAGTCCTAAAAATAAACTGTAATATCAAATGATTTCTAACTTTATTTAACTCCATTTTAATGGAATTCTGACATTTCTTTTGAAAAAAGCAATCCTGAAGACTCCTACCTGAGCAGCTGTAAAGCCCATTAGGACTAATACTAGATAAAAACCAGAAAATAATACAAGATATTTTCTCCATAAGAGAGTACTACACTTCTATGCAACACTTACGTGTTTCATAAGAGGTGGTCAACATCACCCTTGCAAGTTCTTCCCTTTACTACATTTCAACAAATGAGTCATGCTGTGTCAGTTACCTCCTTTCAGAAAGGAACCCTAATTGTGGACCTCTTCTAGCATAAACACCTAACACACCTAGTCTGGATGCCAATGGTCTCACCTCACTTAATTGTTACAGAACTTGGATGTCTGATTGTATTCGCTGAACCACCTGTGTGGCTATTTTTAAATATCATGAAATCTAAATTTGGTGAATATAAGGGGCCTGTTTGGGTCTTGTTTCCAGTATCTGAAATAAATATTTAAAATATATATTTAAATCTTCCAAGCATCTCTATAAGAATATAGAGGATTAGAAACAAAATTTCCATTACATAAATGCTAACAAAATTCTATGTCAAACATTATTTTCCCTCCTCTTTCAAAGTTTGACAGACTTTAACATGACAGTCTATGGCTTTACACGGACAGTCTGCAAAGCAGTTTTTTTTTATTTTCTCTGGAAGAAAATACAGGTTAATTTACTGATTTTATAAAGCTCTACCTTCCTCATATTTTGTTCACTGATAACTGCATAAGACCAAGAGTTCACATACTTTTCAGTTGCAAGCTTAGTTTTCATTATGTGATCTCAGTCACTCTTTCCCCCACCAACCCTGCAGACCACCTTGTCTCTGGTAATCCCATACAGAATCTTAGACTCCTTCATCACTTGAAGATACTTGCATCCTTGGGATTAATTCATGCATGCCAGGTATGTTCCACAGTAGATTACATGAACACTGCTGAAGCCGACTGGCTGGTACTGTGCACCAGTCTGTATGGATTACTACACTGCATTTAGAATCATAGAACAGCTCAGGTAGCAAGGCATCTCTGGAGATCATCTGTTCTGTTCGCCCCTCAGAGTAGTACCAATCTAAATTAAATTTCACAGAGTCTTGCACAGTCAGTTTTCAACTGTTCCCAAGAGTGGAGAGTTCACAGCCTCTTTGAGTAACCTGTTACAGCGTTTGTCTATACCTGTGGTGAAAAAAAAAAATAATCCTAATATATGAATGGAATTTCTCTTGTTGCACTTTCGATAAATGACACTCATTCTTTCCCTGTCTACCTTCAAAAAGTGTCTGGCTCCATCTTCTTCATATCTTCACATTAGATAGTCACCTGTAAGGTAGTTAACTATAGGATCTCCTTTCAGGTATCTCTTCTCAAAGCTGAATGAATCAATTTCTCTTCCACTCTCCTTGCATGTTATGTGCTCCAGCCCACTGACAATCTTGGTGGCACTCCCATGAGTCCAATTCTGTCTTATTTAGAATGTATTCAGATATATAACCAAACAGAGTTTACAAATTCCATCCCACAGGTATGAATAGGAGGGAAGAATCTTTTGTCTCAACCTGCTGGTTGCATGTCTGCTAAAATAGCCCTATATGCAGTTAACATTCTTTGCTGCAAGACAAAACTATTGTCTCAAGCTCATCTTGTTCAGCAGGACTCCCAGGTCTATTGTCTGAACCTAATTTCCTTTCTCTGCAGCTAAACGAGAAGAGTTTCACACTTCTTTAAGTTATAACATGGAAAAAGATGGAAATCATTGATCTAGAGTAAGGTAAACTCAAAATCTTTAAAATCTGATTTAAGGTTTATACTGTTTAAATAAAGACACTTTATATAATAGTGTGACAGTTAATGGTTTGATCCAAAATAATTCTGCAAAAAGTATAAAGATGGACAAGAAGCATGAAATCTACGGAGCAGAGCAGGTGGAAAAATGTGGAAAATCAAGTGTGAAATTGGTAATTTTTGAGTTCCATGGGTAGTCCAGGCCTTTATTGTTACACACGGTGTGACTGGAACTGAGTTCCTGGGGTTATACTATATAAACAATGGCTATTTATCATGTTGGAGTAACAGGATCTTTAACCCAAATTCGAAAAATGTTGTGCAAAATTATGATTTAATTGAAATGAGCTAGGCAAGGCTTGACCAACAAATGGCTTAGACCTACGTAGTGGGAATTTTACTATGAGTGGAGATAAAATGGGATGTCTCATTTCCTAAGCTGGCCAAGGATTCTTGTCTTTCCATGTTAGCACAGAGTAAGACAGATGGGGGTACAGAATTATGCAAGGACAGTTAGCAAGACAGTTTTATTAATTTCCTCAGGTTTACTCTGTAACCTTCTGACAGTATTAGCCCTATAATGAGCAAGACTTCACACCTGAATGGAAAGGATTGAATTAATAAATAGTTGTTGTTCATATATATGTAATCACAAAATCAGAAGATATCTATCATTTGCAGTAAATTTATAATACTTATTGTAACTTCAGATTATATTTAGTGGAGATACATTTCTGAGTAATGAGAGATGACTGCTTAAATTACTGGAAAAGTGTAGAAGGTATGAAATGTGAAAACTTCTTTAATTAATTACTCAAATAACACTATCCACCTTTTTAGACTTTTTGTTGCTTTGGTCATGCTCTGCAGTGTGAGTATACATTCATAGAGACTGTGACTTTCATTTCAGAGGTATATAAAATCTTAGCTCTCTGCTTGTTTTGCTTATAAATGCTGAAGCTAATTTATCAGAATAACTCACACGGCACCTTTATTAGTAATATAAACCTGCTTAGGTTTAGAATCAAATAGCTAATCATAAGACTCAACTACATTTTTGTACAAACAAATTATCAAATAAAAAATTGAAAACTGAAGTGTAGAAGAAGCAATGTAGAAGAAGCAGTGTTTCGTGTGCCACAGATTTTTTTTTTTTTTTTTCCTAATTGTTCTTTTCTTGAATGTGCAAAGTGCTTATTCACCTAGGTTGGGAGTGGCAAGATTACACTGTCTATACTGTATTTTAGGTAACTGTTTTACAGGACCAAAGATCAGCTAACAACTAATGACACCACAATAATAAGGTAACCTGAGAATATAATTGTACAGTTTTTAAGCAGAAGGATCAATATAGGCTTCTGAGAGAATATCATGTCTGTGTGCAGCACCCATCATTCTCTCCCTCCCTGTAGTTTACAAGGTTATCAATGAAGCTGTCAGTCACAATGGTGCAGTTCATTTGAAGGAGCCAAAGCTGCTTCACCAAACTGTCCACAGATCTGGGAAACTGCCAGGGGAGAAAGCAAAATGATTGTGAGTGTAAATGCTGTCAGGCTAACATTGGAGACCTTGATCTACACTCATGGATCTCTCTTCTGTTCCCTGGAGAAAGTGTACTTCGCTCAGATTCTCTTCTATAAAAATAAGGATAATAAATGTTGCTAAAGACAGGAGATTTTAACAGATTATGAAGTCCCTTGGTGTTGCATTAATGGAGAAGGTATGAGTGTCAGATAAAGTCTTTGGCTGAGCTTTCTCTCCATTAAGGAAATGAAGGGAAATAAACAAAACAAAAACTATCTGTTTTCTTCACAAAGCCTCATCTCTCAGATCAAGTCACTGTAGACTGAAGATAACTATGCCCAGGTAGGTATAAGTTCAGGATTTTCTATATTTATTCATACATATATATTCTTTAGAATTTTGTTTCATGCTCAGATATCGCTATGATGAAAACCATTAAAAAACTCATAGAATCAGAATCATAAATGTTGGAAAAGACCACTAAGATCATCTAGTCCAACCGCCAGCCTAACACCACTATGCCCACTAAACCATGTCCCTAAGTGCCACATCTACACGGTTCTCGAACGCCTCCAGGGAAGGAGACTACACCACCTCCCTGGGCAGCCTGTTCCAATGCCTGACCACTCTCTCAGAGAAGAAATTTTTCCTAACATCCAACCTGAACCTCCCCTGGCGCAGCTGGAGGCCATTACCTCTCATCCTATCACTGTTACCTGTGAGAAGAGGCCAACCCCCTCCTCACTACAACCTCCTTTCAGGCAGCTGTAGACAGCAATAAGGTCTCCCCTGAGCCTTCTCTTCTCCAGACTGTACAGTCCCAGTTCCCTCAGCCGCTCCCCATGAGTCTTGTGCTCCAGGCCCTTCACCAGCTTCGTTGCCCTTCTCTGGACACGCTCCAGGGCCTCGATGTCCTTCTTGTAGTGAGGGGCCCAAAACTGAACACAGCACTCGAGGTGTGGCCTCACCAGTGCCAAGTACAGGGGGACAATCACCTCCCTATTCACTTGAAAAGGGAAACGTAAGTTCTCTGTCATATGCATCACTGCCTTGATAAGTAATTTATAGTTTTATTGCACATTTCAGGTTGTTTTAAACACCCAGCTTCATTTGTGATGCTGGTAATTAATAGAGATGGATTTTTAGTTTACCTTTGTTGTATTGTTATATTGTGCTATTTAGTTCCATATCTAGATCTAAAGAACAGACAAGTCCTGATGAGGACTTAGATATTATTTGAAGGCTGGAACTAACTAAACTGTGAATGACAGTAAACTGTAAGACAAAGGTGTTACAGCCATGCTTGAAAAAGCTGCTTTTCCCTTTCTGCTAAGCTGTGATTGTTTTGGTCTTTACTATCCGTAACTGTTGACAATATAGGAATACGTTTTACATCTGCCCCTTTGGTTGTGGAACCATTTTTTTCTCATGGACATCAATGGCTTTTGCTTTATAACACAGAAATATAGCAGCATTTGTTGCAGCTTAAGCATGTAGTTTCTGTCAATGGGAACTGCATGTCTAATCTACCATACACAGCCCTAAAAAGTTACTTCAGTATATCCCTCTTTCAGAAGTGCATTTGTGATATTGCTTGTCACAGTGAGTTGATATGCAATTTTACTTTATACAAGCAACAGCCATTGACATTTCTCTGCCTAACTCATGTCATCATAATGGTTGCATTTATAACTATTACATGAACATGCTATTTATACAAGAGAAGATGGGAAATCAAAGCCAGTGTTTCCCTGTGAAGGGCACAAAAGCAGAAGCACATTTTCTCCTAAACAGATGGAATCAAACAGTGTAGGTTAATGTGTATTTTCAGTCACGCTTGTCCTTATTCTACCCTGTGGAACCCACTTGTAGCTGTTTTCAGAAACATGGAGTGCATTCTAAAGGAACCTGGAAAGTAAACACACACCCTTATTGAAACCAGATGTCTCTTGCTTAAGGCTATCGGGAATCCATGGATTTGCAGCTTTTCTACCCAGAATGCCAATGAATTCTTTGTATTGAAAGTTAGTAGTTTAATTATTTATTTGCTTTTCCATTTGAACAATGGCCATTCACTGCTGTTTTACTGGTATGTCAACAATTGAAAGATAGCTTGGGCTATACCTAACAGATATTTATTTCTTTCTGATGGAGAATAAAATGATTTTCAGACAGAGTTCAGTTTCTGAGACGTGAGGGGCAGTTCCCAAAGAATGTACTCAGTGAAAATCACCAGAATTGACACCATGGTATGTTGGCAGTATCTTAAAAGGCTGAACACTGTCTGGCCTGAGTCACAGTCTCACCATGAAGAGTACTACTCAAGAGATACTTCCAAAGCTCTCAATATTTTTTTTTTTTTTTTCTGATTTATTCATCCCTATTAGAGNCAGTGAAAATCACCAGAATTGACACCATGGTATGTTGGCAGTATCTTAAAAGGCTGAACACTGTCTGGCCTGAGTCACAGTCTCACCATGAAGAGTACTACTCAAGAGATACTTCCAAAGCTCTCAATATTTTTTTTTTTTTTTTTCTGATTTATTCATCCCTATTAGAGATTCATTACAATGCCTGCTGAGTGGTTATTTCTTCAGAAAGAGCTAGCACTGACTTTTCAGATGCAAGTGTAGCCATTATAAGGACAAAAAACTGTTTTATATTCAGAAGATATTTTCAGTTACATACACAGTTTAATCTAATTTAGGTAGCTAAGCATTAGGTGGTGTTACAGTTCAAACTAATTACTTTAGGCACCTAAATATGTGTGTTGAATCATCTTTGGGAATTACCTATTTATCTCCACTGACCAAAAGAAATGTTAGGTGCCCAAATTAGGTGAGATAAAATCTATGCTGTTCTTTTAAACTGCTAAGGGCTGATAGTCACAGGGCAATTCCCATGTGTCCCAAAACACTGGGGCATAAGGCAGCTCTGGTGCTGACACCATTTAGATAAATTTGTGTGCATTGAACCAACATGACTCTACTGCATGTTAATGTATTCTGCCTCTCAGATGGCTTAGTAGGCCTTGGACATACTCCTGTGCTTCTAACACATTTACTTTGGGACCAGAACTATCCTAGTTTGGACTGTAAATAGAGATAGTTGTATTGAAAAAGCTGTATAATATGATCCTGTGTGGGCAGGAAACTAAGGGTAAAGGCAGCTTCATTTGACCATACAGATAGATCTATTTGACTTGTGGGAGCCCATTTAGGACTACATTCAATGCATACATTCTTTTTTTTTTTTTTACTCTTTGGATCCAAATCTTTCTTTCAATGATTTCAGTGGAAGTTTTCTAAATTGATGAAAAAATATATTCTTGCCCATGTCAGGAGAGAACTTGTCAGGAGATTAGAGGTTGAGTCCTTGTACATACATCTTGAAAGTAACTTTTGCAGCCAAGCATTTCAAATTGATTTGGCTGTTTCACTATTCCCCTGTTTTTGTATACTAGCATTTGCCAGCTATGAAAATAATCTTTTTATTTCTATTTTTTTTTTCATTTCCTTTTCTCCTGGACATTAAATATAATTAAAACAAAAACAAACAAACAAAAAACCTTCCTTCATCTATCCTGAAAGATTGGAGATTTTTTGTCTAGCTGGACTGTCTATGTAGAAACTTACTGGTAGAAAAGAATTTCACAATACTCTATTTATTGTATAGATCTGGATTCCTACAAAGAAGAAGTTGCGATCAGTGGATAAGGGTTTTTTTTTTTTTTTTTTGAATTATTTGAAGAACTCTTGGGCACCCTAACATCCTTCCTCATTGCCCCAAACTCTTCATCTTCCTCTTTTTCCTGAATAAGGCTTCTGACTGTCTTTCAGTACTCCCTTTGGCCATGCAAATCTCATATCCATCTTAGATCCTCAGTCCTTAAGTCTGTCCCATCTTCATCACTCCTGTAGATTTTTAGCGTCTGTCTTACCAACACCTGTTTCTCTTCTGTTCCCAATGATACTCCCCAGCTTCAGGTCCCCCAAAGGACCTTTGGCCTCCAACTACAATCTCTTATGCTTGAATTCAATTTTTACTGAGTGTTGCTCACCTGCAGTCTTGGCTTTTTTGTTCATTTGCTACAGCAAACTGGGAAAGCAGAAGGCAAATAAGCAACTGCAGAATAAACATTTGCCCTTTACAAATAAGGCAACTCCCTCCTTCACCTTCTCCACTGTAGTTTGGTTTCCTTTCTTCGCTTTGCTCAACAGATGAGTACAGCATCATTAACCATATGGGCTACAATAGCAATATCTGTAGATTTTATGCACTGCAGAATTACAGAAATCTTCTTATGCAGGCACTAGAACTCAGTTGCTTATATTCCTTATTTGATTGTTACAATAGTCCCTAGTCTGCTTTTCACCTCAACAGTCTAACACTCTCCAGGATATTTCCCAGATATAAGGCAGAAGTTTAGCATAGGCTAAATAGACAGTATAGATGCAGCCAGATTGCAAAGAGAAAGGGATAAAAGAATTTAACAGAATGGATACAACCAAATCATGCCAGCTAGTTTGGGGACCAGAGGCAATGCCCCAGCATTATCTTCTTTGCTATTATAGATGTAGCCAAAATTCTTCACCTTTCCTGTTCCTATTCTTTCCTAAAATTATTCCAGTGACACCTTTGCACATACATATGTGATGCTCTATGGACTTATAACAATATGGTTTTACTGATGTCAGGGGAGTTCCACTAGCGCTAGTAGTTGTTAATTATAGGACTGTACGTACAGTAGTTGAACACACAGTGCTGTCTTGAATCTTGGGTTCATGCAACTATGTGAGAATTTCAAGTTTCATTAATAAATAAATAGGTTGCCAGAAAAAAAACTTGAAAATATGTCTTTTGAGCTTGTATCTTTAAAATATATAAATTTGTATAGAATATACAAATGAGAAACAAGATAACTTTTCTAATAAGAACAAGAAGGTTTTCATAATTTTAAATTTTGTCATTACATTTAAAAATTTGGTTAACTTTTTTACAAGCAAAATATAGCAGGCTTATCCAATGTATTTTAATTTGCCATTTAAACACAGGTCCAAAGCACTGCTGACTCAACTGGCATATATGTATGCATGTTCTTTTGGAGTCAAGACTCAGTTGCTATCTGTTACAAATCTGCTGCCCAGAACAGTAATTTAATCCACCTGCTCAATCATGTTCATTCTATAACTATTTGTTCAGCTTAATGCTCCCTTGTTACCCACTGTTCTGGCCAACAAAATTTTAAAATAGAACACTTTTTTGTGCAGTATATTTGATATTTAATCTGTTGCACTTTTTTTATGGGTGCACAATTTTGTGGCTCTGTGAAGATATCTTGACTCATTTTATTTTCCATCAAATTACTTTTTTATTCAGTGCCAACAATTGGCATTTCTGAGCTCAGGGGTTTTTTGCTTCTTTTTAGAATGATTTCAGGCTTGGGCAGTATGTATGACTGTACATTATCAGTTTAGTCCCTCCTCTTTTTCCCCTCTTTCACTCCACGATCACACAGGTTCACAGGTTCTCAGGTTGCCATCTGGTGTGAAACAGCTAAGTATTTCCAGGTTGAAGCACAAGTGAGGTCAAAAGATGCTTTTTTCAGTCAGGATCCAGTCACCATCTGGTAGGGTAGATGGCCTACCACAGTGTTCACTCATTCTGTTAGTGTAGTCCCCCAGTAAGATATCAGCAGATCTTGTGCCTTCACTAGCATCCAAGGCGTGCATTGAACATCCTCACTTGACAAACAGTTGAGACATAATTCTGATGGATTGCAAGAAATGCCCAGTATTTTTAAGGTGATTTTTGTTTGGGCTTTACGTGGTAAAAAGAGTCATAAATAATATTGTCTCAAGAGTTTACAGAGGAGACACATGGAGAATTTTAAACGTTAGTTTTATATATGAGAAGACACAGTCTTCATGGAGTTGTGTGTGTATATGCATAAGGGTTACGGTAACCATAGCTTTGCTGTAGGGAAAACTCCTCTAAATACGTATCTGTGGAAGTAGATCAGCAAGTTGGTACTGTCATTTCTGACTGCAATCCTGTGCAGTTTAGATTTAATTTAAAATATTTATGATTGCAAATCCAAGATATAAGTCTGCAGTGGTGTTGCTTTGTATTGACAGTGCAGTGGGCTGCCTTGGCTGTTGTTTACATGAATCCAGAGCAGGGTCAGACATGCTCTGAGCACTGTCAGACATGGTCTCCAACACCTTCTCTGAAGAAACAGCTAGAGAGGAGGGAGAGCGATGTCAGCAGAGCAGCTACAGGAGCACTCCCCTCCAAACCATTTATCCTTCAGAAGAGGCAATAACGTGACATGCAAAAGCTGCATGACAAATAGGAAAAATGCTCTACATCTGAAACCATATGATGTTCTTGATTCATCTACCATGTTCTTGATTCATCTGCCAAGACACAGCAGGGAAATAAGAAAAAATGTACATCACACAACATACACACACAGCCTGCTGCTGCTTCCATCTCTCCCTTCCTTCTGGAATCTCTAAGGCTGCTGCAGGTCACTGAAGCCATAGACAAAGCCTCGTCCAGAAGACTAGCAGTGGGAAGAGATTGTCTCCAAAAGATGTTTTAGGATTCAGCATTCAAGGCATGAGGCTAAACATTATTATGCAAAGCTGAAACCTTTGGCGCTTAGATGGAGGAGGCCATGATGATCTTGGCAATATTATTAGCGATGGTGCCTTGTTACTCCTGTTTTTTCAACTGACTGCTATCTGTTTTCCCATTCAGTTGTACAGCTGTGGTGTTGCAAGAGTGTGGAGGATTTTTTGCCTTTTTTATTTTTTTTTAGGCTTTGTCTGTTTCTTGCTGTTGAGGTCCAGCTGTATGAAGCAGGGTGGTTATCAGTGTGGGACATCTTAAACACAGATATCTTTTAATGGCAGTGTTCACTAGAAAGGGAGAAGATAGTTTCCCCCACTGTAATAGCTATAAAATCTTTAAACTCTGGCATCAGGTTATTGCAGGTATCCATAGTTCACATGTGATGGTTTAGTGTGAAGAATAACTGAATGTAGTCTTTGCATAGAAAACATATATTGGAGCTTATATGATACAGAAATCTGATGAGTTCCCTTTGGGTGAGATCTCCCATTATCTTTATGATTTGGCTGATACAGACTGTTGACATCAGCAAGAAATCAGCTGTAACTGGAATGCCCATGCTGTATCTGCCTACTTAAGACCACTCGCTGACTGGTAGCAGTTTGGATTTATGATGATGTTTACTGTGGTGGCTGAAAGGAAGGATCTTACTTTTGTGTGAATGAGTCCATCAAAGGTGGCACGTGACCCAGATAAATAGGCAACTATATTACCCAGCTCAGGTCCCCAGGTGTATAACAATAATAAGGTATTTTGTTAATACCCAGGCTTGATTTCCAAATTGAGGAGAGGTTTCTGGCACATGGATGTGAACCAGAACAGTAGAACAGTAGGATTTTGAAGGTAACATCTTGAGGAATCCGTGTGTGTCAGCAGCACTGGTTATCCACATGTGGTCACCCTGCAAGAGAGTACAGTTTGGAATAGAGAAGGTGTAAGCCAGTCCAGAACATTTACTCCAGGGGAGAGTATCATATGGAAATATCCTGAAAGAAAAAAAAAAACTAGTGGAAATGCTGCACATATCCAACATTTCATTCACAATGTAATATGAAATTCATGCAGTAGTATATTAGGTTAGAATTCAGGGGCACAAAACCGAAATCTCCTTATGGCAATAGAGACCATTAACAATAACTGGAATAGTTCTCAAATGTATGATGTAGATCACAATTAGCTAATTTGACCATCTGTACTAATATGGACAGTATTCCTCTGTAAGCAGGTCTTTTGAAATCAGTGTGAATTCTTTTAATGTAAGATGCTGCTTGGCATAAGGTTGGTTCATGGTCTGAAGCTGACAAAGATAAATATACAGAAAACTTAAATACACAGTAATATAAAAAACTGTTGTTTGGTCAGATCAAGCTCTGAAAAGAAGTATGTAACTGCTGCATGATATTATTTTGATATTCCATAGTGATTTTTCTGGCATTTCCATTTAGTCTGTTTTTCATTCAATTGCAAATTTGTTCTTCATTTCTGGACAGAACAATTTTTTTTTAATTGTGAGTGAATATAATCAAATTCCTGTTGACTCTACCCTACTCAATACAGTTGCAAAATAATCAATATTGACAAACATGAAGGGAAATAGATAAATCCCAGTCTAATAAAAAAAATATTAAATTAAAGAAAGGCATCAGACAACCATCTGGTGTAAGAATAAGTATGGCTTAAACTAAAGCTCATAATCTATGCACAGGAAGTGTCCAGTCATGTTGTTTAACATGTTCCTCACATTTTGCCAAGAGTTTTGAAATCAGGTTTTTAATTTTTTTTTTTTTAATACTTTAATGGATTTAAATACATTTCCTTTAATGCAGTTTTTGCCTATACTGTATGTTGTTAAGGAATTGCTTCCCTCCCCCCTCCCCATCCCATGTTGGTAAGAAAACAGTAAAATTAAGTGATTTAACTTGAAAAAATTCAATTTCAATTATGTAAATCTAAACTTCTCCATAGTAGCAAGATATGAGAATATAAAATCTGGTATACAAGAGTAACACCACTTACTAGTCATTCTGTTTGTCAAATTAATCAATAAAGAAATATGTAAAGAATAGAAATGTTTGATTTATTATAAGTTGTGTATAAAACACAGGCCAAATTCTAGTATTTTCTCTGAGATGGAGTAGTGTTTTTTTTCAACAAATGTCTTAAATGGTAACACATTTGAGATAAAACACAATTTTATTGTGTTTTATTATTTTATTTTATTTTATTGTGTTGGCTGGATACTGAGAGTTAGTTCATGTTTATACAATGTTATCTTTGAGATTTTCCTTTGAAATTACATTTTCTCAGTTACATTGTTCTTGCTATTTCTCTGTGTAGCTGCTACATAAAATTCTACTCCTATCAAAGTTTAAATTTAAATTCCCAACCTGTAAAATGGTGAGATTTTACTCTTAGAATTTTGAAGTTTAATTTATTATTAATCTATTTGGATATCTTTATTAGAATTCATGGTACTAATTTATTTGGATTTTTTATTAAAATGCAAACAAAGATCAAAATAAAATATAACGTTTTCCAGTTTTCTACATCAGCTATATGTCTGATATATCTATACCTATTTTTCCATCGTGTTAGAAGACTGTTATGAAATCAGATTTAAATAAAATCATCCTCCAGATCAAAATGCTCATCAAAATCAAAAATTTGCTCATAAATA
>VXAV01000182.1:3835-26490 GCA_013399715.1 Alectura lathami | reverse complement strand
AATAGCTCCTATTACAAAGATAAAACAAGCATGTAATGAGATGATAATTATAAGAAATTCTTTTCAAAGGAGATTTTCGTTTTAGCATCTCATATCAGACCAGGTATGTTTGTGAAGAACGGTCATTTCTAACTGCCTACAACTCATGGTTGTATGTATGTAAGTGAAATAATTGGTGGCATCAGGATTGGAGGCTGCCTGGATTGTAGTGCTCATGTCATGGTGGAGTTTACAATCCTGAGGGATATGGGGCAGACAAAGAGTAAAATTAGGACCCTAAATTTTAGGAAAGCCAACTTCCAGCTCATCAGGGAGTTAGTCAGTAAACACCCCTCGGAAACTGCCCTCAAGGACAAAGGAGCAGAGCAGAGCTGGCAGATCTTTAAGAAAGCTTTCCTTAGTGCCCAAGATCATTTCATCCCCAGGTGCAGGAAGTCAGAAAGGAAAGCAGGAGACCAGCATGGCTGCACCGTGACCTGCAGCTCAAGCTGGAGATCAAGAAGAAAATGCACAGGCAATAGAAGCAGGGACAGGTATCCTGGGAGGAGTATAGGGATGCTGCTAGGCTGTGTAAGGACGGGGTCAGGAAGGCCAAGGCTCAGCTGGAACTGGACCTGGCGAGGGGCTCAAAGGAAAACAAGAAAGGCTTCTACAGGTATATATTTCTGTATAAGAAGAGTATCTGCTGCTTTAAGGGTAACTGGTCAAGGCACTTTTCCAATGCAACAAGGCTTAATAAGAAAGGGAGGAAGTGATGGAAACCAAGTCTGGTCAGGAAAGACATGAAACGATGGAATATTCATCCAAGCAAGGCTGTCTGATCTCTGCATCAGGGTGATAGAAGAAGGGGGAACCATACATAGAACCATACATAGACCTGAGAAGGCAAAAGTGGAGACAACAAGAAACAAACATCCCAGTCACACTGCTTGATGAGCTATCAAACTACATACGCCACTTACAAGAAGATCAACCTGGACTTTTGTCTGGGGGGACCTGAACTGGGAGAGTATAGAAACTGTGTAACTCTGCATACCTGCTGGGGTGTGTGCAGGTGAAGTGGGATCAGCAGGAACAAAGACTAGGTAGAAAAGAATATGTAAAGTCCAGTCATGTGTAAAATGAGGCTGGTCATTGTGCTTTTCTGGCCAAGCCCTCTGCCTGATCGCAACAGTTAGTCCTGTCTTCTTGTATTTCCTCATTAAATCTTAACTCTTTCTCTCCATGTATTTGAACTGTCTTTTCCGTGTGTATGTGTGATGCAATGACTAAATGACAGCACTTCTGATGGGATGTGTATGGCTGAAACTCATGCTGGCTGCTGGAGTTGGGCCTAGGATTTGCACAGGGGTGCTGGATGGACAAAGGGGCTGTTCTGGTACTTGAGGGATCTGTGTGCTTGGGAACTTGCATAGTGCAGTGTGTGCACCAGTGAACTTCTGACTCTAACAGCCAGAGAGGAGGAAGGAGTCTTGGCTATGTGTCTGTGCTTTACATAAGGCAGTCCTTGGCTGCGCAGACTGTGACTAGCTGTGTCAGTGTCCTGTCTCTGTCTGTGAGTGCCTGTGTGTCACTGGGATAAAAGTTCAGCTCTGCTACCAGCTGAACTTGCAGTTGTGTCCCTCAGCCTGGGTAGAGACCCCTGGGTCCTGGACAACAGACTGGGCCCGAGCAGTGATCTTGGGTCAGAGCATCTGGAGGAGACAGCCATGCTTCTTTACCTCACTTAACTCATACCATTTCAGATTTCAGCATTTTTAAACATTAACTAAGACTTGCTTTTAAAACCAAGTTACTAATGTAGCAGGAATACACTTTATTTATTTATATTTTTCTCTATGTTCTGAAATGAACAGAAATAAAGGAGCTATCAATATTTATTCATAGCTGAGTTTATGCTGTGAAACTGAACAGTGCCAGAGTCTTTCTCCAGTTCTGAGGTAATCTGGCAGAACCTGAGTAAATCCATACCACAACAGTATTTTAGCCTATATCCAGCATGTTTCTTCTAGCTTCTGAACCATGCCTGAAAATTTTTAGGAATTAGCTCAGGCCAGAAGTATAAAGAGTTTTCTGAAAGTTTAGCTTTAGAGGCATTTAATTGTGCAACTCTGTTTAGAGCCAGTCACTGTTGAGTGTACTGTTAGAGATTTAATCCATAAGTTTAGAACGCAGAATTGTCAGCAAGACGTGTTTTTTCTCCGGTGGTGATAGAGAAGCTACCCTAATTCAGGCTGTAACAGCACCTGCTAAAACTGGATCAGAGGATATGTGCGACCTACCACTTACACTAGCCCATGTTAAGTTGCATCATTTAGCAATAAAAGGAAGCTCATTAAAATTGTGAAGCTGTAATGATCTTAATAATGGAATAAATCCCACTTTTAGGTTATATAGCTGAGCTATAGAGCTCAGTACTGATGAAATAGCCTGGAACAGGATTAGATAGATTTTTTGGAATTACTGCTCTTCAGATGCAAAATACTATTTTTATTCGTGCCAAAGAACAATGTCATAATGCAAAATTTCATTAAAATGCCNTACTGCTCTTCAGATGCAAAATACTATTTTTATTCGTGAAAAAGAACAATGTCATAATGCAAAATTTCATTAAAATGCCTTTTTTTTTTTTTTAATATCTTTTGTTTCTAGAAATCTGTACTTAACAGAAGACCAAAATGACAGTTTAGGTGACCATTTTGGAAAAAGGAAATTTCATCTTTTTTAGTGGGAATAAATAGTCCCCATTTTGTCACACAGTTGGTGGAAGCTGCTTAAATGTACACATTTTGATAAATGCGATACACTTTTGAAAGAAGTAGTTGTTCCTGAATTTCTGTGAAACCAGCATAAAAAAAANNCCTATTATGAGATATATAATGAACTGTAAATGTAGACAGAATAGGCAGATTAATATACAAATGTGTCTACTTGTCTACATTGAAATAAGAGTACAAGAGGCAGATGGATTCTGTCAAGTTAATGATAGGCGGAATCCAGGATATTTACCCAGTTGCTTAGCTTTGCTTTAATGAGACAAAAAAATTTAAACCCATCTGTTATGGCTGTGAAAGCTCTATGTTTCTTGGGATACCGTGAAAAGCCAAAGTTAGCAGAACTTACAAATGAATATGTTGTAATATTTTAATTATATTAAAAGTTTATATTCTGTAGTTTAGAGTTTTAATATGCTGAATTGTAAAAATGCAGCTGAAAAAACTAACAAACATTGTGGTTAAATCATGAAGGTTAAAATACTCTTTACATACATAGAAAAAAATATAGGTTAAAAAAGATGTTATAGTCTTGACAATTTGCTTTCTAGAATTATAGTATTTTCCTTTCTTGTAATGCAACTTTACCTCGAAACTGTATTCACATTTCTTTTCAGTCAACTTCTGCTTGTGAACATACCTGGACAGCATTATTTATTTGGGATAATTTTCTTTACAGTAGATGACACACTGAAGCTTCTTCAAAGTCTGTAGAAAAGGTTTTTTATTTACTTTTTTTTTTNAGTATCTATGCAGCTGTATAGAATTGCTTAAAATAGATTGTACTCATAGTAAATGTGTTCAATAACTTGATTTTTAACTAGTAAATGTAATTAAGCAGAAAAGCAACAGCCAGAGAAAAAAAAGGGCACAGCTCACAGCTTACTTCATTTAAATTAATGCTATGTTTCTTTAAGTAGTATTTGAATTTATTTGGGTATGCTTAGTGTTTTTTCCTTTTTTTTTTTTTTTTATCCTTAGATTTAAGACTTAGTGATAGAGTTTAGTTATATTATCAGACAGCATCTGAGTTAAACATTCTCTTAATGATCTGACTCTTTTCTTCTTCATTTCATATGCTATTAAAATCTTGCTGCATTTATCACTGAGAAGTATGTGCATTACATTAGCTTAAAATAAGGGAATAAAAGAAATATTATTTTCTTATTTTTATGCCTAGGCAAGTCAGGCTGTCAGACACATTGGAGAATGGATACCAAATATGCATATAACTTAACTAAGATTGAAAACTGATCATTAACCATTAATCTGTATCACATTTTCTACTGCATTGGTTCAAAAGTTTGGTGGATGCTTTTCACAAAGTCATGCATTCAGTAAATATGCTTAAACCCTAAGAATCTTTCTCTTGATCCCTCTGAGCTTTGTTTCTCAATATAGTTAAAACAGTTAAAGTTTGGATTACCTATCTGGGCTTAGTGATATCAGCTGGTTTCTACACAGTGAGAAGAGGAAGTAACTATACCAATAGTGTGTTAGATGGTCTCAGTTAGTCTTCTTAAAAAGGGTAGCATACCATGTGTGTTCTTCAGAAGATATTTATTACTTGTATTGTTTTTTTTCTTGTTGGCTTTTTATTTCTTTATTGACCATGGACTTATTTCTGTTCAATGAAGCTGACAAAGGCAGAAGAGAGCAGAAGGAAAAATAAAAGAAGATTGTCCGTGGAATTGCTTGGTTTAGAAATAGAAGACTGGATATTTTGCACTAGGAATAAGTCAAAGCTAACATTTCCTCATTTTTTACTGCACCATAATGATAATTCTAGGGGCCATTTGGGATGCATATAGCTTTCAAATATGTGCTGCTTGTCTCAAATTTGATCATAGAATGGCTGGAAGGGACCTTAAAGATCAACTAGTTCCAACTCTTCTGCCATGGGCAGGGACACCTTCCACTAGAGCAAGTTGCTCAAAGCTCAGTCCAGCTTGGCCTTTTACACTTCCAGGGATGGATCATCAACTTCTTTGGGCAATTTTTTCTAGTACTTCACCACCCTCACAGTAAAGAATTTCTTCCAAATATCTAATCTAAATCTACCATCTTTTAGTTTAAAGCCATTACCCATTGTCCTTTCACTACAATCCGTGTTAAAGAGTCCATCCCCCTATTCCTTGTAGGACTCCTTTAAGTGCTAGAAGACTACTATAAAATCTCCCTGAAGCCTTTGCTTCTCCAAGCTAAAAAAGCCCAGCTCCCTCAGCCTTTCTTCATAGGAGAGATGCTTCAGCCCCCTGAGAATCCTTGTTGCCTTCTCTGGACTTCCTCCAACATGTCCATGTCCTTCTTATGCTGGCAGCTCCAGATGTGAATGCAGCAGCACTGAAGATGAAGTCTTATGAGACTGCAGTAGACCAGGACAATCACCTCCCTTGTCCTGATGGACACGCTTCTTTTGATGCAGCTTAGGATACATTTGGCTCTCTGGGCAGCAAGCACACATGGCTGGCTCATGTTGAGCTTCTCATCAAGCAATACACTCAAGTCCTTTTCCTCAGGGCTGCTCTCAATGCAGCCCTTTCAGTACACCAAGAGCACAATCAGCTCTTCTATAGCACTGAAATGCAAAGCTGTTTTAATAGGAAAACAGGCATCTTCCACTCCAGCGGACACTTGCACTGCAGGAGTTTCACTGGGGACAACACATCCCCAGTGTCCCACAAGAATGGCCAGAGTCACAGTGTGATTACTGCCTGTAGAGAAAGATAGGAGCAAAAAATGCTGAGTTTTTTTTTAGGAATTCTGGTTTTATATAAGATGAGATGTTGTGTCCTTCATGATAGGAAAAGGAAAGGAAAGGAAAGGAAAGGAAAGGAAAGGAAAGGAAAGGAAAGGAAAGGAAAGGAAAGGAAAGGAAAGGAAAGGAAAGGAAAGGAAAGGAAAGGAAAGGGATAGCAGAAAACGAAAAAGATACAAAAGAGATAACAGAAAAAGAAAAAAGAAAAAAGAGAAAAAGAAAAAATGAAACAAGGCTCATGTTCACAATATTTAGCCTTTCTATCATTCTATTTGATAGAGTCACAGAATCATGGAATCATAGAATCATAGAATGGCTTGGGTTGGAAGGGACCTCAGAGATCATCTAGTTCCAAGCCCCCTGTCATGGACAGGGCTGCCAACCACTAGCTCACTAGATCAAACTGCCCAGGAACCCATCCAGCCTGGCCTTGGACACAGCCAGGGATGGGGCAGACACAACTTCTCTGGGCAGCCTGTTCGAGCGCCTCACCACTCTCTCAGGGAACAATTTCTTCCTGATGTCTAACCTAAACCTCCCCTCTGTCACTTTTAGCCTATTCCCCCTTGTCCTACCATTATCCCCCTGTGTAAAAAGTTGGTCCCCCTCCTGCCTGTAAGCTCCTTTCAAGTATTGGAAGGCCGCAATGAGGTCTCCCCAGAGCCTTCTCTTTTCCAAGCTAAACAATCCCAACTCCCTCAACCTTTCCTCATAGGAGAGGTGCTCCAGCCCTCTGATCATTTTGGTGGCCCTCCTCTGGACCCGCTCCAACAGCTCCACATCCTTTCTGTACTGGGGGTCCCAGGCCTGGACACAGTACTCCAGGTGAGGCCTTACCTTACCTGATATGTGAGGTGGTATTGGTTATGGATTTGTGGGTGCAGCTACGGTTCATGAGGTTGGGATATAACATTTATATTTAAATCTTTGGGCATTAACATGAAAATTTATATAATTTTTCTTTTTTTTTTTTTTTTTAAGAAAAAATCTTTTTCATTTAGCTTAAAGTAAAACGTGATTTCTTCCTTTTCTGAACTTTTGGACTTCAGCAGTTTCAATGTACTTGAAATTCATTTTAAGACTAAAAAGATGTGGAGGCAGGAGGGAAAAATGGTGCAAGGTTTCATTCTGTCTTGCCTGTCCTTTGGGTTGTCAATAACAGTTCAATATCAGCAGAGGTACAGTGGAAACTATGTGGGCTTTATAATAACAGTACTTAGGCCTTATCAGTGAACTGAAAGTTACATCTGCGATTCCAGAAATAGAGGGATGTTTATTTTAAACTTATTCATGGTATTGAAAGTAGTTTTATTATTTTTTTTTTCCCCAAATTTACTTGCTTTGTTATGTATCTATCATAAAATATCTCCGCTTGAATAGCCAGTTATCCATGCTGTAATTAAGATTTTAAAATAGGTGCTTTTTATAACTTGTTTAAAGGTTAATGTAATACTTTCATACCTCTCTTTTCATATGGAAAGTCTTTTTGTTCTGTTATTAATATGGTAATTTAACAATTAGCATTCAGCTTTCAAAACGCTTATTTTTTTGACATGCAAGACTGTAGCTTAGAGACAATGGAAGATTTTCAATAGTAACTAAACCATACATTTTACTTGGAAGTTTCATGTAATTTCAATCAAATTAAGAGCTCTTAAAATTTTTGATGTGCCAAAGACAATGCAAGCTTCTTGTAACAGAGCTGAACACTGCATCTGTAAAACACTTTTAGGGTACTTATAAAGCAACCTATCTCAGGAGAAGTAATAATGGGTTGTGAGGGGGTATAGTTTAAAAGTATGTGGATGACTCAAACCAGAAAGTGTATAAAATGCACCTGATTGTCTCAGACACCTTCTTTCTTTTGGATGCGTGCAGAAATAACACAACCAGAATTCTCTTGCTCACTTTCTCTTGAGCTGTGAGAAGGTTGGAATTTGACAATTTCTCATCTGATATTAAAGGATTGTTTTTATTATTCTGACTTTCTTTAAAAAATAGTCACCAGTCTATTATAAAAATGTATAGCTTGAGCGTTAGCAACTGTTTTATCTTTAAATTTCTTATTGAGGATACAGAAATAAGAATAATCAACAAATTGAAACTTAGAAACTGGCAAGGGCTTACTTAATTTTGTTCCCTTAACAAGGAATATCTAGAGGTCCAGGTGCCCATGCTTATCTACGGACCATATAATCATAGTGCCAAAATAATTAGTACAAAAAAAACAAAGAGTCTGTGTGTTTATTTAAGGTTAAGCATATGTAGAAGTTCTTTCCTGAAACAGGAATTCAACCCTTTATTCACTGTCAGTAGGAGGAACAATTATTATGACAGCACAAGTTAAACCACATTTTGAACGGAATAAGAATAAAATAAGGCACTTGCAGGAAGGCTATGTGACCACTAACTGTTAGAAAGTACAGTGTTATCTAATCCAGAGGAAAATAAATAATCCTAACTGATAGCTTAAATATGATAGTGATCATTGAATACAACACTTACAACTCAATAAAGGGATTTATCACTGCTGACATTCTGTTCTCCAAACAAATGCACATTTAGAGTCAAATAGAAAATTAAAGGAGTGTAATAAAATATGAAGAAATTACTTCTTTTACTTGTCTTTACCTTCATGCAATCTAGTACTATTCACTTATGTGTCCGTGTGATACCTGCATGCCATGTTTCCATCATATTTGAAAAGTCGTGGCTGTCAGGCGAGGTCCCCAGTGTCTGGAAAAATGTAAACATCGCTCCCAGTTTTAAGAAAGGGAGAAAGAAAGACCTGGGGAACTACAGGCTGGTGAGCCTCACGTCTGTGCCTGGGAAGATCATGGAGTGGATCCTCCTGGAGGAGATGCTAAGGCATGTGCGAGATGAGGAGGTGATCCGAGACAGCCAGCACGGCTTCACCAAGGGCAGGTCGTGCCTGACCAATCTGGTGGCCTTCTATGATGGAGTGACGGCATTGGTGGACCAAGGGAGGGTGACGGATGTTGTCTACCTGGACTTGTGCAAGGCCTTTGACACGGTCCCGCACCATATCATTATCTCTAAACTGGAGAGATATGGATTTGATGGGTGGACTGTTCGCTGGATAAAGAACTGGCTGGAGGGTCGCAGCCAAAGGGTTGTAGTCAATGGCTCTACGTCCAGGTGGAGGCCGGTCACGAGCAGAGTCCCCCAGGGGTCTGTCTTGGGACCAGTGCTCTTCAACATCTTTATCAATGACTTACGCTGTGGGATCGAGTGCACCCTCAGCAAGTTTGCTGATGACACCAAGCTGAGTGGTGCAGTTGATACCCCTGAAGGAAGGGATGCCATCCAGAGGGACCTGGACAGGCTGGAAAAGTGGGCCCACGAGAACCTGATGAGGTTCAACAAGGCCAAGTGCAAGGTGTTGCACTTGGGTCGGGGCAATCCCAGGTGTGTGTACAGACTGGGAGAAGAACTCCTTGAGAGCAGTCTTGCGGAGAAGGACTTGGGTGTTGTGATCGACAAAAAGCTGGCCATGAGTCGGCAGTGCGCTTTTGCAGCCAGGAAGGCCAATGGCATCCTGGGCTGCATCAGGAGAGGGGTGGCCAGCAGGGAGAGGGAGGTGATCGTCCCCCTCTACTCTGCCCTTGGAAGGCCTCACCTGGAGTGCTGTGTCCAGGCCTGGGGCCCCCATTACAGAGGGGATGTGGAGCTGTTGGAGGGGGTCCAGAGGAGGGCCACCAAAATGATCAGAGGGCTGCAGCACCTCTCCTGTGAGGAAAGGTTGAGGGAGTTGGGATTGTTCAGCTCGGAAAAGAGAAGGCTCCGGGGAGACCTCATTGCGGCCTTCCAATACTTGAAAGGAGCTTACAGGCAGGAGGGGGACCGACTTTTGACACGGGTGGATAACGGTAGGACAAGGGGGAATGGGCTAAAAGTGAAAGAGGGGAGGTTTAGGTTAGACATCAGGCAGAAATTCTTCACTGAGAGAGTGGTGAGGCACTGGAACAGGCTGCCCAGAGAAGCTGTGTCTGCCCCATACCTGGCTGTGTTCAAGGCCAGGCTGGATGGGTTCCTGGGCAGTTTGATCTAGTGAGCTAGTGGTTGGCAGCCCTGTCCATGACAGGGGCTTGGAACTAGATGATCTCTGTGGTCCCTTCCAACCCAAGCCATTCTATGATTCTATGATTCTATGATTACCTCGGGCAAACTGGCTGAGCAACATTTTCAGATTAATCATCACCTTCAAATATATAATTCAGAGCAGATGTGCAAGGACAATCCAATATTACGGTGCTAAATCAACAGCAACTTAGTTACATTTGTCTCCATTTCAATTTGTAATACATAGTAATATTAAAAATGAGTAATTCTAGACTTGTGCTGAGATACTTGAGATCAGCATTATTTGTTCCGTGCTGAGAGAAGGGAGAACACTTATGAGAGTTTTTATTATGCAGTTGTAAAAAATGTTATAGATAGCCTCTATTAATTTAACACAAAATTATTTTGCATTTCTGTAGGAACTGGGTTTCTGGAATGCCAAAATGCAGTAAAAAAAATGTCTTTAATTCATAAAGTGTATGACAAAGAACAAGTTGAGCTTATTAAGAGACATTAAGATGCAGCTATGTGGAGTTGAAAGAGACCTTTTCAGGTGACTGAGCTCATCTCTGTGCTCTGATATAGCTGTGCTAAGAAAATGCCTCTTTGGTATTTGCCTGTCATCTTTCTGTAGACCCCAATGAAAAGATCCACATCTTTCCTAGTCCATCCTTCCTAGTTCCTCCAGGTCTTTGTATGACATTTTTTTTCCTTATAAAAAAGTTATTCATTATTTTCTTGCTACAAAATGAACATCTCTTTCATACCTCACTTCCAGAGAATGTGGAAAACAATCATTATAATCTCATTTAATGAAAGGAAGGAAGAGGCAGAAAGAGTTCAATACACACATTTGTGAAGATATTGACACTTTAATTCCTTAACATTATAGCTAAGTTTACCCATCAAATATTTTCTCTTGATGTCGCCACATCAGTCTTCAGTCCCCCTTACTTTGTCCTGAGTAACACACAAAGATCAGCTGTTTAGGTAAGAACACTTTGGTTTCAAATAAACAAAAGAAAATATCTTTCAATATGATAAATATTTTGGACATTGGAATGTTGTGGATAGTGAAAGTGTAATTGAACTGAAAAAAAGTGTTTAAGCTAATTTGTGGTGCTACAGTTCTCAAGGACTATTTAATTTAATAACAAGATGAAACATGTCCTTCTCTGCAGAAACTGCAGTTTTCAGAAATGAGGAGAGTATACTGTTGGTGTATCAACTTATATTTTCCCTCTTTTCCTGATACTGGCCACCATCAGAAATATTGTCTGGGCTATATAAATTTGCTTAATCATGGATATGTGTTCTCATCTCTTTATGTACATTCTTCCTCAGTAAAAGCAATACAGTTGAATACTAAATTTGTACTATATTACAAGATAGATCTTTCCAGAAGCTGAGAGTTTTGTTCTGAAAATAGAATAAAAATATCCAAAATATTGATATTTTGCTTGTTTGAAGAGTTTGAGTAGTTTATATAAACACATTATATATATATTTGTAGGCATATGCATAAATGTATGTATTAATATTAATAATTAAAACACTATACAAACAAATCAATTTTTTTGTAGTAGTTACAAAATATTATCACTGAGTCATAAAAATTAATCATGCTAACTATATCAAATTGATATTGATGTTGTATTCAATGATTCTGTTTTAATTTTCAAAAGTAAATAGCTTTGAATTAAATCACAATTTTATTCAGTCTTTATTTTAGGTATCAGGTGAAAAGAACAAGGCAAAATGCTTCTTAAGCTTTGTAGGTTTAAAATATATTATGTGCCATTTTTACATGTGTGAATGCATGAAGTTGTAAATAAATATATATCTAAGTAGATCTTCCAGTTCTTTTTTTTTGGAAATCATTAGATATTGCTTTGGAAACTAAATCAGAGGCTGATATTTTTCTTTTGCACATTTCAGTGTTAAATGTAAGGATGTTCTCACAAAAAGTCAAGAGAAAACTAATGTAACAGTTTGAACCAAAGGCAATTTAATGAGAAGTTCTGTGAAAATATGTACCAGTTATAAATTAGTGCAATGGCAATTTATAAAAGTGACAAGTGAATATTCACATGTAGATTCCCCAGCTGTTTGTTACACTCTGCTGAAAAATAAGAACTTGCATTACATTCCTTACTGCAAAATTATTAATTTCAAATATTCTAAACATAGTGTATGTACTTCCACTATTCCCATATGTTAACATGGTCACAGAAAAAGTGTGTTTTATTTATTTCTGACAGATAAGAAATTTGAATTTTTCATATGAAGGATAAAACAGGCTTTTTATTTGTTTGTTTTCCTAGCTTTCCAACCTTGTCCCAGAACTATGTATTTTTGTTTGTTTGTTTGTAACTCTTGTATCTGGTTCCATTTTGGTTCATATAACATATTAGAAAATATATTTTTTTTCTTTTCTTTTTCTTTATTTTTTTTTTCCTTTATTTTACCCAAATCACAATTTTCAAAGATTGTTCAGAGTCCTGGGTTAACAGGCTATGTGTTACATAAACAAAAACATGTTCATTGTTTCAGCATGTACCTTCTTATCTATTTTAGCCCATCAAAAAGTGGTGTTGACTTTTAGCTTATTGAGAACCAAACCAATTGTAAAAGCCTCTATGGATCTAAGCTGACTCAGTAATTAAGATTAACTGAAATTATTTACAAATCCTGGGAGAGAACTCAGAAACCGCAAGCTAAACACAAACCTTTAAAAATCAAGTCTGTTAAAATAGATCTTTCTCAGTCACAATCCGTAAAATGGTAAAAGAATCCTCTTTTTTTCAGGTTGATGAGTTTCATTTTTTTTTTATGTCATATTTTGAAAAATAAAGAGCAAAAACCTGGTCCGGTAGGAAGTGGTTCCTCTGTCTCCATCCTTCAATCTAAATGCCACTGTTAGAAGAAAATGATCATAGAGGCTTTGTTTGAGGATCTATAATAGAGGTGGGCATCTGAGCTTTCTCCAAGGATCAAGAAGAGTAAGAACATGAAGAGCATCACAATGCAATTCCTCCTACACTAACAGCAGCAAAAGATGTTTAGTTCAACTTCAGCTGTGCACATCTGAAGTCATCTATATGCAGCATACATCACATTTTACTCTCCAGCCTGGGCAGGGCAAATGCTTCTCCCTATCTGGACAGACCACAGGCATATTCCTTCATTAGGTTGACTGATCTTTCTCTCATTTAAAATGTTGCCTTAACTATAAACATTCATGTTTATATCCAGATCAGTCTTGTAAATGATCGTTTGGTTATTTGGTAATCAAGAAGAACAAATATTTCCAGAGATAATATGTTTTCTTTTTTTTTTTTTTTTTCTTTTATTTTTTAAAAATAAAAATTCAAAAAATAAATTGTGATAAGTATTTATTCAGTTATTTTAAATACCTTATGTTTCCAATCCATTTTTAACTATTTTTAACTCACATACAAATAATGAAGACAAAGGATCTACCCAGACTGTATATGACACTATCCATGCTTCTATATACAAAATAACTGCTGTCCAGTTGAAAAATTTTAATCCAGATACCATTCACAGTCAGAGCTGACTATGGCTAGAGACATTTAGAGAACAGTCTGGTAACAACAGACAAGGAGAAGGATGAGGTGTTCAACAATTTTTTGCCTCAGTCTTCAACAACAACTGCTATTTATTCATCCCTCAAGCAGATGGGTTGAAATGTGGGAACTGGGGAAGCTATGTCCCTCCCACTGTAAGTGAGGATCAGGTTCGTGACCACCTGAGGAACCTGAACATCCATAAGTCTAAGGTTCCTGATGAGATGCATCCCAGAGTCCTGAAGTAATTAGCTGATGCAGTCACCACACCACTCTCTATGATGTTTGAGAAGTCATGGCAGTCTGGTCCCTGCTGACTGGAAGAAGGGCAATGTTACACCCATTTTTAAGAAGGGTAGAAAGGATGAGCCAGGGAACTACCGACCTGTCAGCCTCACCACTGTGCTGAAGGAGATCATGGAACAAATCCTCCTGGAAGCTATGCTAAGGCACATGGAAGACAGGGAGGTGATGAGAGACAATCAGCATGGCTTCACCAAGGGCAAGTCCTGCCTGACCAAGCTAGTGGCCTTCTACGATGGCGTAACTGCATCGGTGGACAAGGGAAGAGCCACTGACATCATCTATCTGGACTTCAGAAAGGCCTTTGACAGGGTCCCCCATAACATCCTTCTGTCTAAACTGGAAAGATACGGATTTGATGGGTGGACTCTTCAATGGATGAGGAAGTGGTTGCACCATCGCATCCAGAGAGTGGTGGTCAATGGCTTTACACCCAGATGGATATCAGTGACTAGTGGTGTCCCTCAGGGGTCCGTCCTGGGAATGATGCTCTTCAACATCTTCATCAATGACACTGACAGTGGGATTGAGTGCATCCTCAGCAAGTTTGCAGATGACACCAAGCTGTGTGGTACGGTTGACATACCTGAGGGATGGGATGCCATCCAGAGAGACCTAGACAGGCTGGAGGTGTGGGCCCAGGAGAACCTCATGAGATTTGACAAAGCAAAACGCGAGGTCTTGCAACTGGGTCGTGGCAACTCCTGCTATCAGTACAAACTGGGGGATGAAAGGTTTCAGCAGTGCCTTGACGAAAGGGACTTGGGGGTACTGGTGGATGACAAGCTGGACATCAGCCAGCAGTGTGCCCTCGCAGCCCAGAAAGCCAACCGCATCCTGGGCTGCATCCAAAGAAGCGTGGCCAGCAGGGCAAGGGAGGTGATCCTGCCCCTCTGCTCTGCGATGGTCAGACCCCACCTGGAGCGCTGTGTGCAGATGTGGAGTCCTCAGTGCAGGAGGGGCATGGAGCTGTTGGAGTGCGTCCAGAGGAGGGCCACAAAAATGATGCAAAGGATGGAACACCTCCCCTGTGAGGACAGACTGAGGGAGTTGGGGCTGTTCAGCACCTTTCAGTGTCTTAAGGGGGGCTACAATAAAGAAGGGGACAGACTCCTCAGCTGGGCCTGTTGTGATAGGACATGGAGAAATGATTTCAAATTGAGAGAGGGGTGATTTAGGCTAGATATAAGGAAAAAGTTTTTTACAGTAAGGATGGTGTAGTACTGGAACAGGTTGCCCAGAGAGGTGGTGGATGCCCTGTCCCTGGAGACCTTCAAGGTCAGGGTGGTCAGGGCTCTGAGCAACCTGATCTAGCTGTAGATATCCCTGTTCACTGCAGAGGAGTTGGGCTAGACGACGTTTGAAGGTCCCTTCCAAGTTAGAAGATTCTATGATTCTTTGTATATACAGTATAGGAGACTGTTAGTCAAAATCCATAGGGCATTTTGAGGTAAATATTATTAAATAGTCACTTTAGTTGATGCAGTTTTTACAGTACTTTAATGGAATTGTTTATACACTTCCATTATGTTAGTCTTTACAAATGGTCTGAGTCCCTTGAGGAGAAATATGAAGAAAGAGGTTGATTAATTCAGAGCGGACAACATAACAATGAAGGCAGAAAGGTAAATCCACTAAGAATGTGCAACAGAGAAAGAATAAGTGAGAACTAGAGAGAGGGTTAGTTAAAGAATTGAAACATTGCAGTGAATCATTTATAATATAATCCAGAAGAGAATAGGAAAAGCAAAAGTAATCCCAATAGACTATCAAGGCAGCAGTCAAGGTATGTGGTAACAGATGTAGGAAGTAAATGAGCATTAGGAAAATTATAGTTTCATACTGACTTAATGCATTGTTGACATTAAGCTGTTAAAAACAGTGAATAATGGAGTTGAAAATACATTTAAATGAATCATCAGGACTGATGTAAACCTCCATAGACTGTTATTCCATGGTTAAAAAAATGATCAAAACAAATAATAAAAGAGGGGCACCAATTCTCATGATTGGCATTAATCCTTGCAGGGAGAAGTAAGATGGTAAATAGAATAGCATCAGAAAAGTTATGACATTTTGTAGTGATTCTTATGAGTAAAATGTTTGTATTACCATTCTGTTTATGAACTACTCATGGAAAAACAGAATAAAACTTCTATATTTAACTTCTCATTTTTTACCAGTGTCCTCAAAAACCTGGCTGATATCATTGCAAGACCTCTCAATTATTTTTCAGTTGTCTTGGGAATCTGGAGGTGTCCTAGTCAATTGGAAACTAACAGATATCCCCATTTTCAAGAAGGGCAAGAGGGGAGACCCTGGTGATTACAGGCCTCTCAGTCACACTTCAGTTCCTGGCAAAATGATGGAGAAGATTATTGTGGGAGTTACTGAAAAACACCTGAAGGAAAATGCAGTCATTGGTCGCAGTCATTGGTCACAGCCAACACAGGCTAATAAGGGAAAGCCCTACTTAACAAACTCCTTTTATGACAAGGTTACCAACCTCAATAACCAAGGGAAGCCAGTTGCTGTAATCTTTTTGGATTTTAGAAAATTTTTCAATACTGTTTTCCACAGAATCCTTCTGGACAAAATGTCCAGTATACAGATAGACAAAGCAATAGTGTGATAAGTGAATAAAGTGATTCTGCAGGTACATTGGCCAGAAGAGACAGGCCAAGGAGAGTGCACATGCTCTGATAAATGAGAAGGGAGAATGATCCATGATCATAAAGACTGAGGTACTAATCAAGTTCTTTGCCTCAGTCTTCACTGGCAGTCAGACTTCCCACGTCTATCATGTCCCAGAACATCTGGATGGGGGTTGGGAGAGCAAAATCCATCCCACTGTAAAAGAGCAAGTTCAAGACCGTATAATGAGGTCTCCCCAGAGCCTTCTCTTTTGCAAGCTAAACAACCCCAACTCCCTCAATACCTTTCCTCACAGGAGAGGTGCTCCAGCCCTCTGATCATTTTGGTGGCCCTCCTCTGGACCCGCTCCAACAGCTCCACATCCTTTCTGTACTGGGGTCCCCAGGCCTGGACACAGCACTCCAGGTGAGGCCTTACAAGGGCAGAGTAGAGGGGGACGATCACCTCCCTCTCCCTGCTGGCAACCCCTCTCTTCATGCAGCCCAGGATGACATTGGCCTTCCTGGCTGCAAGAGCACACTGCCGGCTCATGGCCAGCTTCACACTGCTGACTCATGGCCAGCTTTTTGTCGATCACAGCGCCCAAGTCCTTCTCCGCAGGGCTGCTCTCAAGGAGTTCTTCTCCCAGTCTGTACACACACCTGGGATTGCCCCGACCCAAGTGCAACACCTTGCACTTGGCCTTGTTGAACCTCATCAGGTTCTCGTGGGCCCACTTTTCCAGCCTGTCCAGGTCCCTCTGGATGGCATCCCTTCCTTCAGGGGTATCAACTGCACCACTCAGCTTGGTGTCATCAGCAAACTTGCTGAGGGTGCACTCGATCCCACAGCCTAAGTCGTCAATAAAGATGTTGAAGAGCCCCAGTCCCAAGACAGACCCCTGGGGGACACCGCTCGTGACCGGCCTCCACCTGGACGTACAGCCATTGACTACAACCCTTTGGCTGCAACCATCCAGCCAGTTCTTTATCCAATGAACAGTTCACCCATCAAATCCACATCTCTCCAGTTTAGAGATAAGGATATGGTGCTGGACCGTGTCAAAGGCCTTGCACAAGTCCAGGTTGATGACATCTGTCACCCTCCCTTGGTCCACCGACGCTGTCACTCCATCATAGAAGGCCACCAGATTTGTCAGGCACGACCTGCCCTTGGTGAAGCCGTCTTGCTGGCTGTCTCAGATTACCTCCTCATCTTGCATATGGCTTAGCAAATATTATAATATTATTAAATACTGACAGCCCCGTTCTGGAAAAGAAAACATGATTCAAGGCTAAGATAGTACTTGGTAGAAGTGTACTTGCATTCTTCTTACACTTAACTCCAGGCATTCGTTTTGGTCCTTGTCTGAGAAAGGATTTTGTGCTCAACACTGTGAGTATGGCTGTTGTCATAAACGAAGAACTTTTGTCAATAAAAGCTATTCACCTGGTTTTCATATGCATGCTGGTAATTATCTATCTGTTTCTATGTATGATTTTGTTTGAGCTGTTACATTGTACCATGGTGTCTGACAGCTCTTTTGTTAGAAAGTAGGAGATTGATTTTATAATGTATATACCTGTATAATCTGATAAATGACCCATTTGGCAGAGCAGGGTGTGCTGTGCTGTGCTATGCTATGGTATTCTGTCCTGCTCTGCACTACTATTTTATACATAACTATGACAACATTATTTAGGAATGTTCTCATTCTACTTACTGATATTAAGGGTGGTTTACACCTCTTTTAATTCCAGGCATCTATGAATTGACCATCTAATTTCAAGTTACACACTTGAATTCTTTACTACCAATGAGCAGGACAAAGCGACTGTGGGGGTCCATTCACCATTATTTTTCACCATTTTCTTAAGGGAACTTGAACTGACATCTGAAAGCACCTCTTTCTTTCTATAGACTAAAATCATGGCAATCTCAGACAGCCTATGCTGGCATCAGACAACATAGCTTGAGATATCTATGTGAAATTAATCCCATTAAAAATTATGGTGAAATTGAGAGAAGTATACTTTCAGTCAATTCACAGCATTAACTAGTGGCAAGATAAAGCACCTGCATTAAGTAAATGATATTTAGCATACTCTTGTGTTCACAATGTTTTTGATATGGTGTCATAAGCAAATGTTTAGCCATATTATCATAACATAGCCTTCTCACCCTCAGGCAGATCAACCTTCCTCCCAACTTGGTGTTGTCTGTTAACTTACTGAGGGTGCTTTTCAATATCATTCAAAGCTTCAGCTTCTTGGCATAAATAACTTGAATAACTTCATGTGGCCAGAAAAAGCCACAAATTTTGCACTTTATGCAAAATTGACAAATATCAGACACCAAGCACTGAAAATATTTACTCTCTAGAGTGAGATGCAGTATTGGCCTCCAACACATCAGAAAAGAAATGACAAAATCAAAAAATGTTTTGGTATGTTTCATTGATAAAGGGCTGTATACAGTTTTCTTTCATTATCACAATTTTTCATTCTGTCTCACAATGTGCAAGGGAGCACAAGTTGAAGCTGTGCCACAGAAGCAAGTTTAATTTTAACATCAGTGTCTTTCTGGAATAATATTGTTTTATTTTTTGTCCAGTTAATGTCATAGATATTTCAGCATGGAGTCACAAAATGTAATTCAGCATATAACTGTTTCCTTTGTTTTAGTTTTCCAAACAGCTTTTAATCTGCACTGGTAACAAGAAGCAAAATCATGAAGATACATTCACATGTATTATCCATTATAAGTCATGGAAATTATTCTACTTTTTTCTAATCATTTTGAAGAGGATCACTCCAAACTGAAGCAGAAAGGACATGATGTTTCTCTCATCTCAAAAAAATAGTGGACTCTGATTTTTGTTGAAAATGAGAAAGAGACATCACTTGTTAAAATCTGAACTCTAGATGAGAGATTAATTTCCTTGACCATTTCAGTGAACTTCATGTACAGTATGATTGTTTGTTACAAGACTTCATTTTAGGTATCAAATAAATGTATTCTGTCTGCCAAGTCTCAACTTTAGCTCGTACTAATAGATACAGTCTGGTGTCTTTAGTTTACCTAAATTGCATATCTGATTTTTCCATGCTTATTACAGATATATTCCTTACTGGACTTATTCTAAAAATGTTACACCTTTTCTCATGCATAAGACAAAATCAGCTTATGACTAAGGTCACTGTGGTGAAGAGACTAACCTGGAAAATCTCACATGTGTAAACGTCTCATTGAATGAAGACTTACCTTTGAACAATTTGCATGTGCTTTTTCTGCTGTTTTACACTCTCACAGAGTCTTTCTCAAGCAGTAATTCAAATCAGATAGAAACTTTATCTGAAAACTGTGCATTTTCTTTAGGTATTTCAGTCTCTTCAAGTACTATGTGATACAATCTTCTTGATTACAGCCTACATGGGTTCATGACTGATGCAAAGAATCCCTTATTTCAAATACCTATCAAGCAGAAAAAAAAAAGTACTATGCTTCAATCTAATACGTTTTATTTCAGAGCTACCTTAAACCAAGTGATGATGTTTTGCTTAGTGCTTATCATGTGATTTCTAAATTGTAAAAAATGGATTCTAAAAGACTCAGGCAGATTTTATATTTGCTTTTAATGACTTTTAAATCTAGATATATTCCTCAGATTCTTTGTAAGATTAATAAATATAAAAAGCAAATATTTTTCAACCTTTACTGTACTGTGCCTGAAGAAGCCCTTTAGTATAGATCAGTTGAAAACCTTTCCTGTAGGCAAGCAGTAGTCAACTGAAATCGTTGTACCAAATCTACACCGGATCTTTTAAAATTCTGGCCATCCACAACAGTTCTATCCTAGCACTCTGCTTCCAGTGCCTATATAATTTGTGTTTTATTTTTTTTTTTTTTCCTAGGTAATCAGGGTAATCATAAAGCTCTACTGTTGAACAAACCAGGACACTCGTTGTGGTTTAACCTGGCAAGCAGCTAAATCCTTTTGCTGTAATGATAATGATAATATATACATATGAATATTTACAAAACAAGTGATTCACAACATAATTGCTCACCACACATCAACCGATGCCCAGCCAGTCCCCAAGCAGTGGCTGACCCCCTGGCGAGCCCCCCACAATTTTATAGGTTCTTCTCACATGATGCCATATGCTATGGGATATGCCTTTGGCTTGTTCAGGTCAGCTGTCCTGATTCTGTCCCCTCCCAGCCCCTTGTGCCCCCTAGCCCCCCTCACTGTCAGGACAGTATGAGAAACTGAAAAACTGAAACATCCTTAACTCTATGCAGCACTGCTCAGTAACAACTAAAACATTGGTGTGTTATCAGCATAGTTTTTCTCCTCAAGCCAAAACACACCTTCATACCAGACAGTACAAAGAAAATAAACTTTGTCTCAGCTAAAACCATGACAATACTGCTGCAATACCAGGTCCTTAATTTCCAAAATCTCAGATTATTGTGGTGCTGAAACTAACACCTCATATTCTACTCTCTATCTGGTCCCCCTGAGAAAAAAATTAGCATAGTTCTCCCACACTTGGACACACTTTTACATTACTCCTGCAGCTGAATGCACAAACCTTGTGTTTAGATAACAAAATCCTGACTGTATCTAAAGTAAAATACCTTGACTTATATTTCTAAAACTATTTTTCAAAGCATAGGAAGAAAAAACCTCTTTTGCAGTTCTTGGCAATCAGCATTTCTTTGAAGTTTCTGCTTGTGTGTGACATTGCCAAGATTTTTCTGTAAGATTTACAACAAATTAAAAATCACAGAATAGAGAGCTGCTTTCTTTGAAGTTTATGTGAGTCAGTGATTTATTCATGAGTGTCTGCCAGGTAAGAGACTGATAGGTCAATTTCATCTTAGATTACCTGCACAACTTCTGTAGTGACCAACAATTTCTTGAGGAAGGGCTTGGCAGAACATACCAGACTGAAACAAATCACAACATTCTGCTTTTAAAATAACAATATATGTACTGCTATCATCTTCCTACAGACTTGCTTGAAGTCAAAGGTTCTATTGATGTATTCATGCAAAAGATAGATCACAGAGTCCACAGGCACTGTGGTATCATCCTCCTATACCTTTGTGTATGGTTGGTATTCAATTTGAAACTGTGACAATATAGTAAGTAGAACATGCAACTACAAAAACAAGCGATATGCAACAAAGATATGTTGTCTCTGCAGAGGATTTCTGCCTGTTGCAAAGCACAGCAATTCTGGAAAGTATTTTGAATTTGGCTGTGGAAGAGCTTTACACTTGCAGAGGTGTGTGCTTAGTTTGATTGAACAAAGCTTGAACTGCTCTGGAATAGATGTAGTACAAGGTATAAATGTGTAATTGTCTCTTTTGTAAATTTGCCTTTATTTCAGCAATTTCATTATAGTACTTCTGAGTCTTAAAATAATACATTTAACAGACTTATTTGTATTTCTTTTCGTCCATGCTATGCTTTGGTCTCTAGGGTTGAGGAACAAAGAATCTTTGAATTTTAAATACAAGACATACACTGTGTCAATTAGTTTGACAAAAAGAACTACTGGCAGCTATATGGCATTTTTATTCTCAGAGGTTTCCGGAGCAGACCAGAACTCTAGCAACTATTTAATCAACTCAGAAAGAAGCTACGAAGGCCAACTGCCTTCTGCTCTGAAGCTGAGCAGCTTCTTACAAGTAGAGAAAATTCAGAAAGGTAAAGTGGGAAGCTGTTATATTGCAGCTCTGTGTAATGTTCAGAAGTAAATAAATAAATAAGTAAAATCTAAAGATGGTTCTAGAGGATCTCAGGTTTCACAGATCAAAATTACTATTTTACATCTGAATCTAATTGCTCCATACTCATTGGAACATCAAGGTTACATGTGAAGATGTCAGACATATAAATGTATGAGATCTTAGACAAAACTCATTGGAAAATGCAGCCTCTCCAACGATTATTTCAATCTGGACTGAGGGGTCTGGACTAACTCAGATAGAGGTATGCCACTTGTGATTTACCACTGCCCCACTGCAAATTCTAGTATTCAGTATTCAGCAATTCAAGTATACGTGAGCATGAACTGAGATATCTCACTGGATCACAACAGATGATAGAACAACTTACTCAACGCATTCACCTATAGCTTGATTTTTTTTCAAGCTGTCATTAATGTGCCACTAATACTCATAAAAATAATGAGCTGATTTATGATCTTTGGAAGTTCTAGTAGATATACATATAGATATATATGTGGATACATACAGATATGTACATGCTATATGTATATACACATAAATATAGAAGATACATACATACATATAGTAGATATATATATATACTATATGTGTATGTATATACATATAGTGCAAGAGTTCAAAAGGATCTTGTACTTCATATTTCTTCTGTGCTGTAAGGGACAAATTCTTATCCCATGTCAGGTGTCAGATTCTTAACTAACATGGTTACTCTATGTCATCCCATCATCATTTCTTTACAGCTGGGAG
>VXAV01000181.1:199968-244595 GCA_013399715.1 Alectura lathami | reverse complement strand
CCCCCCCCCCCCCCCCCGCAGTTCAAAGTCATGCAAATGAATCCTTTTACTATTTTTACAGTAATTTTTCTCTACTGGAAAACAAATTATACAAACAGACTTCTAAAAAGCAAGCCCTTCAGAACTGGGCAGAGGAAGCGTTCCTCCAGTAGGACTTGAAATCAAAAAGCAGCACACCTGCCTCCAGCTGGTTTCCCTGCTACGCAGCTCTCACGCAGCCCCAGCTATGTGAAGTCCCTTCCAAGTCAAACAAGTAGCAATTTTTAAGTAGCACCTAAAGAGGAGCGAGGCCAGCCCTCGCCAGCAAAACCCCAGCCCCTGAAGGTTCCCGCTCCACAGCTTTATTTTCATTTCCCTGACCCCTTTGCACAGAGTTGTTACTGATGGCCTGGCCGGCCTCCCTGTACACAGCAAACCAATAATAAATAGAGGGCAGCTGACACCCCGGGACACCTGCAGCACGCCGAACACTGGGGGATTGTTCATCCCACAGCAGCCCGTGGGGCCGGCCCGATGGGAAGGTTGCTGCCGGCGCACGCGGTCCGTGAGTCAACCAGGACAGGTCTGGGGCCCCGAAGGGTTTCTTGGCTAATTAATAGAAAATATACTATTTTTCTTTCTGTCAGAGGAGGAACAGGGATGACCAGCAGAGGAGTAAAAGGGCCCTTTGTGCAGCGTTGCTGTTGTCTCGGGGGCAGGCTCACCCGCCTGTACCACAAATATCGGTACAATATTTGGGCAGGCTTTGAGCAGCCCCCTTCACCAACTTGAAGGCATACCCTTCTTATTCCAATTTCTCGTACCTCGCTACTTATTTATTCATAAATTAGGTGTTTGCCAGGGAAAATACTTTGATGCCCTTCTGATGGAGCAGGTACGGGAGAGCACACTAAAAGAGAAAAAAAAAAAAAATCCCTAAACCCTTAAGCAATATTTATGGACTTTTGAAAGTTGAGATCCTTGGAAAAAGGGCTGCATTTTATTTCAAATACTTTCCAGGCTGGAATCTATTGCTAATTTCTCTCATGGTTTACATGTATAATAATTATGCATCTTTTACATGTTTTAGCAAGATAAATAGCAATGTATATTTTCAATGAATCAAGTGGGAAAAGCGACTTGAGCTCCTACGTTTCCTTCTGCACGTTCGTTTCTTACGATACCATGGGTGAGTGGCAAAACCAGGATTACTTTTGCAAGCTCTGAACTGGCCTTAACACTCAGCTACCTGCAGGAGCTTCTGCTGTCCGATGCACCACGCATCCTCTAGCTTATAGAAAATAGTTAATCAAAAAAACCCTAACAGCCCGCTTTTACAAACCCTTGGTTTAGGAAATGCTTGAGCCGCAGTTACATGTGTGTTTCTGGGTGTGCAAGACCCCTTACTTGCTGCTGACAGTAAAATATGTGGGTATTGAGCACACTCCAAGCTGATGTATTTTAGGTGAAACAAGAAACAAAGCTAACAGTGCTTTTTTCCTACACATTTGTTTCACTATGGCACTGAAATGGTGACCAAAAACAAAAGAAAAAAAAAGGAATTTAGCTGAGGAGAACAAGAACTGGTAAAAGTTTGGTACATGCAGAGCCCAGCAATGGGGCAAATACTGAGAAAATGTTGAAACTGTCCAGGGTTTTTGGTAGATTTCATTAGGGAGTCACCTGCATGACAGTTTGTGTTGCCAGAATGGTTTTCAAGGGTGCTACATTACAAACAATGGAAGATCACAGAAGAGTTTGATCAACACAGGGTCTTGCTCTCAGCTTTGCCCTGTTATTTCAAGTCTCTTTTTGCAAACTTCTCCTCTGCAAGGCCAGCCTTGCAGGAGGTGTTCAGCGTGCACTTTCCTCCTGGCTCCCCACTGCAGGGAGTAACGGCCTTGCATCCTTCTCCCCTTCCTCTGCTTCCACAAAAAGCGTGCCTGGTTCTGCTATAGCTGAACCAAAATGCAGCAACTGCCTTCTCGCTGCTGACGCTGGCATTTTATGTCTGGGCAGATCTTAGGTTCTGCCCGCGTTTCTGGTTTTAATAAGCTCCTTTATTTTAATGCTAACAGAATTAATCTAAATTCATATTCTCGGCAGCCTGTTGTCAGCCAAAATATTGTTTTCTGATTGAGGCAACACCCTGTTTACACAGATAAGCAAATTCACAGCCCGCAGAGCTTCTTTCAGTCTGAGCAGCTGCTCTGAGCACTAAGCAGTAAGGGGCTGGGAAGCACATGTTTCACATACATAGCAAACATTGCTTTTTCTGAAGGGTAACCAGATTTCTGTTTTTTTCTGAAGAGTTGAAAGCTGGAACATCTGCTTCTTGGCCAGCCATTCCTTGCCACAAACGCTGCCTCTCAGGTTCAAAACCCTGTGGTAGGTTATTGTGTGTGTATGCATCCCTGTGTCTGCGGTTCTGAAGTCTGCCCAGAGCCACGCCAGGGAAGCGCAGGGAGCTGGCGAACATGGCAGACTAGTTGTGGGGCTCTTGACTGGGGCACCTGACAGCCGAGAGCCGCCCCACTGTCAGGGTCTGTCCCAGGTGCCTTGGCACTGGCAATAACCCAGGCACTGCCTCTGATGCCGTTTGCCTGGCACGGAAACAAATAGGACACCGACAGTCCCTAATGAAAGCCTGAAATCTGTCAGCATGGCAGACGTCTGCTTCCCTCAGTGAGAGCTATACCACAGCTGAGGTCTGCAGTGTTGAGTAAGAATTACAGCAGCAGTGTAGTCTGCTCTGTGTTACTCCTGTGGCACCGGTGTGAAATGGGTCCTTGTGAGCTGCACAAATTCCATAATTTCACAAAAGGTGAAGTACACAGGCTTCATATTGTGGCCAAGTTATTGTCTGAGTGTTCCTGCTAGCAAAATAAAATGGCAAAGAGTGCTTCTGCCTGCCCTGGTGTCCCAGGTTAGCACCAGGCAGTGCTTTTTGGGGCTGGAATCTAGCATTTAGGTCCTGAGTAGAAAAGCATATCGAGATTTTATCTCATTCCTATGGTCAGAGCTTGCAGATGCTTCAAATGAGGGCAAAAAACAAGGAAACAAATTTTGTATTCGTGTGTATGTTAAAATCCTTTTTTTTTTTTTCTTTTAAATGTGCTTTTACCTTTAGACTAAATTGTACATATTTTGGGTAGGTGAGAAGAAAGCAGGCTAAAGGCTGCTGTGAAGCTATGCTCACTCCCAAGCTCCTTAATTTTTCTTCTTTTGGACAGTGAGAAGTAGCTGAAAAATGCATGTTTTCCAAAAGCCTCCTTGGTGTGTTTGGGTATCGGGGGAGGAAAGAGAAATAATTTCACATGTATTACAAATTCTAGAAACGTTTCAGAATTAGCACTAGCGAGGCAGTGGTATTCCTGGCTGAAAATGTGGGAATGCGTGCACAGCATGTTCTGGGCTTGCTTCAGTGGTGGCTCGCTATCTCTGTTAAAAGGAAAACAGAGTTCTGCTCAAGCCCCCCTCCCTTTCTCCTCACCCAAATGGAATTGTGCAGGAGGTAAAATCCCAACCTGCAAGCCTATGTTTTATGCTGTTTTCACTCCTGGCCGGCCAAAAGAACAGGTCAGCAATTTATTCTGTCTTGTGGAGCAGAAATGGCAATAGCAGCTGTGTCAAAGATGGGTGAGGTCCGATCTCCGACGGCTGCTGCCCGCTGGTATTTCTATTAGGCGTAACGTGATCTGCAGGTGGCAAGTAAGGCTAAACACTATGCAACAAAAATAAATTGCTGCTCATTAAAAATATATTTTACCTGGTAATGTGTTTTAGGCCTGTCCCTTTCAGCCCAATTGTGCTCGGGCCCGTGGGTCCCCACCTGTGATGTTGTCCCCATGCAGAGCGCTTCCTCAGTGAGTTAGTGATCAACTCCTAAACGCTGCCCCTCCTTTCTTTCCCGTCATGCACCTTCAGCTCAGCATTCTTTTAAAGCACTCAGTGCCAAGCTGCTTCACCAGACAGCAGGGCTGGTCACATCGTATTCCCACGTCTTTTGTCTGCTCAGCTGCATCGAACTCGAGCGTGCACGCGCTGCAGCGTTCTCAGAGCAGGCTGAGTCACAGCGCGCTCCAGTTCATTTGCTGTCTTGTGGGTCCTGGTCCAGCAAAGCCCTGGGATGCAGTTAGAAACCTGCTGGCCTTAGCAACTAGGATGTGCTCCCACCCTGTGCTGCGGAGATGCTTAAGGAAAAGCTGCTACTGAAACGTTTCCTTTCAGCGTAGCGACGTCCTGCTCGAGGGATACAGGGAAGGGCAGGGGTTCAGGCAGAGCTCACAGCCTGTAGTTCCCTTCTGGTGCAGTTCTTCTAGAGGTGAGGCCCTACCCGTGAGGTTTCGCTGCCTCGATAGGTGTTCTTTGTAGGCAGCGTTCCTCAGCAGTACGTGGGCTGGACCGTCCTTGCGCATGGCAACTGGGGGCAGGCACGCACCAGCGCCTCGGGGGGAGAAGCGATATGCTTGGCAGGGCTAGGCAGAAAGGGTCCTTCTGGGCTGGAACATCTTAAGGAGCCAGACTGAGCTTTATCTGAGGAATGTAGTTCTTAGTGGCAGAGTTACAAGATGGGAAAGAATGCAAACAAATTCTCCTCAGACCCTGCAAGTCTGATCAGCACTCGCAGATGTCAGTGGAAGCAGGTGTGCTGCCTTTGCTGAGCACTGAACCTGTCTCCCCGTGCGTGTAAATACACCCCAACGCATGGGCAAGTCCTGGCATTTCGATGTCCGCAGTGAGGCCTTGCTGGCAATCAAAGCCTGTTCTGGGAGACGTGTTTCGGTGCGTGAAGTAACTTCTTTGGGAATGAATCACTGGCAGGTGTTTTTGTTTTGCTTTGCTTTTAACTTGAAAGCTCACAAATGGAACTAGGCCCCAGCACAGACAATATTTTCTCAGATTTCATGTGGAAATTCTGCGCAGAAAGGGTTGTTTCCTGTAAGGTGGAAGGTCTTTATGGTTCCACGATCAGAAGATTTTAGTGGCTTTAGGAGCAGTTTGAAGAACATGCTGGAAAAGCCAGTATAGAAAGCAGCCCAGTTGTGGGCCTGACTCTTTCCCTTAGTGAAGGGTAAGCAAAGTGCCAGAAAGAGGTAAACGTAGTTTGTGCCTCTTGTGAAATGTGTTATGCTCCCCGAGCAGCATATAACGGCATTGGTGGATGTTGAAATGCAGTCCGCAGTGTTAACTGGAATGATGGCCAAAGGAAAGCTGTGTTTTTATTTTTCCTGCCTGCACAGCTTCTCAGGTTTTCCTTTTTTTCTTTTACGAATCTGGAGAATGACACAGAGATCACACACGTCTGTTTCATTGGTTTGAATGAGTTGGATGGAACAGCCCTTAGGGTGCTGTTCCAGCGAGGAGTGTGTGCAGGAGGCTGGAGTGGATCCCTGCGATCAGTTGGGTGCGTGCCTTGAGCGAGGCAGCCTCTTGTACGCTGACAGTGCTTGTCAGTGTGTGGATTTATAGGAAGCAGCATGTTCCATGGTGTACAACTTGCAAAGATTTGTGCTTTAGGTTTGGTGTGGAAAAATTCCCAAAGGATTATCCAAATTAATTTAACCTCTAGGATTTGGGTGGGGGGAGTCTTCCTCCGTGTTTATCGCCATCTAACAGTTCTACTTGCGGTGCTTATAACTAGCAGCACAGTGCCTGATTTCAAGCCAGGAAAGTCGATGCAAATTTTGAATTGATTTTGGTCATCTCTGGGTCAGAGCAACGCACTTTTTGGAATGCCCTGGTAGGGCTGTCTGTTAAAAGGCAAACACTGATGGCAGTAGAATTGGGAAAATGTTCCCTGTAGTTAAAAAGTTCAATAAATACCTGGATGAACTGGCTATTCACAGTGTTGTGTGGTTTTTTTGTTTTGTTTTGTTTTGTTTTTTTTTTAACTGGTTTGAAATGCAGCCGGTTAGTATTAGTCTTTTCCAAGAATCAGATATGTAGGCTTCTGCAGAAAGTTGCACCTGTGTTTAGCGTAGCCAAGTGCAGCTCTTCATAAATCTGGGGCTTTGTCTATGGAAAGCAGCAGATGCAAAAGGTTTTGGGATAATCAGAGCATTGGTATCCCAGAATGTTTGTTTACAGTAAAAACACACCACTGAAGATGTAAGCAAGAAGGATAAGCAGGGAAATCTGTTCCAAATAACATTTTTCCCATCTTGAACTTCATCCACCTGCTCAGCCCCTCCACCATGGAGAGAGAAATATTGGTATAAATATATAAAGTATACTAAGTATAGACAATTGTTATAAAGCTAAAGATCTCCACAAATTTATAGTAATATATTTATTCCCTATAAATCCAACATCTTCCTCCTCTGTGGGTTTAAACCTCCCTTTGTGCCACCTGTGAGGAGTCGGAGCTCTTTTCTTCTGGCTTCCTCGGACCTGGACGTGCAGGGTGTGATTTCAGCTCCCCTTTCCACCCTAAGAGCCCAGCTGGTGTGGGCGGCTGTTGGCCTTCCTAGCAGCTGCCGTCTCACCTGCTCCCGCTGCCCAGACTGCTGGCCCTGCTTCACCTCTCCCACTGCCTCCAACATCAACAGCGGAGGGAGCGGAGCACCTGAGCTCGCTCAGCGCGGTGGCCGCGCTGGAGAGACGTGTCTGAAATGCAGGAGGAAATGGGGACTGCTTGTGCTCCTGGGTGAGTCAGAGTCCCTGAATACAACAGGGGCTTTGTGAATCCGTTGGTCTGTGTCCCTGCTGTGTACAGCTAGGGAATGTGTCCTCATGTGCGTTTCCTAACTCGCTTCGTTCGTGTCCAGCGAGAGAGATGAATTACCTGTGGCTCTCTCAAAAGCATCAGGATCACTGATAGTTTCCTGTAGGAACGTGCAGGCTCTTGCAGGCCAAACTGATGGCTGACGCAGTTGGATGCGACTGCGTGGCTTTAAGCAGAGTCCCACCTGTGCGCTAGTGCTGAAGGCGGCATTAGCTCTGCTCTTTAGTCTGTTGAAACTGCAAGAACTCCTCGGTCCTTCGTGGAACTACAAGCAGCACTTCTGTGTGCCTCCAGTTTCTCATTAGAAAAGCAGCAAAAGGAACTCCATGTTGTTAATTTTTTCTGAACTGTAGTAATTAGGAGTTAGTAAACAGGTTTCCGTTTTAGGCCCCAAAGCTGTTCCACCCTTCACCATACCACATGCTCTTGAAAACTTACAGATGGATGTAAAGCACCAGCTCCACCCTTAATGGAGCTGGTTGCGTTAGAGGCAAATCAGAAGAACAGTGGTGTGACTTTTAGGAGAAGACTTTCCTATTTGTGGGTTTTCTGTTGTTTTTACATTCTCTTGAAGTTATTTTTAAGTCAGGAGCTTTATCATTTTGGGGGCAAAGAGCAAATTTATTTAAGTCTTCTCTGGGGCAAAAAGGTGAGACACAAACTTTACAATATCTTCAGAAATTCAAGCTGATTCATAATTTAATGAATGAATGCTTATGGGTGGTTAGAAATGAATCATGGATGAGGAAAGAGGAGAAACAGTGTTGATGGATGAGAAGGATCAAAGGCAAAGAGTTCTGAGAAAGAGGCCTCAAAAGCATACCTTGAACATAAAACATTTGTGTTTAGGTATTTTGGTCGGTTTCTTAGAATTCAAGGAATTTTGATGCTAGTCTGTATGCCTGCCTGTAGTTTGGTGTTGATTTATAGCTGATAATATGTGAACATTACTTCAGGAGATGGATTTTATAAGCAGAAGAGCCTTGAAAGATAACCATCTGTTTAATGTTGCAAATAATGCTGTAACGTCTATCAGCTGCTCTAGTGATTGCATCATACTGTGCAAGTCAAGGTGTTCCTTGACAGCTGTTTCCCTGACGGATGGTGAATCCCGTGCAGATGAGCAACACGTGCCTCCTCTTGTCAGCGAAGCCTAGGCGCGACTGTGTGCTGGGCAGGGTCTTCTTTCTCATGGCCTCCTCTCTGCCTCACCTGGCGGTGCAGGCACATGGGTCACTTATTCAACACTGGACGTGCGGGGAATGGGCAGGAGACTTGTTTCTTGATGGTCAGCTGGACTGCAGGAGATTCTTCTGCCTCTTGGTAGCAACAGCATTGATGGTACGAGATTGTAAAATGAGTAACACATGTTTTGATGGAATTGAAGGTGAAGTTGGAAAAGGAAGCATGTCTTAGTCTAACAATGGTTTGCCAGATAAACCATTACACTCTAGAAATATGCTGCTGTTGAAATAAAGAATGCTTTTTGAAAGAGTTCCATATGGTGTGTTCGCATTTCGCCTGTATTCGAAAAAGAAATGTGACCTGATTTCAGCTGAGTAAAAACAAACATGTGCAGAGCTAAGAAATACTTCTGTAACTCACCTACCTAATAACCTCTCCTGTCAGCATTTAGTTTTTCTAATGCGGGTCCTAGGATGCAAGAACTCTTGTGTCTTGCAAGTCCACACTCATCCTACCAATTCTTTGCTTTTTATGTTGTGGAGGCATGTGAAGAAGAATTGCCTTCTACCTATTTGCTCTCTGTTCCGCTGGAAAATAATGCAAGAAAAAGAGCAGAGAGGGAGCAGAGAGTAAAGGGGAAGCAAGGTTTCCCAGCCGTGAGTAGCATGGAAAGCCATCCCATCAGCCCCTTTGGCCATGCCATGCATGTCAGCAGCAGCACGAGAGCTGGTGCACCCTATTCTTCCAGGCGTTGTGACCCTGACACTGCAGGTAATCTCTTGCAGCCAGAACCACTGTTGGATGCATAGCTGTCCTCCAGGTACCCTACTGCCACCTTTGGTTTGGCATGGGCACACGCAGGTGCAAAAGCTAATTGGGCGATTGTAGGGGCATGAAAAACATGGCCAGGCATTTCTGATCAGTGGCTCTGTTCTGCTTGGTGTTCTCCTTACAGCCATACTGCTTTGGTCAGCTTTATTTCTGTGCACAGATTTTGTTGCTCTTTTTGTTCTCTTTTATTTGAATTATCAGGTTTTTGCTCTGGTAATCATCAGCTGTTGGAAATGAACAGGTACAGGCATAGTCATGTGATGGAGGGGGCTGCCGAGATCACCTCTGTTCCCTGGGCATAGCACATGAGAGGTGTACAGTAACCGCTTTCCAGTCTGTCACCTTTCTGAAAAGCTACAAACTTGTTGGGAATATGAAGCTGAATAAGCTTTGCTTTGGCTGTAGAGACACATATCAAAATGAAGAACATTCTCACCCCTCCTTCAATCCTGTGATTAGTGCATGGGCAGTAGCAATGAAGAGCACTCAAACAAAAGCACCCTTGGTTCAGTTCCATTGCTGAATAGTAGGTGTCCTGTGGCACTCAGCTGCGTTAGGGTCGTCTGCGTTCGGCTGGCAGATAAGCCCCAGGACCAATGGAAATTCTGTCCCCTTTCAGAGTCGCGGCTGGAGCCATGGGAAATGCACAAGGGCACATTGCATGATGTTGCATCTGTGTTTACTTTCACTTCAACGCCGCCGAGCTTCTCTTAAGAATATGCCATAATATGTTGTAACTGAAGTGTCTTACCTCCTAACAGGCATCTGCCCCAGGTGAAGTTGAACATGTTCATGTAATTTCTAAAGATGTTTTCACACAGAAATCTGTGCTCATATGTATGTTTCCATCCTTCATTTGTGGCCTTGTTTGTGTTTTCCAGTCTATCCTCTACATTCATGACTACAATTCCGGCCACCAGGAGATATCTGGATACATTGACTACGCACACAGGCTGGAAGCAGAAGATTTTGAGGTCTACTTCAGAGGGAAGAAAAGGCTTCTCCCTCAGAAGACAGATCTGAGGTATTTATCTTGCTTTCTTGACACTTGTCTTCTTTTAGGCAATAGATGTATATCTGTATGTTTTTGAGTGGGGAGATAGCCCATGAAAGGGTTTTGCATTGGATCCGAATCGGTTACAGAGAACAGCTTTATGGAAGGACCCTACCGGATTTATTTAGTCCTTAGAAAAAATTCAACAAGGACAATACAGCCGTCACCTCTCTGCATCTTTCAGTGCCCTCAGGAGCCTGCAAATAGTGATGTGCTGTAGTTTGTAAGAGTGTACATCTGGAGGTGCAACAGCCTAAATAGCTACGGTTGGCAGTTGCCAGAACATCTCTAGCTTTTCCCACTCCACAGAATTCCTGTAGTGACTGTAAATGCTGTTCAGTTGACTTCTGGTACATGTTAGTAAAAGCAGAACAGTGTTGGAGGGGGCAAATGCGTTGGTGAAGTTGGTGCCGTTCATTTACAGTACAGCAGATGTCAGTAATGAGGCAACAAAACAAATCTCTCAGCACTGCTGGAGATGGTAATCAAAATTCCAAATTTTACACTTCTAAATCACAGGGGTGAAGCCACTTGCTGTTTAAAACTGAGCAAAGAACAGGGGTGACCGTCACATTGTGTCTGCTTGGCATGTTATGTCCTTTCCACATATTGGGATCTCCTTAGAGGCTTGTCGAGAAGCCTATGAAGGCACTGAAGTCATACACAATAAGAGATGGCACTGATGTATCCAGTACCTGTGCTTGGTCTTGCTTATTCTGTATTGGAAAAGTTGCATTTAATGTCAGCATTGACCTCATCTTTCTCCCGTTGTGTCAAAACTAGGGCAGATTGCAACCTCTTCACAGATCATTTTGTTTATTCGTTCCTTCTAATGATGACATATAGTTTNAAAAAAAAAAGGGGTGGGGGGGGATAGTTGTGGTTGGGAACGTCTTGTATTCCCATGCCTTCTTAATAATGTTTTCTTTCTGCACTGAATATTTCTTTCTAATTGACATAGTTTTGATTTCACCGTGTGGCTGATTTTTCCTGCGTTATATGTTCAGCATATTGCGCAGCCTGTAGTTTCTTCTCAGCCTAACATTTCCTAGATTTTAAGGCCAGGAATAACTGCAAGGACCATCTAGGCTGGTGTCCTGCAAAAGGCACACCGTAAAGTTCGGGAAGCTTTGGACGGAGTCCATGGCTGGGCAGTCGACAAACGGCTTAGAAACGGGTAGTCCTGATGTGAGGATGGCTGTTGGCAGAGGACTTCCCACATCCCCTGCAGACCTTTTTTGTGAATGGCTAAATACGTCTTGCTGCCTGCTCTGAGTCTAAATTTGAACTTCACCTGCTGGATCCTGTATTTGCACTTGCATGCCAGATGAAATACAGCTTTAGGATTAGACGAGCTGTGATTACATAAGCTATCATCAAGACTGTTCTCAGCCATTCTTCAGTGATCTAGAAAGAATGTTCTTGCAGCTAATTGTGCATTTAATGGTTAGCCCTCGTCCTGGCAGCCTTGGTCCTCTGCCTCATTTTTGTCTACCCGGTTTCTTCAATGTGTGTCAGAACTGCTGCTTGTGGATGGGGCTACTTGGACTGTATGTACAGTGCTGTGACCTCAGCCTTTCAGTCTCTGAGGCATTTAGGCAGATACAATGATGTCTTAGTGTACAGGGCATGTTGATTTCTCCAGCTGAAAGAACAGGTGAGTGTTTCATTGGTTGTTCCTAGAACTTACTGTGTCGGTTTAAGTTGTTCCAAAATGGTGCCGTCCTTAAAGAATGATTTGGTTTGGGAAATGGCCTCACTCGAAGCTTTTCTGAAGGCTTGCTCTTGACTGTATTTTCTTTTAGTCTCTTGGGAGGCTGACATGTAAATGTTGGATTTTGCAGGAGAGGGTAGTGTCTTGTGCAAACCATCAAATAATCTTTTAAAGAAGAAAATCATTACTTTGCTGCAGCATGTTTTTTCCGTAGCAGTTTGAGGCTGTCAGAAGAGATTGAATTCGGGCTTAAGTACCCTCTGAATCAGGCTCTTGCTCACAGTACAGGGTGAAAATGTTGAACAATTACGTTTATGTGAGGTTCATACTTGAAATCCGGTGGGTAATATCAGAGGCTCTTGTATTTGATCTACGTGGTTCCTCTGAGCATTTTTGCCATTTTATTGCATTGCCCTATCAAGGGAGTATTATTTATATGATATAATCCTCATTTGGTTCCAGTTTATTAAATGAAAGGAATGTGTTAGGCACTAAGTTCTTAAGAGGTCTGGAATCTGGGCTGTAATTGAATCCATTCCCTCTCAGCTAATTTATGTAATCTGATGAGAAACAAGTGTAATACAATTTGTTCAAAGAAAATGGGGAACGTTCACTTGGTGGAACAGTACCAAAAAGAGCCTGCTGAGTGAAGCACAGCAACAGACAAAGCCTGGGCTGCCTTCTGTCTGCTCAGCTGCACGTGGAGCATCTCACTCAGTTGTGCTTGCGAAGGAGGACAGAACGAACATCTTGCAGGAGAGGTGTGCTGTTTCGATTGTGTGTGAACTCCTGCCCTGGGTGTTTGTTAATTTTTTGTGGCAGTGTGATAAATAGGGTGTTTATGTATCTGTACTCTCTGCTGTTTTATCTTGGCGTCTGGCTTGCGGTTGAAGTGTTTTCATTTCTTCCCATGAGTGCACACAGTCTTTTCTAGAACAGATCCAGGTAAGGAGCCATTTACTGTGGCACAAGGGTCCGGCATGAAATCACTTCCTTATCTCATCTGCAGCGAAACTTGTCTGGTTTTGGCCTTGGCGTGCATCAGCATGAGCATGGGAGGTCCGGCACGCGGGGCTGCGTGGCAATGCACCTCGCCTTCTATAGACATCGTGGCACACGGGTGCTTTCAGGCCTGGCATGTTGTTCTTTGCTGTTGGCAGGAGCCGTCCCATCAGATTGTGCCCTTCTGTTCTGGCAGTTCAGCTGTGGTCTCTTCTGGCTGTGCGTGGGCGTAGCGCTTGGCAGTCACTCATTAACTGGGGTTGGAATTCCCTCCCATTTTATTGTCAGGTGTATACCAAGATACCATCTGTTAATCTGTAAAGACCTGTAAGCCAAATCATCGCCAGCGGTGCGTTCCCAAGCATGGGGCACGGGACATCTTCTCCCTTCCCTGCTGTATCCCACACCCTGTAGATCTCAGTGCAATTTTCAGAGGAGTGCAGCTTCCCCCCGCTTACCCAGGTGAGGGCTGAACAGGATGGAGTAGCATGTCATGCTCTCCGACGGGGACAGTCCTACTGTTTCCAGGCAGAAGAAGTGCAGAGCTTCTCCTCCCACGGGGAGCAGGTGACAGGGGCAGAACCAACCTCCTGGAGCCGTGGTGCAGTGGTGACCAACGTGTGCATGCTGTGGTAACCGCAGAATCACGTCCCACGCCGCGGGAATCTTTCCACCCAGCCAGGACGTGTTCTGCGGCTGCAGCTGCAGGCTGCCTGTAAATGAATTGATTAAAGTAATGGATTAAAAATGATTAAAGATGCAGGAGTAGCTCTCCAACAACCACGGATAATGCAGAAGTCAGGTTCTCAATTGTGTTGAATGCCTTCGAAATAGAAACTCATTAGTAGATCAACCGCAAGTTAAGGCCCAACTTTGTTTCAGGAAAACACGTAAAACCGTCCTGAGTATCCAAAATACACCATCTCCAGTCTTGGAAAGGATGAGACAGAATCCAGCCCCTCATTTGAAGGGGTTCCCATACTGCTGCATTCCATTTCTGTAAGGGCTTTGCTGACTGTTAATTTCTGTTGGATCTCTTAGAAAAAAGATATTTACGTCAAAGAATTTGATGAGGGCAACACTCTGTTGTGTCTCTCACAAAAAGGAGGTATGTGTTTTTCAGTTTGGCCACCATACCTTAATGCTTAGAGGCCCGTCTGGTCCTTGAGCTACATCTGCTTTCTGTGTCAGTTGGCCATTACCCAATAATACCAAGCCAGGTGCTGTTGGTACTGTGGGAAAATGAATAGCAAAGGGTGGGAAACCAGGGATCTCGAACCAGAATGAATCTGGGAAAGGCTGGTGGCACCGCAGGCATGTCAGCTGGAGTCCTCCCCTGCCCTTATGGGGAAAGAATGTTCCCCTTGGTTTTTGTCTGCACCTCCAGAAGCCCCTTCCTTATGCAGTGGTATTCATCATGTACGTGTCTTTGGGCCACGACTCACAGGTGGCGTGGCCTGATGATCTGAAGCTCTTCAGTCCCTACATCCGCTGTTGCTTTCAGTAGTCTCTGTGGCTCACGCAGACACAGAAAACCAGTCGCCCCTTTGTTCCAACTGCTGCCCACTGCTGGCTCACATTCAGGATTTTTCATCGCAGCCTTCAAACCTTTTGGTGGTAAAATGACGCTGTTGTGTCAAGAGCAGAAGTGGCTGTGCCGAAATACGGGGATAAATCCAAACTGCTGTGCAGGTATAAGAGGCCCCGGGGAGCAAGTGGCAGGGAGGCGTGTAGGCAGAAAGCAGAGCACACGCAGACTTGGTGTTTGCATGTGTGAGAAGAAAATTCCATTGCTGCCAACTCAGTAAATGTTTAATTTGGAGATGTGTGCTTCCACATCTGGCTTATACTTAAATACAGAAAATATTGTTTCTTTCGCTTTTAATTTCTCTCTTTTTTTCTCAATTCAAACTTCAGTCTCTTAAGGAAGATAAAGCCTCCTAGGGGAAAGGTTGGCTTTTTACAGCTTTAGGCAAACTACCTATATGTTTGAAGTAAGAAATGGAAACTGCAAGTTAATAAAGTCTTAGGAAGCAAAGTTTTCTGTGTTGGGGAAAGGCTGTCTTGCCCTCTTTGTCCATGCAGTCGGACTATCACCTGGAAGAAGTGGAGGGTAGGGAAACCCTCTTGGAATAGATGAAATTTGCCACATGCTTGGCTGGAAAGTGATTTGGGGTAAGGCTGCTGTGTGCAGTTTGAGCAGCAGAAATGATCCACGGCTGTTGACTTGCATGAAGACAGTGTTGGGATGCACAGAGTATGTGAGGTGTGGAGGGAGAGGCAGAAGAGGTCAGGCAGCACAGGAAGAAGCGCAGCACTTGAGCAACTCAAGAAGACAGCTGTGGCCATCACACTGCGACCAAAACAAGTCTGCTGACTCCACAAGCGTAGCGTTAATGTGGGCTACGGGGCCTGACCTGGCTCTTGCTTCTCAGAGCAGAACACAGAAGGAATGTTCGTCGGGACACTGCCGTGTCCCCTAGTTCTGTGACTGCTTTTCCGGAAACGGTCTTCTCCCTCAGCTGTCCTATAAACGTCAGTCAGAGCGCTGTGTGGTGGTGGAAGGCAGCATGTGAATCTTGCCACACAGGGGTGTCTGAGAAACCACTTCTTCCTTTCAGTTAGACGAGGAAATAGCTGTGGCTGAAGTCGCTGTGGCCAGATTTTCTAATGGATGTTTGTGGGGAATAACTTGTACTTTCTTTAGTTGCCAGCCGTGTCCTAGTGAAAATTATGGTAAAATCCTTCTGCGCTGCCTTAAGAAACGATCGGCATTGCCTCGGCTGCTAGCTGCTGTAGGCAAAGCTAGGCACTGGCAGCGACGTTGCAGCTGGGCTCCTAATGGCTGCGTCCTGCCACAAGCAGGATTTGTGTCTTGCAAACAGCCCCTGACGAGCTCAGAGTTACTTAGTGATTACTGGCTTTTGTGGCTGCGTTTTTCGAGCTCTCCTGACTGAGCTATGTCAATGGTTAAACATCCCACAGAGGATGGATATGCAACTGGATTTCCCACATCCGTGATGAGGTCTGGGCAATCAGGGTATTTCAACACTCGGTTGAAAAATTCCTTGGTACCCCAAACTGAACCTGCTTATCTCCTGTGCTGTGGCCGAGGTCTGCATGTAATTCTATTGCATAGGAAAATGTAGTTTTTGTTAAAGCTGTTGTTCAGCATCACTGTTTCCCTTACTTTAAGATGATCACAATGCAACGTACCTGTCTTTTCTCCTGCATGATGACAGTTAATCTTCCTTTGAATGGAAATATCTTCTGCTTCTGATCGTACTGCTGATCCTTGCATCTCAGCAGTGAAAAGGTAATACCATATAAAAACCAAGGGCGTCTTACGGGATCTTCTTGTCTGTCTGCAATAGTCATGTCAAAAATATGTCATTGAAACCAAGGTCAGTTGTGGTTGTTTCTAGTTTGTTTCTGCAACTATTCTTAAAAAGGAATTCACATGCAAAAAGCAGTGCGCGCTGCGGGTCTGCTGATTTCTCTTTTTTTATTGTTTTGAAAAAATAAGGGAGGAGGTGGGGTGGAACAACATTTTTTGTTTGCACTACAGAGTTCATATTTAGGTTTGTGGAAATCTTTATGCAGTACACAACAGTGATTTTATTTTCAAAATATCCTAAAGGCACCCATGTTTATGGAGAGCAGATGGAGGTCTGGTTCACCAGTCAGTCAGCCTTCAGGAGCACGCCTGAGGGCTGTGCTGAAGCCTCATCCACTGTAAGACAGGGCAGCCTGCTTAATGCCAACGGGGGCTATTCCAAGGGGGAGTAATGTGTCTCTCATCTGAAAATCTGCGGGCGCTAAATAGGGTGTTGTGTCCTTTTTGGCAGGGTTGTTATGTGTCATCCAACACACATTCCCTCTCTTCCTCCATGAAGTGTATGATTTAGTTTGCCCCCTCCTTGATTTAGTTTAAGTCTCATCCCAGTGCTCATGGTCCCTGAATTTCCGTAATTCTCTTACCAGGAAGCCCGCAGGTTCAGGCATCCCTCTGGGAAGCCCGGTAACACTCCCCATGTAGGGTGTTCGCGGAGACACGGCCCTGCCTGGGCAAAGGCCCTGTCGCTGCTCCCTGATGTCAGGCTGTGGCGTGACGGTGGCGGTGGCACAGCGTGCACGGGGGTGACGCGGTGTTGTTCTGGCAACGCGGGAGCAGCCCTCCCTGTCCTTAGAGCTTGCAGCTCAGGGCGCAGTGCTCAGAGCTCTTCGTTTTCCCTTTTATCCCAGGCTTGTGGTCGAGTGGCAGGGAGTTCTCATGCTTTTCCAGGTGAGCCCAGCAGGGCTTGTTCAGTGCTGTCTGAGTCTCCCAGCTCCAACTTAGGGAAATAACGTAATGCACTGCTAGAGTGACGACACCATACATCCGCACGTGACGACAGCTTAACTGCAGGTACCGTGTGGGTCCCACAGGGCACGTTTGTTATGTCCCTGCCCTCAGCTGGGGGAATGGGGACAGCCCTGGGCTGCTGCAGGCTGGGATTTGCAGGGTGCTGCCATTCCCCAGGGAGCATTTGAACGTGTTCAGTCGGTGGCTGCTGGTAGGAGTCCGTCCTTCATTCTGTGGTGATTTTCCACTGTGCTCACATTCACATTTAAATATGGCTACACGCCTGGGAACACACACACGTCAAGAGGTGCATGCAGCAGTGTTCTTCGTCAAATGAAAATTCTACAGAAAAAGCTGAAGGATAGCATGAATCATGTTGTGTTCTGGACTTGTGAAATTCTGTCTTGAGAGGACAGGTGACAATTTTTAAAACACACGTACAGGCAGGAACTATGCTAGCATATAATTCTAGCTGACTGCGTAGCAAGCTTCCAGTTGAGAATAACCCTTTTCCTTACTGTTGAACACGGCAATCTTCTGTTCTATGTCCAGCACAAATGTAATTCCAGTCCTGTAAAACATTCAACTGCATGCAGCAGATGTGGAAAAACAATGATTACAGCAGTTCTAAATCATAATATTTGAGCATCCAGCTCAAAACATTAGGGAGGGGAACACCTTATCTATCTTTCCCAATTGAAAACTGCTAGAAGGTAAGAGATCTGCTGCAAGTCAAATTTTTCCGTTGTTAAACCATTGTGCTATTGTGCTGTTTTGGGGAGCGATTAAATTTTTTTTTTCTTGTTTAAACCTCACATATACTGTCTTCAAGGAGAGATGTTCTTTGAAAACTGCTTCATGTTATCGCTTTGCTAAGTTCTGGTCTCCGTCTTTGGTCCATCTCGGTTGTAACATTGCTGCCTGTTCTGCCTGGCAGGGGAATGCGCACCCTCGTTGTCACGTTCTCCCCCATGGTTGCTTAATGCCCTTCTGCACTGGGTGACACTTGTTGCATTTCCTTGCAGTCTTACAACGGTTGTTACCTACCCAGTAGTTAAAATCAGATTAATCTTCCTGTAGATCTCAAGGGCCTTTATGGACATGTTCTTTTGCTAAGTATGTGGAAGACGTTGCTGCCTGTTGTGATGCTGTGGAACACACTATGCGCACTTCAATGAGGCTTCTTGCATTGCTTCTACGTGAGTGAGAACTTCCCAGGTTTGCAGAAGACCATTCTGAATATTCCCTCAGAAGAAAAAGACTTTGGCCAAAAAGAGAGTTCTTGCATTCAACCTCCCTGCAGCAGGGCTTTATTCGTGTCCTGTGCAGATTGGTACGCAGCATGTGAGGCTGCTCGCACTGCAGCTTTGTCTTCGGCCTTGCCAAGACCAAGACTATGTAATGTTTTGCTGTTTTTTTTTTTGTTTTGTTTTGTTTTTTTTTTCTTTTAGAATCATGGTTGTTTTTAAGAGGTCAAAGCATCTTGGTCCTGGAGGATGCCTGGGAGGTGGGATTCACTCCCGTTCTCTGAATGGTGCAAAGCCAGTCCACTCTGTTCTTTAGCGTGTATCTTACAACGTGGAAGAGTGATGAACATGGGACAAAAATTCTAAACACCCAATTTTTTTTCTGCTATCAAACTGATGAGGTAACTTAGCTAGTCTCCAGAAATATTCGTCTACTCTTCAGGCTTAACATGCCTTCTCTTTATTGCTATGCCAGTGGTTTCCACTCTGTATTTTTTCCTTGATGTGTTTTGGGAAAGTTCAAACCATTGGCTTGTTGCTCCTCACTGAGAATTACGGAGTAACCAAAAATGATGTCTCTTGACCCATGAAAAACATCAGTATGTTATTGCCTTTTTTTTTTTTTTTTTTTTTCCAAATACTGTTAAACTTCCATGTTTCAATAAACTGTAAGTATCCCAGCAGTATGTGAAAGACTGTAGGGAGAGAACTTTCCAGCATCTTTTGAAACCATGTCAGACCTTAATAAAGAGCTGTGCAGCACAGCAGCCTTGGGAAAAGGTCTTCCCTTGATACCAGCAGGATTAGATTTAGAGTTCAGCATAAACCAACTTGGTGCTGTCAGACTCAGTAGGTTTTGAAGCAGATTATGGAGTTTATAACCGAGTTGTTTGATTTTTTTGTGATTATCTTCTGGTGTTACCTCCTGCGGTGAATATTTCATGGAAAAGATGTGAATGTTCACGTTTCCAAACTGATATTCTGTCAGAATGTTAGTGGAGTTCAGCGTTCCATTAAAGCTGGTAGGATTGGGGCATCCTAGGCATCTAATGCTGCTGCTGTTGCTCTTTTTGGATTGGATGATTTTAGTAGTTTCACATTTTCAGTATTATCATCTTGACCCAGTGTATTCGTACACTTGATGGACATGCATGCAAGAAGAGTAAAGCTGTGAGTAGTGAGAATAAAACGTGCATGAATGTAAGCAAGAAAAATACGGCTTCCAAGTTGTAGCTTTCCGAGGAGGTTGTTGTGGCTGTGCTTCATCTGCCTCATGCAGTAACGCCCTCTTTGCATCTGCGTGCTGAAGACAAACAAGGGCAGCAGTTCTCTCTGAAACGACGTTGCCGACATGGCTCCTTCAGTAGGCCTGCTCTTTAAGGAGCTGCAGGTTGTGCAGTCTTGCAAACCACTGTGTGAGGCATACGCCTTGGGGATATCTGATTCCTCAAGCCTTACAGAAACATGTGATGCTCCTGTTGTCGGCCGTTTATCTCAGGTGTCTTTCTTGGAACAGATTTCAGAAGTACAGCCGCAGTAGCCGTAAGTATTGGGGTTACCCTGCTGGGGGTACATGCTGTCACGTTTTGTGAGGACGTATACTTCTTTGTTTGCGCCCTGTGATTCAGATAACCTCGTGTGGCTTCAGCTGCTGTGAGTAACAGTCACCATGGCCAGCCCGCTCCCTTCTTGTCTTGATTGCCTTCCTCCCTGTCCGATCGGCTCTGTGATCTGCGGCCTCACCTGCAGACCCAGCAGATGCTTCCCAGCCACCTGTCCTGTTTCTTCACGTACTCAGCAGCCTGCAGCCACAGGAAGATCTCCTTCATCTTCTCCTTTTCCTGCTTCTCTCACTACTGCAACACGTACAGCCCCTTCCGATTCACGCAGCCTCTTCCTGGAGCGTTTTCTCTGACCCGAGCATATGCACAGCTTTCGGTGCTCCCTGTAGCCCATCGTATTCAATGCGTTCACTGCAGTTTTGGCAACTGGGGCCTCCATCTTTTTTGTCCCTCCAGATTCCAAAGAGGATCTGGTTATAGACTGTTTCTCATTTTCATGTGCATTGGACTCTCTAGTTCTACATATGTGTCTCATGTGCAGGAGCTTTGCAGACAGATCACAAGCCATGGCTCTCTTGTAGAGAAGAGATAAGGAATGTGAATGCTCACTGTGACATTGTGCCTTATTAATAGCACTGCTCTGCTGCCTTGCTTTGGTTGAAATAAGCAAGTTGCCTGCCTGGTGCCCTGTCATCTCCTCGTCTTCTCGCTCTGCTGCTAACCGTACATCTAAATTAACAAGGTCAGTCTCCCAGATCAATAGTGGGCTTGGAATTTGAGCACCAAAATAAAAAAATCTGGTTTCAATAGTCATGTTGATTTGAGCCATTCAGACTAGACGTTGCTGTGCGTCACACCAGTTGTTGAAATGTGTTTAAGTAGTGGGTTGTGTCAAAAGTTTAGCAGCAAAGAGACCAGGCAGTGCCTTTTTCTGTACCAAGCATTCAGCTCTATTTTGGAACGGACTGTTCATGTGGGGGCTGGTGTTTGCACCAAACTTCATTTTTAGGTAAATAAGTAGTAGTGCTGTTAGTCGGCAGTTAGTGACTCCCCAGATTTAGTAGTGCTCTGGGTGATCTGGTCACACCGAACCCTAGCAAAACACGTTTTAACCCATATTGGCAAGCTGGAAACTGCAAAGCCAGTCTCCCATTTTGCAGCAGTTTTTGCATCCTGAAGGCAGAGTTTGTAATCCAGAGCTTTTCTGAGGCTGAGCTTCCTAAGAGCCCTTTGGATCTCATTAGCTTAGGAGTGCCTCTCCCAAAGATCTTTTTCCTCAGGGCAAGTTTGCCTTTCCTGTAAAGCTGACAATTTTGCCACTTGAAGGGAATCAAAGTTGTTGAAGATGGAAAATACTGACGTGTTCTAAGCCCTCCTGTTCCTGTATATTTAAAAGCTGAGCACACTGTGATGCAGATGAAATCCTGAGGGTATTGCAGAAAGGTGGAGGGGTCACAGGAGAGAGTTGTAAACCAGTGTTTTAAAAATGTGCCTAAATATTTAAGATTTGCCTTGAATGTTTGTGTAGTTGTCTGCATTTGGAGGATATAGGTGCCCGAGCTGGCCCCAGTGATGCTGGCCTTTTAGCCAAAGGTGCGAGGGGACCCAGCTGTCCTCAGGGGCTGAGACTTGCAGTGTGCTGGCCAGTGCCGGGGAAGAGGGACATCTGAACGTCGCCGGGTCGCTCGGCAGCTGCAGCTGCAGTCACTCAGCGGTCGGGTTGCTCTGAGGATTCCCTCAGTGGCCAGGCCATTAGGACTTGAAAGGGTTTGCAGGAGTGAGGTCTGCGAAGGAGGAAATAATGCTTTCCAATCCTCCAAGGTTGGCTGTCTCCTCCGGCCTTACCTAACACCACTGAGGTAAAATACGAGGGAAAAAGAAGCTTTCATTTTGCATAAGGGTATTATTTTTCATCAGTTCAGCTGATAATTAGAAGTTTTAGCACATGGTTTTATGGATGACTTCTTTCTGGGCTCAACTCTTTGCCTAAGGAGATTACAGTTGGAAAGGAAGACGACCCTTTGAAAGAAACCACAGGAAGACAGATACATGCATATATTAAGCATGCTTTGAATACGTGCCTCCAGAAAAATCCATCACTTCATCTCAGACGCTTAATCAAACTTGGATCAGGAGGCTAATTTATGGATGTTAAGCCTGCTCCCTTCAGAAGGGAAAAGGTTGGAGTAGCTGGCCCAGCTCCACTAATACATAGATCTGAATCGATACGCCGTAGCACTTGGTCCTTTGCTTCTCTGACTCACCTTCCCACTGAGCTGCCATTTAGTTCCTCCAGATCTTCCCTCCTGCTCGTTGTGGCTTATCGTGACTCCCGTTCAACGAAGCGCTTCAGCATTGCTTTCAGTGCAACTTCTGCACACATCTAAGGGTGATGTTTTTGCAAGTGTTACTGGGGTGGGCAGGTGCCCAGAGGTAAGTGGTGATTTTTTTGTTTGTGTTCTGTTCTAGGACAAAGGCCTGGCTATGAGGGAAACTTGCATGACCAAGATTATAATTTTTATAGTTTTTTTATTTTTCTTGCTCCCATCTCAAAATGCTTTGAAAAGGCAGATAAGGGAAAAAATAAAACAACTTTCTTGGTTGGCTGATTATTAATGCAATCACTGTTTCTGGCAGGCAGCAGACAAGGACTCTGCTTTTGCATGTTGATCTATCAGCTATATACAACTTCCAACAGGCCTTCAGAGGTCGTTAACCGCACAATATGTAGAAGCTGTTCATCCTGTTGTTCTTTCAACAGTTACATGCTCCTTATCTTCTTCATTGTTGCTTCAAGATAAACTTTTTCTTTCCCTTGGCCACAAATCCCAGTGTGTTGGGTGGCTTTATTCTTCTAAAGATGGAGAGAACCAATAAGATAATAAATTGAGTGATTACCACACAGCTTCTGGAGTCTGACAGTAGTTTCGTCGTTTCTTGGGATTGACCCTATAGCCCTGAGGACTTAAATTTCTTCTCCTTTTATTGCTTTTATTTATTCTCTTTTTCTTAATAATCTTAGCTTCATTCTGAAATGCAAAAGCTGTACCCAGCTGAGTTCAAACAACATTGGGAGTACTGAGCAGATTACATGAAAAGCATCTTGACTACCAGAAGCATGTCTGAACGCTCCAGCGCTGAGATCTCTGCTAACAGCCGCTGAAAGCGACAGCACCTGGACCTGCCCCTTGAAGCCCTTAGCCTATGGTCTGTGCCACCAGTGGCATGAAGCCAGGGTGTCTTGCAGGAAGGCTGGCCCAACTGCACGCGGGTGCCAGATGTGCTTTGTTCCAACCATTGCAGCCTGCAGGCGCCCATGCCTCCTGCTGGCACTGCAAGGCTGCTGCTCGCCGTGGGCTGCTGCCGGAGGTGGGGTGTTGCACGCTGGGACGCAGAGGCAGTAAGTGCCCCGTTGCCAGTGGCAGAGAAAATGTTGTCACCCTTGCACTCCTCTGCTTGGACTTCTGTGAGACATGACTCTCGGAAGTGGGGACTGCTTTACGAGTTGGAGCTACACAGCTAGTGGTTTCACATTCCACTCAGGTTTTCTGTCTGATAAAAGGCTCGTTTTGTTGTGTATCCATTTGCATAGGAGAATACAGCAGTGTACAGCCTGGAGAATCCCTTCTGTAAACTCCAGTGTGTGGCAGCAGTCCAGTGTCTGGAGGTGTGTTATGGATACATGCAGCAAGAGCTGTCATGGGAAGTTCTGCCAGAGTTGGAGGAAACAGCACCCTGTCTGCGTTCTGCAATAGGGTCTGATTTGAACGGGTTGTCCCAGACAGGCAGTGACACAGTCTCTGCCTGATGATATTTTGCAGAAGGATTTTGTGGATTATCTTAAGGATTTTTATAACAAAGGTAGCGATTCTCTTGTTTAATTTCCCGCTTCTACTTCTCAGTCCAAACTCAACGAAGGAAAAGAAAGCTTCTGCGCTCAAAGGTACATTTAGGCAATGCTATGCTCAGCTATATCAATGATGATAAATTGCTGAAACCTCTGTCTTCCCATCCTGGAAGCAAACATAGCATCCTTTCATTCCCTGCTGAATTTAGAAACATTGCTTTGCACTTGTTAAGGTCCCATAAAGAACTGTTGAGCCCAGACGTGAGGACAGCTGGGGAAGATGGAATAATACTAAACTTGGGAAATGAAAAGTTCATGTACCAGTCAGGGTTTTGCTAACTTTAATAATATCCCCTTGAGGCAGCAAACTTGAGGCACACACCCAGATTGTGAGGACTGGAATTTGTGTCCCAGCTGAAGTCCTTTGGCTTTGGTAGAAGGTGAATTGCTTGTGGCATAACAGGATGAGGAGGCGGGAGAGCGGGCAGGCTGTGAGGCAGCAGAGATGCACAGGAGTACCATCTGGATCCCACTGCTGCCAGTAGGATACCACAGTGGGGGGAATGTGTTTGTAGGTAAGAGTAGATGTGCTGTCTGTGTTACACACATTTGAATTTATCTTTGATTCATATACAATTCATAACCAGAAGAGAACTTAACCTGATGAGTAACATCTGTGCAGCAAAGCATCTGTGTGTGTGTGCCATGTGAAGCACAGGAAGAAGGTCCAGCCATCTCAGACACTGGTAGACAGCCCAGCAAGATGAACTGTGCAGCAGCTGCCGACAGGCATAGGCAGAAGAGGTGTGTACCAGCTGTGGCTGAGAACATAGATAACTGTGTTTTCCAATGTAAAACGACTATTTTATAAGAAGATTAGAGGTTCTTATTATTCTGATAAGAAAAGGCTGAAAACCTGCATTGCAGGATGATAGCATCTCTTGGCTGTGGCAATGCTAACAGAATTGCTTTCCAAGTCCTCTTCGTGCTGCAGCTCTTCTGACTGAGCAATATGCCAAGCCATAGTGAGCTCTCGAGGCACCGTTTAGTTAGCACTTGGATAAGAGTGCATGCAGGAAGAAGGCGTCAGACACATGGCATCTACTGTCGGGCAAATGGATCAGCTCCTGCCTGCTGCGTTCCCCCTCTTGGCTCTTGCAGGAATCATGTTGTCTGGCCTTGTTATACATGATCATGTGCCACCTTAAGTTATTTTGCCAATGAAAAGTGTTGGAAAGGCCTCTCTCCCTCTTTCCTTCCTCCACACAAGTGTCCGCCTTTTTTGTGAAGAAGTGGACGTAGCCTATGCTTCTCAGAATTGCCTCGTACAGGGCTTTTGTTGTTTCAAGTCTAGAAAGCACATGACTTCAGAGGGTTCCGCATTGGGTTTCTGTTCTTGAATCCTTTTGCCCAGTGCTTTTGTGAGCTCTTTACTTGCCAGTGTCCACTGGGGACAGCTTTGGGTTGCTTTCCTGTGAGACCCTGAGGTGCATCCAGCCTGCGTTGTAGGATTCGTTTTTACTATGCTCTTGTCCAGTCTGGGTGTATGTTCCCTGGGCAGTGTGGTGAAGCTCACCACTGGTGTACACCTCCTGTGTCCACCTTGCATTCTTCTCCACCTCCCTTCAATCTGTTGTCCTCAGTGGTGTGCCCATGAACTCCTCGGAGCTGACTTGCAGTTTCAAATCTGGTCAGTGGAAGCTGCAGGTGCTCCTTGTTTTTTGCATATCACACTCCTTTTCCCTCCTTTATGGAAAGTGGACATTCTTAGGGGCAGATCCCAGGTGGGAGCTGGAGCAGCCACGTGGTTGGAGTTAGCAGGAGGAGTGGGTGAGACTCAAGGGTTACAGTGCCGAGAGGATCTCTTGCAAGCCTTGTGAGCTCAAAGATGCTCCAGCACACTGCTGACAGTGTGAAATGAAAGCTGGCCAAAGCCAGCCTCTGTGCCCCACCAGACACCTCCTTGTACTCACTGTGGTGAGCTAAGTTCATTGTCAGTCTCAACTCACGTGTTGGGGCCTCCTGTGCAGAGCACTGGGCTGGCCGCACGTCCTTGCAGCACTGCTTTCGTGGTGTCAGGTCAGGGTCAGCTGTGCAGTGAGAAAGGGCAGTCAGCAGCAATATGAGGTGTTGTCAAACTCTGGCTTTATGGCCGTGGAGTAGATGTAATCCCAGTGATGAGCAGCAATGCGTCGATCGCTGTCCTGCACTTGTTGAACACGTTGGGTGGGCCTTAGTACTGCTGCAGTCAGTGGCAGCTTTGCCCCTGATCCCTGCTGAACTGGACTGGAGGCTTCGGCCTTTGCTCAGGAGAGACAGGCAGGTGTGGCTGCGCACAGGAGCAGTGGGGAGAAGATGCTGGTGCCAGCCGCAGGCGCTGCTGCGGGAGCTGTCCAGGCGGGAGCCAGAGGGAGAGCTGCATCTCCACCGGGTTCGTTTCTGCCAGTTGTATACAAGAGGTCGTTGGAGTTGCTCCTGTTGTACAACCAGTCTGGAGGAGAATCAGCCACGTGAGTTGAGCTGAATGTTACTGTTTTTTAATCTGGTACTAACAATACAGCACATGTAAGCAGAAAAAAAAAGTCACGAAAAATATCTGCGGTGCACACTAGCCCTCACCTTGGCAATCATTTGATAAATACAGTTAGTTCAGTCCAAGCTGCTTCGAGGTGAAAAGGAAAAGCCACACTGAGCATCTTTGAGTTTCTTGGGTGGAAAAAGTAGCTTGTTCTTCTGTAAGCAGAGGTCTGTGACTCGCATCTTATTATGAAACTGCAGCTGGCACAGAGTCAAGCCCGCGTGCCGTATTAGGCCATGTCTTGTCCCACCGAGGCACTGACCTCGTTTGCACCAGAGAGCAGGGGAAGCACTGACAGGCCGAACCCCATCCAGGCCTGTTGCTACTTGGTCGTATTTGGCACACACATGCAAACTGCCCGTTGTCCCCGCTATTAGAACGGTCACGAGCATGCTCCTGGAGGGCAGAAGGGAAGAGACTGTCAGATTAAAGGGGTTTATTCTCATTTTTGCTCTCCTTTGACCTGCATCCCCATCACCCTTTTCTGCAGCTGGGCAGCAGCAGAAAGCTGGTCTGTACAGTACCAGAAGGGGTCTGAAGCCGAAGAGTTTGCATGGCAATTTCACAGAACCGCAAACTGAAAAAAGCTGTTGAGCCATCCTTGTTATAATTAGTGTTTGACTGAAGTCCCAGTCTGCTATAGGGAATGGTTTTATCTCAGTGTATGTGTGGGTGGGAAGAGAAATGTAGGGAGCTGAATCAAGGAACCAAACCTTATCCTGAGGGGAAGAAAGAATAGGGTAGTATAACCTAACCCCATCGGATCAAAGGTGGGCCAACACAGACATAAACATCTCTACACTGTGTTCTCTCTCCCTGATTTTGCAGGTTTAAATAGTAAACACTAAGCTGGGACAACAAAGCGCTTACCCTGGAGATGCACACCTCCTGTTCTTTTGGTCAGATGATGATTGGCAGCCCTTGGTTCACCCTGTCTGAAGCCCTCTCCAGCCTGTTCAGGCCTGATGCACCACTCACTGCATTTCCACCCTGAGAATAAGCTAAGTCCTTTTTCCAGCACAGCTAGTTTCCCACTGCAGAACAAGGGGGGGAAAGGGAGGGCAATCACACTCAGGGGTCAAAATCCAGTTTGTAACGTTGCCAAGGGTTTGCCTGTAGGAAAACAGCTAGTCGGGCCCTAGGTGTGAGCAGCCAGCGGACTTCTTGCAGCTGGACTGTGGACACTGTTAAGTCTTTGATGCTCCACATATTTAAGTGCTGTGCTGAAAACTGCTACATTTGTTCCAAAACACGTGGAATCAAGCAAAATAGTAATAGAAAAAATGCATGCTGCAAATTTTGTCCTTGGCATTTAATCCTGTTCATCTGATACCATGTTTTCATCTCAGGACAATATAAATATTTCAAGCCACATGTAGTTCTGCTAATAAAAATCAGTTTGGTTAGATTGGGATTATAGCAATGCATAAATAGGACTTCTGCTGAACCTGGGTTTAGTATTGATTCTAGAGAAAGAAGCAGGGTCCCTCGCCCCTATTTCCAGCCGCCTCTCACTGCAGCGGCCTCATGGCACAGAACGCGTGGATTACGTTGGGCAGGTTTTGGCCTTCTCCAGCCACTTGCTGCTCTGATCAGAATTCCTTCTGACCTCATGGCGAGGTGCATTTCCAGCCTTGGCCTTCAGTACCGCTGCCCTCTAGCTGCAGCAGCCCTACTCGTGCTGCCGGCTGAAGCCAGGTGCAAGGATGTCTTCAGGCAATAACGTGAGCAAGGGTTTGTGGGGGAAATGTCTTTCTGTGGCAGGCGTCCCCAAAGCCTGTCTCACAGCAGCAGCCTCTCGTTCCCTGTTGGCCTTGGAGAAGCACGGTGATGCCAGGAAGCACAGAGTGCAGCATTCCCACACACTCCCATGGGGGAAAGGCAGTGGGGAGTTGCACGGGGCAGTGCCCCATGCTCCTTCTCCTCAGTATGGAGTTCAGAGAGTATCATCTGCTGGTGGCCTGTGGGTTCATCTCTAGCATCTAAGCACACGATAGAAAATAGTTTGTCATGGAGCAAGAGAGCCCACAACAGAACTGTTAGCATTGGACATCCGTTTCCCAGCATAAAGCCTGTCTGAGCCCTGATCTTGTCTTCACTGGCCATCCGAGGTTCCCAGTGACTTAAATGTGGAAGTGTTGTAGGAGTGGGAGTGGAAGCTTGGCAAAATGCAGAAAGTGATTATCCAGTAGCTAGCTGCCGATTTCCTCCTTCAGATGTTGAATTTCTTTTTAATGTATGTGGGGAAGCCTTTCCAGAGACATTTCCCCCCACCCCCTGAGATAAAGAGAACAAATCCTTCCTCCTGTGGTGGGGGTTTTGCAGCAGAGCAGTCTCTGGCTGTGTGATTTGTCTCTTAAACTGAGCTGTGTCGCAGCGCACAGGAAGATGCACGGATGAAATGATGTAACTCTGCAGAGTGAAGAGAATTTGCATATTCTTAAACAGTGAGTGAAAATATCTCATGTTTCGTACTTAACATGGGGACTGAGCATTAAATGATTCAATAGAGAACAAACTAATTTGACCAATTACTGTGTTAAGGCAAAACAGTTATTACCACTAAGCTGAACAAATGACGTCCACCCGCCTTGCACTCATTTTCTGCAGACACCCAGGTGTTAGGCTGCACAGAGTTGCAGGGGGCAGCTCCTACCTGCATTAACCTGCTTTCTCAAGGACGTAGCTTTGTGCTGAGCACACCTCTAAGTCCATTTTCCTGGCTGTGATCCAGGGCCATGGACTCCAGTGACAAATCACCCAGTGACTTCCCCAGTGCCAGGGTGAATTACATGAGGGTGTCGTAAATTCCTCTTGGCGTTGTTGTGCATTGGTCAGTTCCGACCAGAGGTGCTCAGGATGTAAAAAGGTTTATCTATCCTGGGAGAAGTCACAAAAATAAAAGGCATTGTGTTTTCCACTTTTCTCAAATCCTCCTTATACCCGGAATGATTTCCTTATTTTTTTTCCTCCTCCTTTTGCAGAAGATACACTGATCTGTTCAGTAGCAGACACTCAGTGTGCTATCGCAGTGCTCAAATGAGTATCTCAGCGAGGAAAGGGTAGCAGTGCCATCACATCATGCAACTTGCAGTTGCACCCGAGCTGAAAAAGTTTCTGAACAAACAGTAACAATGCGCATGCAAATCTCAGCCTGTTAGTTGGCTGCGTGGCAAGTGCAAAACTCAGACGAGCCGGGGTCAGGAGATTTTAAAAAAATAAAAAATAAAAAAAATTGAGAAGTCAGCACCCAGAAGTGTGAGAAACTTGGTGGAATTCCAGCACCTCTGGCCTAGGAGTACGACCGACAAGCTGCTGATATCCTGTTGTGCCTGTTTTGTATCTGACATAGCAGGCTGATGATTCCCTCTGACTTCGTGTTAGCACTGGGTGTTTTGGAAGTGAGTGTCCAGATGAATGGTTTGCTCTGGAATCAGTCACAGCCTGGCACGTGCAGCTCTGCAGGGAGCTGGGATTTTCCCCAGAGAACTGAAGTTCAGCCCCTCCTGCTGTGTCTGGCCCACAAGGAAACATCCAGAAACTCTTTCCTACCAGAATTACATGAAACACAAGAGAAAGGAAAACAGTAAGGCAGCAAGAGAGTTACAGTGAGATCCAAAGGGGAAACTGCTGGCTCCCACATCTGGCGTGCAGACCTGCGGTGGTCCGGGAAGCACTTTCAGGTGGTCTCCAGAGCTGTTTCCGTCACAGTAGTAGCTCTCAGGCGTCGCCACTTCCCGCTGGTTATAACCCAGGCGCTGCGTCGTTGGGTAACCCTAGTAGGGAATGGGGGCCTCGGGGCTGGGCTGCCAGAGAGCACATGGTTCGGGGCAACATCTGGACAGGTTTCCTAATGTCCAGTAGACTTGTGCTCCTCAGTGAATCTGTTTGGATTTCTGAGGGGGCTGTTGTGGAGTCAGGGACTGCTCTGCATGAATGAGGAGGTCAGAATCTGCCCTTTAAGCTGGAATAACAACATCCATGGAAAATGCAGCATTTCTGTTTCACGTTTTCACAGCTTTTACAACTGGAATACAAATGTCACCGCTTCAGTGCCCAGCCCAAATTACCAAGTGATTGCAGAAGATGCCCGTGGAGTACTCTTCAAGAACAAAAAAGATGGGAAAATGGTAGATGTGAATCCCAAGGTAAATGCCTTTTTTGCAGCATTCTAAATTTCTTTTACACAACTGAGTATGACTGCTGAACTTCTGAGACTGATTGCAAATAGTGTCTTTATCGATAGACGGCTAATATTTCAGGCTTACCCAGACATGCTCTTCCCCTTGTTAGCACTGCAGCTTTTGTCCCTGTCAGGATCTACTTAGCTTTCCATCTTTATGGCTGAATTCTGTCTGGGCCTTTCCCTTGCAAAGATGCAAATCAGCAGTTGGACTGACAGATAGCAGTGAAAGGTCTCTGAAGCAGGGTTTCTCTTCCACCCTCTCCCTTTCCCCGCCCTTCCTTCCAGCCAGAACTAGAAACTGGTGTCAGTGCTGTCGGGATAGGCCGCAGGCTGAGATTGTGTTCTGCAAAGTGAATTGCCTGGAAGTGCTAAGGAAGGGAAACTGTTGGGAGAGCGAACAGGAAGACAGCAGCACTGGCTGGAGGATGTGAGGACTGAGGCAAGGAAGCACATCAGCAGGTACATGTGGCATGGGCAGGTGCTGTGTTTTACTCAGAGGATGACACGTGCCTCTAGCGAAAAGCAACAGTTGTTAAAATGCCAGCAACGTGAACTGGGGCAGGTGGTCCCTACATTCACCTCCTGTGAAAAATCAAGCCTCTTGTGACAGCAAGGTCAGTGAAAAAAAGTAAATAGGAAGCTTGCAGGAACTGTAAAATCGCAGTGGTGAACTGAGACCAGCAGAATCCCTCTCCCAGCCATGCACAAACGTTATTCTTCTTCCTTAAAACCAAAGATTAGAGAAGTCCTGGGGAAAGTGGTCCCAGTTATTTAACCTTGCAGGAGATGGAGTCTGTCACTGGCAGAAGGGCCAAATTTGAATGTCAAACAAAGCAAATACTCTCGTGTGCTCGTGTCATACGCAGACATCCCATTTCCTGCTGTAGTTGAAAGCTGATGAAATTGCCACGTGTACTTGATCTCTCCTGTTGAGAGCTGAATGGGTAATAGCACTAAAGACAGCTTCCTCCTGTAAGAAACCGACTGTGTCCATTTGGTGCTAACTGCACTTCTTTAAACACTGCAGCTGAAGTCTTGGGGCTATAGATTGGATGTGACGAACACACCCAGGCTTCGGTTACTCTCAAAACCAGCATGAACTAAGCTGGGCAATAGCTTGTTTGGGTTTGTGCGGAGCAGATCTAGGATGGCGGTTTCTTTGATGTGCTTCCCATGAACCATGGTTGCGTATGAATAGCAACAGTACAAAATATCAAATTATATGCATTTCAAAATAAGTGCATGGGTTTGTTAGAAATTCAAAAATGCATACCTAAAAATGTGCTTGGTTGCACTGAGAGTGGACCACCAGTCCAACTTCCTGCAGCTGCAGAACATCTGTGGCAAACAAGCAGCTCTTCATTGTCCACGTGAAAGATCTCTGCATGCCCCCAGAAGCATTGTGTGTGCGCTGTGCCCCCCCGCAGGCTGCAAGGCACAAGCCCCAGTCTGCTTGAGATCCATCTGTTTTTGGCTTTTCTGTAAGACCGCTGGTGCAGAACAAGCTTTGGAGAAGCGTAGGGCAAACTGAAATGAGCAGAAGTTCTCTCTCTCGGTGAATTCAGCTTGACCGGACCTAGTACCAGCTGCCTGGTCTTTGCTGCGGGGCCTTCTTGTTGACCAGACAGCGCTCCAGGTGCTCGTAGCTGCATTCTGCCAAAAGAACTTTATCACTGTCTGCCCTCTGCTCAAAGCAGTGCAGAACAAATAAAGCTGCTCAGTGCCTGGACGTTAAGTTGCATTGAGAAATCCCCACCCTCGAGCCTACTTGCATGTATTGAACTTGATGTTCCAAGGGAACAAGCGGACCGCTGAAACTGAAAAACGTGCCTTGTCTCTCCTGACTGGGGATCTCTAATATTCTGTGTTTCAGGCCTACCCAGGAGACAACACAACACGGATACCCATTAAATCAGATCTGTATGTCCACGTGGTTATCTACGACCACATCGTTGGATAAGGGACCTGAAGTCCCCATCTGTGTGGTTTTTCTCCCAGTTATTTCTTTAGCTAGCTTAAAGTCATTTGGAAGAAAAATAAACAGTTGAAAGAGCTTTACCTTGTGTTCAGGGGAAGTGTGGGTGGGGGAGTGCTGCTGGTTTAGAGTTGGTTTGTGCCTAGCTCCTTGAGGGAAGTGAAGTGGAAGGAAGATGCCACTGTATCTGAGCCCCTTGTTTGCCCCCTGTGAAGTCCTGCAGGGTGTGTTATTTGCAAAGGCACTTAGAGGGAATCACAGAATCACAGCATGGCTTGTGCTGGAAGGGACCTTACCAACACTTGCTGTGGGCTGGCTGCCACCCACTGGATCAGGCTGCCCAGGGCCCACCCAGCCTGGGCTTGAGCACCCCCAGGGATGAGGCACCAGCAGTTGCCCTGGGCAGCCTGGCCAGGGCCTCACCTCCCTCTGAGTAAAGAATTTCCCCCTAACATCTAATGTACATCTCCCCTTTTTTGGTGTAAAACCATTCCCCCTTGTGCTATCACTATTAGACTGTGTTAAAAGTCTGTCCCCTTCCTATTTATAATCTCTTTTTTAGGTACTGGAACGGTACAATGAGGTTTCCATGGAGCCTTCTCTTCTCCAGGCGCAACAAAATCAGCTTGCTCCGCCTTGGCTCACAGGAGAGATGCTCCAGCCTCTGAGCGTCTTTGTGGCCTCTTCTGGATCCACCACAGCAGCTCCACGTCTTTATTGTGCTGGGGGCCCCAGGCCTGGAGGTACTGGAGTACTGCAGGTGGGGCCTCATGAGGGCAGAGCAGAGGGGGACAGTCCCCTCCCTCACCCTGCTGCCCCCCCTCTGTTGATGCAGCCCAGGATGCAGTTGGTCTTCAGGGCTGCAAGCGCACACTGCTGGCTCATGTCCCACTACTGCTGATGCAGCAGGGCAGCCAGGACAGTCAGAGCTGCTGCACTCTTGCCTGGAGCGAAGAAGAAACTACTGCCCCATAGCTTCCCAACAACCAGACGCTTTCAGCTCTTCCTGGGAGGCTTTTTCAGGGAGGCCTGGACCTCTGTCAAGCAGCTGACACCATTTAATATGGACTAGTTATGCACAGAGAAACAGAGAGAAATTGCCCCAAACAGACTGGTAAGCATAAAGAAATCTACAGCGTTTTGATGGCATGAGTTGTTCCTTGAAGGCCACTTTTCCTCCATTCCTGCTCTTGCTCCTGTTCTAGTACCAGCTTGCCAGAAGTTGAGGCAGCCATGCAATGGCCCAAGGGACTCTCTTCCATTCCCGGGGCACTTGGGTACGTTGCCTGTGCTTACATGACCCAGCTGGTAGAACCACAAGCGTAGCTATCTGCTTGCGAGAAAATGGCACAAAGCTAAGCAGCAGAATGAACCTGCAGGAGACAAAAGAAATAACTACAGAGGAAAGAATAAACGATGTGCAAGTGAAAGCAGAGGAAATGAAGGTGGAAAATGGCTGGATAAAACTCCCTGGACCTTGCTGTTTCAGGAACTAGATCATTTTAATGATCTTTACCATTAATTTCTGAAAAGGAGAAGTCAGGGAACTAGGACAAGAAAAAAAGATGATAGCAATGCTGCTAGGCTTACCATAGGGCGGGGTTTATCTCCCAGCCTCATCACAAGCATATTCCCTTTGGAAAAGGCAAAGAGCCTCTGTCTTAGCAGTTGGCGCGTTAAAGATCCCCTTACTGCAAGGAGGGGGGAGTGTTCCAACAATTACAGAGAGAAAGTTGTTACTTCAAAGCTGAAATAATTGGGGAGAGACCTGGAAGCCTTGTTTTCTTTCACATAAAACTTTTGACGTAATGAAGCTCTGCCATTTCCAAACTATAACAAAATCTTCTAATGTCGCGTCTTGCCTTTACGTAGAGTGCTCCATCCCATAGCACCCTGACAGCTGTGCGGCAGAGACGTAAGTTGCAGGTTGGTGCACCAGCCCCTGGTCCCTGAGCCAAGTGCCCAGAGCATGGTGGGACTGCATGGGGCTGCAGGCTGGGCCTCCATCGCCGCATCCATCACCGGGCCAGCAGAACCCCCTCGCACAGCTGCCAGCGGCCGGCGACTGCCGGGCAGCTGTAGGCCCTGGGGACACGACCCCCTCTGGAGCCCTTTGTGTGGAGGCCCTGACAGCACCGAGGTAAAGGCTGCTGGGGAACGGACGGGCTGTGCCTCCTCCAGGGCTGGTAGTGGAGGGAACGAGAGGCCTTGGAGCGTGGTAACTTGGATTTCACAGAGGGAACTCCTTGCCGTGCTAGGGCAGGCTTCTGACTGTGGTGCTTCGAGGTGCTGAAGTGGATGAGTTTTATGTCACCGTCCTTTGCCAGTCCCTCGTTTAACAGGACAGGTGTATAGATTTCCATTGTTCCTTACATCTCATCTGAACGCTTGGCTTCTGTGAGGGACTCAGCCTTGACCTGTGGCCCCCGCGTCTTGAGGCAGCTCAAGGGAAGGGCTAGAGGTTGACTAATAAAATATTTTTATAGCATTAAAGTGAAATTGCCTTTATGGGACAGCTCAGAATTTGGGATATATTCTTAGCAAGACAAAATCAGAGCCCCTGAGCCAGTCTGAAAACATGAGTTTTTGCCTCTTGAACACTGGAAAGAAAGAAGTGCTCAGATGAAGGGGGGCAGAAGGGACAATTGCCAGAAAGAGTATGAATTCTATTTTTCATTCTTATCAACAAATGAATTGTCACGACAAACAGCCAGAGATCTGGAAGAGTCTATGTCTGCAGGAAAATGGAAGGGAATGTGGACCAAGTGGGCTTTCTGTGTTTTCAGGTCGGTGGATACACCAATGCTCTGTATATCTTTAAAGGCAGGTGACTGAAAGACTGTAAAGATATTTGAGGCCTCTCCTTTTACAGCTGGCGCTTTGGAATTGGAATTTCACGCAGTTTCTGACTGGAGTGAGAAACCTCATTCAAGACAAAAGGTAAACTGTGGTTTGTGATGTGAAAGAACATGAGCTTACAGAATGACTGACCGCTCAGCAGAGCGTGCTAGATCCCCTCCCAGCCACCCCTGCCAACGAGCTCGTCTCCTGGTGTCGTGCCTCTTCCGACAGTCAAAACCGAGGACCCCAGGGTATTATCACAAATGGAAGGTCGTGAATTACGCGTCACAGTCCTTTGCCAGGCCTAAATGGGAGAAATCTAGCCTCTGCTCTAAGGGAAAACCTGTCCCCAAACACTGAAGTGATCTGGCTTGCATTTCTAAAGAAAAGGTTCATTTTCTTGGACAAACAGGATGATGTGTAAAACAAGCTGAGCACTGTCTCCCTAAATGACAGTGATGGTTTCTCCCAGCTCTCGTCACTGCTCAGCTTTGGGCTGACACACAGTGAGGTGGACATGCCAAACATACGGTAATCAAGAGCAAGGCTTTCCAAAGACTGATAACGACATGAAAGCTCCACAAATGCACTCCTATGCTCTGTGAGTCTTCAGCAGAACAAATACTAACTGTCCAGCCTGAAATTACTGCCTGCTGTAAATGCAAGGGGACGGGAACTTTGTGTGCTCTGTTCTGAAAAGAGACCCTGCACCATCGCTGATCATGGCGTTGTCTGCAGAAGCAGAGTGGGCACAGTGCCCTGAGATAACTGATTTCAAGATCGAAAAGGAAGTGTATCTGTGCTAAGGACCTGCTGAACTCAGGTTTTAATCCTAGCATGTTTAAATTGTGTAAATGAATTAGACAGATTACCATTAAGTATGGTAGGCATTACCATTAGGCAGATACCATTAAGCCTGTATATGTTTTGGATTCTTTTACATAGCTTTACCTCCCTTACCAAAATCATAGTTTTGTTCTTTTTATGTGGAGTATGGAACTTTGGTCTTCCTTGCAGGTTTGGAGAATTTGTTGTTATTTTGGATAACAGAGTGAAGCTAAAAGGTAGCATGAGACTGGTGGTGAAGAGCTCCATCGTGAGCCACAGGAAGAGCAATTATTTAGTACAAAATACAATGCTTTGAGAAGAGAAATCATTTTAAACCAGAATCTGAAGTTCTTTGTTCTTAAACTATCACAAGAAGGTACTTGGACATGTACATTGAACAGATGTTCTCCGTTTGGCCATCAGCGAGAGATGTTGTAGGGGAAAGTCCTTCATTAACTCCAACTCCTTGCATGCAGAAAAGAAATCAGATTAAAAACGAATAAAACCTTGGGGCAATTCTCTGCAAGGCAGGCAGGGACAAGCAGCGCAGGCCAAGCCACTGTTCCCACTGCAAAGAAAACAAAAACACAGGTGCTGAATGTACTGAAGCCGTGCAGATTAGGGCTGTGTGCAGTACGCGCTCTTAACAAGAAGAAAAAACATCATCCTTGTTATTTGGCTATTGTTTGCTTGAGGCATGTTTTATTTCAGCTCCACTGCAAGCAGAGTTATTACAGATCCCACAGCAGAAGCTCTCTGTGATGAGAGAAACATGTGATTTCTGGGCCCGAGTGAAGAAATTACCCAGGGAAGGCACCTCCAACGGGAGGGCTGATGCTGGCCACCTGAGCAAACACCCAGCCTGGTGAGCGTAAGAAAGCAAGCGAAATGGTGTATGGAATGGCTGCACACAGGAGCAGCTGGGTTCAAGTTGCTCCCAGTGACCCTGCCTAGCGAAAGATGAGTTTCTGTGCACGTCCCTAAGAGCAGGAGATTTAAGGGCAGAGAGCACCGCTTTGTTCCCCAGTGAAAGGGAGAGGAGAGCCAGCTGGTCTTTTTGCAGTCCGTGCAGTGCAGTTCCTGGGCTGCTTGCTGATGTGCTGTTTAGTGTTCTCCTGGTTGTGAGCTTCATGGCACTGTGCATGGAAACATGTGTACGTGGTGGGTGTAGGGGGGTGATTTGGCTTGGGATCAGGGAGTCCTTCAGGGCCGACAGCAGTGGATTGTGCTAGTGGGTCACAGGACTAAATCCAGTGAAGAGTTGAAAGCAGTGATGGCTTGTTGGGCAGGGTGGGACAACATAGCCGGAGATTATGGGTCTAGAAGGAGTGGGGCTGACTGAGGGGGGCTGGACGCGTGCTGCCAGCGTCACTGACCCGAGGATTTGGTGGCAGGAGCCCATCTGAGAACGGCAAACAGATGGTGCGAGGGCTGGTGTGAGCGAGCGGAGGTGACGCTGCCGGGCTAGGCACCAGATGACGGCGAGGATAACTGGATATAGGAGCCACAGCAGTGGAGACTGCTTTTGTAAGTAAGTTCTGGAAAGCCTGAAAGCAACTAATAAGTGCAAGCGTGGGACTGGCCTTCACATGCTGAACAGATTTGGCTAATATCACTTTGTTATGCAAATATGTAATTATTTCATTTCCCCCAGAAGGAGCATTTGTGGTTTCCTCTTCCGTGGGACTTCCGAATGCTCGCGTGGAGGGAGCAAATAACCGTGGAGCTACCAGGTATGTGCAGTACATGGCAACCTCTGGAAAAGTGCAAACCTGGAATTTTTTGGTGGAGGTTTGAAATAGCACTTTTGAGGGGCGCTGCTGGAAGGGAGGGTGGTGAGGCTGGCCCTGAGAGTGCCACAAAAGTTGCTCATCATTTAAATAAAGTTAATTAAGGTTGAGGCTTACTAGCTGCCTGGGGCTAAGGAATGAAAGGCCAGGTTGCTTACAGGTTAAGCTGCTGTGCAGCGCAAACTGCAGTCTGTGGTGGATCCGGATGGAGCTGTGCTGGCAGAGAGCTGCCAGGGCCCAGCCGGGAGGGAGCGGCGTCTGCACCCCCGAGCGCAGCTGCAGTGGCTGTAGCTCTGAAGGCTGATGCTTCTGAAGCAGCATTACTTGACCTCTCAGCGTCTTTCCTGTTCCTTCCGAGTGGGGAGCAGGGGAAAAAAAAAAAAAAAAGAAGTAGTACCAGAATATCTGCAGTAGTTCAAATGGCAATCTCAGCTCGGCAGATGGAAGTCGAGAGTGACTGTACTGGAGAGATGGAGTCACCCCGTAATCACACCAGTGTGTGTGCAGAATTTGTCCCATGTGGTGGCGGTTATTCTTTTTGCCTGACTACATGTTTTGTAGCTTTTCATGCCCCTGCAGCTGTTTTGTGTAGAGATCTGCCCTCCAGACTAAGACCTGGGTTGTACATTTGTACCAGAATGATTTGTGTTCTGTGCAGAAAGGCAGATGAGTGTATTTGGATATTCCAGAAGAAGTGATTTAGGAAGTTGGACAGTGTTTTGAGATTTGGAGACTGTCAGTATATCATACTGAAATGTTTGCCTTGTTTTTATAAACACAGGAAAGGTAGGCAAGCTTTTATTCCACTGTGTTGCTTAGATGATTATGCTATTGAGCTGCTACATTTGGCAAACCAAGACAGAAAAAGGGGGGAGGGAGAAAAATAAGAAATTAACACCACATTTAGTCATCTCCATTAAAAATGCAAAACACGTAGAGTGTTTCTGCACCAAATTCAGACTAGAACTCATTGTGCGCAAATCATAGTTACTAGTGTTGTATTGACATCGAGGCTCGACACATTCCTTAGCCCTTCTTGGCCTCCCGAATGACCTGGTTTGCCTTTATCGATAGAAAATGCCAGGAGCCCATCAGGGTGCCCATGAGCTGGAGGAACCCAGATTGAGGGATGAGTTCAGGTGTTCCGTTCCTCTGAGTTGTTGTGAGAGACAGGCAAAACCCCAGCTGAAGTCAGGATAAATGCCATCCGCTGGTGCCCCTCATGCACAAGCCCAATTTAGCACAAAAACAAATCAGGTGGGTCAGGCATGATCTGCCCTTTGTAAATCCAGTGCTGTCTGTTCCCTGTCACTTTGTTCTCCCTCCTGTGCCCAGAAATGTGTCCCAAGAAGACTTCCTGTATGGTTTTCCCAGAGGCTGAAGTGAGACTGTCAGCTCAGCCAACAAAGAAGTACCTGTTGGCACTCCTCCTCCTGACAGTACAGCTCTGACAGACACACTGGAGGAAACCTTTGTCTCCTCTGCCCCAGCGGTCCCTGGCTTTCCTGTACAAGGGCACAGTTCAGCTGTTAGAGAGCTTCTTCACCCCGACAGGCAAGGGTGATGTTTTCCTAGTGCTCAGAGGTCACAGTGGGTGAAGCTGAGCCTGGACTTGGCCGTTATTCTGGGAAGAGATTCAGATCTGACCTTTTCATTTGGCCTTTTTTATAGAAAAGATAAAAATGTCAGAGCAGCACCATAGTCTTCCTATTCCTTCTTTCTAAAACAGAGCTGGCAGCATCTATTTCAAGGAGCTCTCCATTTGCTTTTTGGAAGATAGACATTTAACTTGTTCATTTTTTTAACCAAGAGCTAAGCTGGAAGAAAAAGCAATTGCTGCCTCAATAAAAAAAAGGGTGTCAATTTTTTTTGTCAGAGAATGAAGTGCGGTAAACGGTCTCATTGAATGCTGACTTCTTTGTTTTATTAAATGTATTGGCCCTATGAAACTTGGCCAATCAGTGCAGCCAGGCTACAGCACCCATCTGCTTCACTTGGAGCAAGTCTCAGGCCACAAAGTACACCAAGAAAAACTGCAGAACTACATTTCCATTCTGGAAGTAGCGCCAGTGTCGAAATACCTACTGAAAACCAAACCACAGGTTCTTTCCATAGCCCTCACTGCTGTTTGTTAAATGTTATTGAAGAAACTCATCTGAAAAGCTGCCCATGGAGAATTTCAGATGGGGAGGTAGTCGGAGTCCAAACTAACCAACCACAACTTATTTAAACCAAAATACTCATTTTAAAGGGAACCATTTTCTCACTCTGCCAGATCCCTTTGCCTACCTCTCGGTGTTTTAACACATCTATATCTTACCAATAAACATCGATAAATAGAAAGAAAACAAACCATGGCTGACAGGATAGCACAGTTGCTTCTGCCAACCCATCAAAGGCCATTAAGTGTGCAAACCAGCAGTGATGAATATTCAGCAACCGAGGAAAGATTTTCCCCCCGCAATCAGCAAATTGGGATGCTGTCTTCAGATGCAGAGACTGCTGTTTGTGTGCCAAGATCTACATTTTCCAAAAGCGGGTGCTAAGATGGAGAGCCTCTTTTCCGAGTATTCACATGGCTGCCCCTGACGAGGAGGGGTACAGAACCATCCTGGGGGCTTGTGATCTAGCTCAGGAAGATTGCTCCGACCTTTAAAGTTGGAAGGCACAGCAGCACAACTCCAAAAATATCTTTGCATTGGCACGGGCAGCAAGCTGGCTGACCAGTGCCTACTGCTGGGTGAGCTGAAGCAGCTCTTCAGGTTCCTCTCCCTACATTGCTTAGGAAGGGTCGCAGACAGCCATCTAGACTAGACACCTGTCGTCAGGCCTCTCGGTCTGCACAAATATGCACCATTCATGATTGTGAGTGCTTGCAGCGGTCCCCATTAGAATTTGAGGAGTACCTGGAGTGGCCAAAAGTAGTTGCGCGTGTTTCGTGCCTGCTTACAAAGGTGCGGTAAGATGGGTAGGAAACCACCCTCACTGACTGTCAGCTGCCTAGCGTTAAATGAAACCCAGCCCTTTGTTGCCGAAACTTCATTTACTTGCTGGATCAGGACTGGTGAGCTGCGTGTTCTGTAGTCTTTTAGGCGGACTGGTGAGAGCGGAGGGTGTCAAGTAGAAGGGTCCTTTCTGTCTGGAGCACGCTTACTGTGTGTTGTGCTGTGAGAAATGGGAATACCGTCTCAGTAACACTGGGACGGTTCCCAGTTGTGAGGCAGTCAGACCAGCAAAGTGACCTTGGCAGCTGGGGCTAGCTGGTTTCTTGCTGGTCAGCAACAGCAAGAGAGGTCGTGAAGATTAGGTCATCCCAGAAGATAGCTCTTCGATTCAGGGTAAGCTCTGGGCTTGCATCGTACGTTGCCAAAGTGCTGTATGGTAAGACTGATATTTATTATTAGTAGAATTATAGAGTAATTCTAGCATGCATGAGGCAGCACGGTGGAATTACAAGCTTGGAGTCTGCTCTTACTGATCTTACTGTTAAACCATCCTGCTGCGTTTCATGGGGATGGCAACATTGCACGAGGCAGTACCTCATCCACTGCGAAAACAGCCACCTCTGTGAGGGGCTGCAGGCGTTACCCACTCCCCCCAGCACATCCGCACCTCAGGTCAAGGGCAGGGCCTTTACAGAACGAGGGCAGGTTCTCCCTCTGCCCCTCAGCACACCGCAGAAGCAACACGAAGGGGTGGAGCACAGGCTGAGGCCGCAGGTGGAGGATTGCCCACAGGGAGGGGAGCTCTCTGCTGGCAGAGCTGCGGGGAGCAGCTCCCGCTGGGTGCGGTACCTAGAGAACTGCAGCCCTCTCCCCTCCTACCAGAGCCCCAGGAAGCTGACCTGACACAGGGGCTGTCTTCCTGTAAGTTAGGAGTGGTGCACAACTGCATGATGCAAAGCAAAGTCAAGTGTATTAGTATCCCCATCCAAAAAAAGGACAGAGGTAAGAATTCGTTGAGCTGTCGCTCGTTAATGGTGAGCTCAGAGAAAGCTGGAAGCTGTTGTTGATCTATTTTAACTGCTGCTGGGTCCTTCTCCCTCTCTTTCCCACTGAGATTCGGTGTCGCACGCCCATGGCTGGCAGTGCCACGGGCGCAGTCCTTTCACCTGGGCCTTGAGGCCAGCTGTGCTGGGTAAGCACGGGCAGCCTACGCAGTGATCGTGGCGTGTCCTCTTCCTCTTACATCACTGTCCTGATCCACTTGTGAATTACTTCTTTCCACTTCTCTTCCCGTCCCATAAATGCTATATGCAAACACATTATTACAGGGTTGTAAAAGCAGCTGGAATCTGACCACCATCTAAATAACCCGTTGGATTTGATCTTGGAGATAATTTTACCAAAGCTAGAAAGCACAGCGTGCCTCCTGGTTGGAAATAGTGCATCTGTGAGAGGGAGCAGTTGCTTTCAGTGGCACTTGGTGGTGTTGGCAGTTAAAACGTTCACTCTCAGAACCATCGTTGTGAGGGTGAGCCTGTGGGTGCCCTTACCTCCAGGACATCTGTAGCAGAAGCACCGTGCCCCTCTGTCGAGGCCAGGAGCACAGCAGCGCCATTGCATGGGGTAGCAGTACTGCTGTGAGGCTTCAGAGGGCTTCGACTCAGGTAAATCAGCAGAACTCTGCTGAAACCTGTGGGCTTGAACTGTGAGGTCTCTGGGACACGGTCAGAGTTTTGCTCTCCAAACAACACTGAACTTGCTGGTGATTCACAGCACCTGCACAGAAGAAATGGAAAAGAAACAGTAGAGAGGTTCATAGCAGTGTTATCTCATAAGTCGGGTCTGAAAGTTTGCCAGCCGTTATTTACTAATGAGGAGTAACTACTTACATGTGCTGGTTTAGTTTGGTTTGTACAGTCACAGTGCTCTGGCATTTAACTTCACGTCTCCAGTTTGAGCTAAGGATTTTTTTTCAGCTTTAGGAGCTTCAGAACTGTATGTCCCACCGTGTTACAAGGACAATCCATAAAGCGAGTGGTGTTTGGAACTCACCGTGTGCATCTGCAGCACTCTCAAAAACCAGCAACAGCAGCCTCAAAAGAGGGATTCAGAGAAGGCACTTGTTCCCTTCTGCCTTACCCCAGGCAGAAAGGCACCTTTCTCTCTCTTCACTGACTTCTGGCAGACGTCCTTCCTAATTTCCAGCAGCCCCATCTCAAGGCCATCGTTTGGGAGATGTGTTGGTTGTGCAACACATCACAGTCTTCTGGCCAGTTATTTGGCACTGTCGGTCTAACAGAGGATTCAGTTGTGCTTGATGTGACTGAAGTGGAAATACCACTTCCAGTATTTCAGTTGCCAAAAGATTCTTCCTTGGGGCTCAGAGTTTGGCCATGGGTGTAAGCCAGAGATTGCCATTGATGCTGCCTTTCTTTGCTGTCAGTTCAGACCATTTTTCTTCCTTTTGAAGGAGTGTTTTCGTCCTGCAGAGAATTGCATTGGTTTTATTGTTTGTGTCCAAGGACCCAGTCACACCTCGCTGTTTTAATTAAGTTTGCTCACATGCACAGTTTTTGGTTGCAATCATATGCTGCTTATATAGACAAATGAGATGAGAAGTGTAGTTAGTCTTTCTATTGGCATTAATATTGAAATTGTGTGTGTGTACCAAATATGTACAACATTTACAGGTATGTATTGCAAATTAGCGGCCTCAAAACTAGTTGAAAATGAAGCCCTGACATTTCTTGAATTTGAGCACTGAACTGTAGATGCATACACAAATCATCAGCCTGCTTTTGAACGTCTTCTCTTTGCTTCCTTCTGCTAGTAGGCTCTTGTCGTTTGTAGTTACAGACTATTAAAGCTGCTTAATGCTGCTTGCATCCAGGTCCTAAATTCAGTGGGAGTTGCAAGGCAAGTTCACTCTCCAGCACATGATGATACATTTAGTGTGTGATAATAAATGTGAATGCCCCAATGCCCCATGCTGGAAAAAAAAAAAAAAAAAAAAAGCGTGCTAAGCTCCATATACTAAGGTGCAAGCTGATTTTTTGTATTTCCCTTCTTCAGGTTAGAAACCAAGTCATTCTCCAGTTGTGAATCCATAAATGTACAAACTATGACAATGTAGGGAGGCTTGTCTTCTACCTGCTTGCTTTCCCCCACCAGGTATATGAGGTAGGACAACGTTTGTGTTGCAGAAGGGGCAACGTTACATATCTGAGGGGCTGCCTGATGCTGTGACACTAGAGAAGGGGTGAGATTCTTCTGTCCTTGTGTTGGTGAGAAGTAGCACAGGCAGGTGGCACGTGAAATCCTCTCAGCTGAGCCAGGAGCACCTTGCTGTGCCCCACTGTGCTGCAAGAGCCTGGTGTCCAGGATCTCCCTACTCAGCCCATGCAGCCTGCAGAAGGGTCCTTGTGCCGGCAAGGGCTGCTTCGGCTTCACCTGGGCATGGTGCCATGTTCCCTCCAGCTCCAGGCTGCTGGGGACACCTCGGCCAGCGCTGGCTGGGTCGAGGGTGACAGCGGAGGAAGCAGGATGCCCCTGAGGCTGCCTGGCCCTCGGGAGAGGCGGGCTGCAAAACCCGGTTGCCACCTGCCTGCTGTGGACCGTGCCCTGAGCCCAGCCAAGCCCCGAGGTGTTCGAGGCGCGATGGCTGCGTGCTCTTTGACTCGGGCGTTCTGCTCCATTCCCATCCTGTTGTGTTACCGCCTTTGGAAGAAGCCGGCTGGAGGCGGAAGGGGAACGTGCCGCCACCCCAGCTGCCCCCGGGGGACGCGAGGGATTCGTGCCAGGGATTGCATTCCCCGAGCCACCTCCGTCTGCGCGCGTGTGTGCGCGTTTCGCTCTGGGTGGTGGTTTCCCCTCCGCTTTGCCTCCCGCTCGCAGCCGGAGCCGACCCAGAAGGCGGTGCGACTGGCCGCTGCCTGCACGCAGCAGCCCCGAGAGCCGCGGCTCACGCTCGCTCGCTCGCTCGCACGCGCCC
>VXAV01000181.1:137195-199102 GCA_013399715.1 Alectura lathami | reverse complement strand
CGCTCGCCTGGGAGCTTGGCTCCCCGGGTCGCGGCGGCAGCGGCTCGCAGCGGGCGAATCCCGGGTAGGGACCGTGCCGGCAAACGAAGCAGGCTTCGGGTCCGCGAAGCTGAAGGCGGAGGTCCGGTCGGTCCCCGCGATCGGGGGATTCGGCGGGAGGAAAGAGATGTGAAAAGTAACGCTGCCTGCAGTGACACTTGTGTGCTTTGGGATACGGTGTCTCGCGTATTTTAATTACTGCTTCATCTATGCAGCTCGGCGTGCAGTGTCCCTCCTGGGTGATATCTGAGTGCCATATGAGGGAAGTGGAGTAATTAATGTATCCTCTCTGGAGTCTCCTCTTATCTGTTTTGCATGTGTCGCTTCTGTCGAAATAACGGGTTGATTTGCTTGTGATAGAGCAATAACATGCTTTGGCAATCCTTTATCTGTAGAGTGGTTTCTCTGAGATGCTGGTTACAGCGAGTAGTGGCAATTAGGGGCAGCAGGAATGAATATGTGCATGGTAACCACTGCATTTCAGCATCTTTGGCTGTGGCAGTTAGATCTCTGTCCTGGTCATAGACTGCTCTGAACAGGTAGATTTCTGAAAAGGTGAAGTCACGTTTCCTAAAAGGATGTTTATGAGGAGGGGGGGACTGTGTTTAACATAGCAGTGTCCCAGAAGAGCTGTGTCTGGGCAGAAAGGGGAGAAGGTGCTGCCTTAGCGCTGCATCCCCAAGCCCACTGCTGTGCTCTGTAGTGCACCTGACCTCCGTCAGGGTTAAATGGAAATCCCTGAACGCGACCCTCGCTGTAATAAACTTCCCAAATCCACCGCGCCCTGAAACCTTGCTGTTTGGCGACTGTTGTGCCATACAGAGCAGCCCGATTTGACAGCCTCCACTTTTTCATCGCAGCCCTGAGTTGAGCCAGCAGCTTTTTCACAGCATCCGCCTGTAACACTGAGTTTTGTCTGTGAGTTTCTGTTACATCAGTTCCTTCGTCTCCCAGAAAACTAGCTGAGAGCTGGGTGCCAGACTTTGCTAAGGTTTGTTTGGGAGTCATTACTGCTGATTCTTCAAAGGCAACGGTGTCTGTTATAGGATAGCTCTGCGCAGAGATCAAATACCAAGAATAATTGAATGGCTTTGGCATGTTAGGATTCTGTGCTACAAACACTCTCCATCATCTGTTACTGCAAGTGTTTCTGTCCACAAGAGAGTTTTTAGAGGCTGGAGACTTAAATATGTCAGTGTCAGAGGATGGGACGCCCCATGTGCTGTTCCCATGGAATATTTATGCGGAAGGAACCCTCTTGTCTTTCTGAAGCACCCAGCTTTTGCCATATAGATCCATTATTCGTTCCTTTGTTCTGAATTGAGCATTGCCTTCTCTGAAAAGGGGTAAGGTATAATCCAAAAAACAGGAGGGGGGAAGGTATAATCCAAACAGAGGGTTATTTTCTTCTTTAAGCATATCTGATTAAAGATATTTATTGTTCTGTGCCTTTGGTTGAAATCCCATCTCTGTGGTCTTTCTAATTTTATTTATACTCTCACTTGACGTTGGGTGGCAGCAGTCCTATAAACACACTATTCACTGATCCCTTTCCTCCTCCTCCAATACTTTCACAGTTCAAGTGCCAAAGCAATAAACTGTAAGGGGTTATAAGATTTTTGACACTTTTATAAGTATTTATACAAAATATTTAACTAGTTGGCTGTTGTCTTCCTCTCCCCGAAGGCAGCAGCAGCTCCTGTGGTTACTGATGGCATACAAGTGCATTTCCATAAAAAACTTAGATCAAATGTTCTTTAGGGCAGCAGGGGCAAAATGAAAACTCTTCTGGTTTCTGACTTCTTCCCTGTGCCCCACTGCCCAGCTGGCCCTGCCCCATGAATGGCACGCCCGTGGTATTTCCTTGTTTGTTTCCAGATCCTCTGCTTTGACTGCTAGACTCCTTGGCTGCAGATTTCTGTCTCCCTCCGTCTTCCCCTTGTTCTTAATGGGGCTGTATCAGTTCAGTCAGTCACTGAAGTTGCTCTTACTGCTTCAACACGCTATGCCCCCTCTGCTGCTAGCCCCCTTCAGAAGACAACTTTTTCTCTGCAGTGGGCGGAACTCTGAGAATCCACCAATTTCTTCTGCATCTACAGCAAGAGGCCTTGAAGGAAACCTTTAATGATTTCATTTATAGTTTAACCATCTATTTTCATGAGAGAAACTTCTTCTTCTTCAAAACACAGCTGCCGAATTCAGCTGTGAACCCTTTCTGTCTGTACTTCTCCACTTAACTGTGAAATGCACATTTTCCATTGTGTGGCTCAGTTCTCTGAGGAAGCGGGTCAAGAGTTTCAACCCTGCATGGGCACCTCTGAAGTTTGCATCCTACGCTGCCCCGCAATCTTCTGTGTGCCAGATTTCACGAACGGGCTGATCGTTAGTGGTTTGTTGTTTGGTCTGGGGTTTTTGGCCTTTGCCTTTGATCACTGCTCATGTGATCTTGTATTCAGGCAAATTTGTTTTTCATTACTGCTGCTAAGCTATCTCAAAACGTAATTGTTCAGTTTGAGTCACTACGGAAAATAACCTGTGATGCCTGTGACATAGCTGAAACAACCCCAAGCCCCAAATCCACTGTCAGCGCAGTAAGGCTGTACATCATGTACAGAACATCCAGTCACACCCCAGCATTGATTTCCCTCCTCGACTGAACTGTTCCCATTTATCTTTACATCTTGAAGTCAAAGGATGCTCAGCCTGTGATATTGTGATACCTGTGACAGCTGTGTCAGGCTACAAGTACATGGTTGTGGGATATTTATGGGATGACGCTAGCCCCCCTTGTCTTGCTGAGGCCAGGTGTCGCAGCGCGCTCTGCTTAAAGAAAAACCCTAACGCAGAGCCTTTGCAGTTCTTTGCCTGCAGGTACCTCTGCAGGTGGGTGATTTTCCGTCCCTTCTGACTCTAAATGAAAGCTGGAAGGAGGGCAGGACAACACGTGAGTTACAGCCGAACACTTGGCCAACTGTGGCAACCGTAATCTCCAGCTGCGATCAAGTCTGTGCATCAGTTTCTGCACACAAATCTTCTTTTCTCCTGCCAGTTAGCAAAACCAACGAATGACCAGACCTTGGGCTGATAGAAATCTGCTTACCTTCTTTGCTCCCCGCAGAGCTGCGCTCATCTGCAGCTTCTGAGGCGCTGGACCTGCAGGAAAGACTCAACCTGGAGTGAACAGCAGAGGGTGGAAAGATCAAAGCCCCGAACACCGGGCTGGCAGTTGGCTTTTGAAGGTGCTTTTCATCACAGCACCGCTCAGGGAACGTCTTGCCAATGAGTCGTTTCAGAACCCTAATTGGAGGGTCCCTCTAACGACGCTGTAGGAAAGCTGTACAGACAGAAATTACTTTAAACTCTTTTTTATTGACTGAATTTCAAGTAATTTCAGGTATTACACCTGCCCCTGGGCCAATTCTTGTGGTTTAAGAGCTATGTTCTCCTCCTCTTCAAAACGCTTCCCTTCCCTTTGTTGCGGTGTGAGATGCCCACGCAGTGCAGGGAGACCAAGCGCTGCCCCGGGAAGCAGCTCGTCACCAGCTGCCCTCAGACGGCGAAAACCAGCAGGGGCCAAATCCTAGCCTCCTTCATCTCTGGGAACATTAAATATTTTTATTTTTATTTTGGAACAAGAGCTTTAGAAGCATTCAGGTAGAAGAATATGGGAATGTGGGGACTTTTTGTTTGTTTGTTTTGCTTGTTGTTTGTTGTTGTTGTTGTTGTTGTTTTATGTGCGTCTTTGTTTTTTTTTTTCTTTTTTTTTCCTTTTTTTTTTTTTTTTTAATGTACCCCTATAAATAAAATGCAAGCAGCAGCATTCTGCTGGCATTCTGCTAGGGGCTCAAATCTGCAAACCTTCTTCTAAGGCAAGTGGGCAGGATCTGCAGATTTGGGCTCTTGGGACCAGACCCAGAACTGAATTCCCTGGCTCCTGTTACCACCTGTCCTGCTGTGCTGCCAGGTACATGGATGCGCTGTGCACACAGTGCCCAGTCAGTGGCAGTTTCTGGAACACGTAAGTTCCTGTGTGAAGAGTTGCGGCCTCGAGGAGGCAGTGTGCACAACTTGATTTTCGTAGATGAGACCTACTTCTACCAGCTGAAGTGAACGGTGACTGTGAGAAGACTCAGCTTTTTGTGCTCCTGTTCCCAGCTTTGAGTTCTTTATTGAAGCTACCTCCTTCCTTGTTTAGTGGATGGTAGTTTTGGATTTGTTACTGTGTCCAGTTTTCAGGCATGCTGTTACCTTTCTGCTTAAAACGTATAGTGGGGAGATCATTTACCCACTGCACTGCACATTTGTGATGTGTAATGTGCATATATATGCTTTTCACGTCACAAAATCCCCATGCAATTTAGATCCTAAGTATTGCACCATCACTGCATCTCAAAGTTCTTTATTTGAGTTATGATAGCTGTAATCAGAGAGGTGGATTTTTTACTCTCGTATGTCAAGTTACTAGCTGCTACAGCCTTTGCTACTTGGCTAGAATTGATTAAAACAGTTTGGCCCCAAGATGTACACTCTTTAAAAAGGCAGCACAGGACCCTGTATTTTTACTCAAATACTCAAACCAGTGTCGGGGGAAACAGTAATCAAGTAACAGCGAAGGTGGGAGGAAAAAAGAAATCTGAATTCCAAATCTGTGTTCCCCTTCTGAAACTTGTTCCCGTTTCCAGCTCTGAGTGAACTTTCGTAACTGGCCTATGAACCCATGAAAACCAAGTTTTACAACGGAAATGCAGATACGTTCTGAACTGTGCGCTGGCATAAGGGCACCCCTTTAATATCTCATTTAAATGACGACTAATGATGGCTATATAACTAAACAGCCCTCATTATTGCATCCTTTTTCACCCACGGGACAGATTTGGCAGTCCATAAAAATGTCAGTGCATCCTCTATAAAGGTAAACACACCACATGTGAGTGGATTTGTTCCAGCTTATTGATGCCTGGAAATGTCCCTTGTAACACAAATATGTTCCTGCTGGTGATGTCAGTCTCCACAGACCTACTGCTTTTTCTTGAAATGCCTTTTTAGTGCTAGTAACAGGCAATACAAACAGCTGTGGGTTATTGCAGGAGGGTGAGGCAGCACACGCCGTGCCTCTGAAGACTGAGTGCTTCAATTACAGCGCTGTGAGCTGGGTCTCTTGCTGGCCTGAGCTGTCAGTGAGTATGGCAGCCCCGAGAGCCCAGCCAGTGAGCGGCTGCGCGCCCTGACTTGGTGCCTGGGTTCGTTTTGTGAATGAATTATCTGAAACTTCTTCGGAATGATTTGAGGTCAGAAGCTGCTCCGTAAGAAAATAGCACTAGGTAGTACTGCAAGTACTCAGCCTTCAGTGTAGAGTGGAGTGCCTAAGAGTGGCTTCTTGGGTTTTGCTTTTAATCAAAAGTATATATTCCTCCTGCGTCTGTTTCTCGCCAGCTAGAGTTTCTTTATAAACAAAAGCAGCATGTTTGGTGTTCCACTACAATATGCCAATTTGGAACAAGCAGTATTTGTTCAATGGACTTCTTATTAAAAATTAAAAACTTGTCATTCAACGTAAAACAGTGATTCAAATTATAAGTTCTTTAACAGGCATGCACGAGACATCATAAATTCTAGTTCCTAAGACTGATGCACTTAGTGCTCTGCCAAATTACACATTAACCTTGTTCTATTAGTGATTACAAACCAAGCAGAGATCAGGTGCACGTGTGCTTCGTACAGACATAGTAAGGAGCCTGTTTGGGCCTTCATGAATAAAAAACAGGAGCAAAATCAAGGAAAATCCCGGGCATAAATCATTGCTAGAAAGATTTGATACATTAGTTTTCAGATATTGAGAACTTACCTGCTGGAACCTTATGTGGTCCATCAAGTTGGGCTGAATGTGTCAACAGTGGTGCCTTTCATAATTGATTTGGCCCTTTTTTCCCCATTTCACTGAGAAAAGTCTATATTTTGTTGATTTTCTAGTGACCCCGATTCCTCCTTTTTTTAATACATTGTTTAGAATATTGATGGGAAAAGATTCTTAGAAAAAGAGGCAGCTTAGCTGGTTGGGCTGGGCAGACAGAGGGAGGACGTGGTCTTCTGCTGGATTTTGCCTGGATGGCATTAGCAGTTGTGGCATCAGTGCCCGAAAGCGCAGAGTGTCACCCAAAACATCATCCAAAACGTAAAGGTGTCAGAATTTTTGTAGGTTCAGTACCAGAAATTGTTTTCTTTCACTTGCTTGGGCAGAGGGCTTAATGCAGCGTTCTGAGGGTGGAAGCAGGGAGGCTGTTCTTCCCTGCTCCCCAGGCACTTCTGTGCTTCTCATGCCTTGGGATTAAAAAAAAACCACCACCAACAACAACAACAACAAAAACTCTTGCAAAACTCTGTAGTCTATAACTTCTCTCCAGCCTCTGGAGAGGATTTTGATATACCGTGGTGTCATTTAACTCCAGGTTGGCTTGTTTTCCTAATGCGCTGGGTTGTTTCCAGCCCTTTGGGGGGCCGTAGAGCATACCTTTGCATTACTGTATTTGAATTTTCCATGCAGCTTGGTTTTACAGCTCTCGATAGCACCTTAGCGTTTGGATCAATGTCCCCCACTCTGAAGGGCAGACAGATCTGTAGTTCAACCAGGAAATTTTAAAAGAAAGATTATGCCTCGCCTCCAAGCTTTTCTGTCACCCCTGCAGGGCATTAAAGCAGTCAGCCACATGTGTTCACAGATCAGCCTGTGTTAGGAGTGTGGCTCTGGGTTTGTGCAGGATACCTGTGGTTGACTTCTCCAATTTCACAGCCATGGAAACCTCACTTAGCACCACATCCCTCCTAATTGATACAGCAACATCCTGGCCCTGAAGAAGTGTGGTATTGTTCTTCCTTGGCTTACTTCCATCTGCACAGAGGCAAGCGGGTGCACCTGCCCCGCCCCAACCCTGCCCCACCAAAAAGGACATTTTGGTTTGGCTTCCTTTCAGGTATTAGGGTTGCCCTAGTACTGTCCACCTATCTCCAGCTACATTAGTAAATATTTCGTGATTGAGTGTCATGAAAATGGATGAAACATCCAGGGTGGAATGACTGAATTTATCCTGTGGAATTGAAGCAGTCCTGGGCCTGATTATTCTAGAGGGAAACTTCTGTTGTGATTAGCGTCTGACTTAGCCAAAAGGCTGTCAGACAAGCTTGTGTTTTTGGTTCGTTACAAAGGGTGAATTGTCTCTCCACTGCTGACATCCAAGCCTTAAAAATGATTAAACAATGATTCTAGCCTGACTTTTCTCCTCCTTGTCATTAAAGGCAAAGCACATTCCTTCTCCATTTGGAAGACTTTGGAAGAGGTTTGGAAGTTTCTGGGTGATGGCTACAGTCTATAGTGCACCTGTTATCGAGTTGTGTTCCTATGACCTAGCTTGTTTCCTGGAATCAGAGGAGTGGTAGCAAATGTGTGAGTTGTTGTGGACTGAGATGCGTATTACAAGGAAGCCAGGCAGAAAGTATGTGATTTTAAAGTCACCAGTTGACCAAGCTGGTCATTATTCTGAACCTTGGCCTGAACCTGCTCCCACACGCCTGCATGCAAGTTTCCTGAGAACTGTATGTACAACCCAGAAAGCGATACGTTTTGTCCTTTTGGTTTCCAGAACATTTTGAATTGCCCATATTCTTATCTAAATATTTATTTTTCTAGGGAGCCCTGGAAGCCAGGAGTTGTATGTTTTTAACTTGACTTCACTCACCAAGTCTGAAAACATCTTGTCAGCTTCGGTGTATTATTATATTGGTGACCTGCTGAATGCGAACTGGAACTGTTCCCAGTCCAGAGGCTGTCCACATCACCAGCACAGGACACCTGAAATTCAAATGCATCTTTCAGTTTGGACCTTTCCTTCTATTGGGAACCTGACCCGCAGTCGGGAGCATTTCCTAATAAATGTCTCCAGTGCTTATGGCGATGTTCTTGCCTGGCAGTGGAAGGATGTCACTCAGATCCTGCGTGAAGCAAAACAAAACAGTGAACTTCTGATTGGTGTGAAAATGGATTTGGCCAGACATCACCCATGGAAAAGGGCACCTTCTCACTATGAACCCTACATTCTGGTATATGCCAATGACTCTGCTATTTCAGAGCCGGAAAGTGTTGTCTCTAGCTTGCAAGGGCACCGTAATCCTCTGGCAAGGGTCTTCCCTAGGCCAGAATACCACGTGAGGAGCAGCCTTGGGAAGCGGCGGCGAAAACGCTCCACCAACGTCCTGTTGCCCTTGCAGAACAATGAGCTTCCAGGAGCTGAGTACCAGTACAATGAGGACGAGAGGTGGGAAGACAGAAAACCGTACAAAACGTTCCAGCCACGGCTGGCCGAGAGGGCAAAGAGCAAGAAAAAGCAGAGGAAGAGTCATCACCAGAAGAGTCAGACTCTCCAGTTTGATGAGCAAACCTTGAAGAAGGCGAGGAGGAAGCAGTGGAACGAGCCGAGGTATTGCGCCCGGCGCTATCTCAAGGTGGATTTCGCCGACATTGGCTGGAGCGAGTGGATTATTTCCCCAAAATCCTTCGATGCCTATTACTGCTCAGGGGAATGTCAGTTCCCGATTCCAAAGGTACTGCCTTCATTGATCTTTTCGTACTGTCTGTTCCTGTGAATGATGCACTTTTTTCCCCCTGCGTCGGTAGAATGCAGCCGGTCACCTGTTAGATGAGGGGCTGTGCTAAGTAAGTGGTATCTTCGTCTTGTACTGCAAGGGGTAGTGGTTAAAACAGCTAGTAAAAAACAGGCTTGTAAAGATAATTAAAAAAATATTACGTGGTATTAGTTTTTTGTCCAGAGCCCAAATCACCATAAAACATTTCCTGAATAGTGCTAATGATGTGCGAACTTGTTATTAACCTGTTTAATAAACAGAATACGGGCCAGACTCAGAAAATTGCTCATTAGATGGTAGTAGTTGTGCCATGAAGAAGTCTCTGCTGCCAGACCCCCAGTGGGGTCAGTCAATATAGCACCCTCTAGGAAAAATGAGTGTCTCGTCACGCGTGAAGGCCACGCTGGCAGAGTCTGTGGAGCTACAGGGGTGGCTGGGGTTCCCTAAGCGTAAGCCAGCGAGCCAGAGGAATCGCTGCTGTGACAAAGGGGATCCTGAAGCAGTGGTTCCTCGCAGACTGCCTTTTGCAATATCCTCTGTTTCTGATGAGTTTGTACGTGAGTGTTAAGGAAGGGTTATATGCTTCTAGCCCCAGACTCTGGTGGGTGAAATCAGCTCCTTGTCATGCCCAGTGTCATCATTTGCAGCATGCTTCCCCCTGGAGTATACCCACACCTGGAAGTGGGATGCAGAATCAAAGGCTGGCCTAAAACAAGGGGCACACACAAATAAGAACTACAGGCAGGTTCAGGAAGGATAGGGCATTGGTCTCACTGTAGCCTCATGTGCAAGAGGTTTTATTCTTGATGCAATGCAGCCTTGGCAGTCAGTTTCAAAATTCAGGTGCACTTTCAGAGGCTTAAGGACTCAAGGGAGTCACCTTTTGAAAATGACAGGTGGAGAATGGTACTAAAGGTGATGGAGCCCCAGGAAAGCAAGCTGAAGAAGGGGTGAGTCTCTGTTTGGATGAGATGATGAGCCTGCCCACCTCGAACTGCAGTGGTGAGCTTCTGGGTTTCAAATCAAAAGAAGAAAAAAGAGAAAGGGAATAGGAAGAGATAGTATCATTACATTTGGATAATTTGTGTTGTGCCTTTAACCTTATTGTTGAGGGAACCATGTCCGACTCAACATACAGGTTAGGAATTTTAGTGGACCTGAACTTTTTTCATTCTGGCTTTAAGGACAGACAAATTATTCCAATGCACACTGTAACCCTCTACTTAAGAGTGGGTTAGCATTTCCCAGTGCAGATTCTGTTATAAAAACTTCAGCCAAACCATAAAAGTGTTGTTCTGTTTTTGTTTGTTTGTTTGTTTTTTGTTTTTTAAGAGGAGATGGTACATGACAGTTAAGCCAGAAGAGCTAAAATACTTCAGTTCAGAGCAGTACACACATACACGCACATGTCGATTTCGGTCAAATTCCTGTATTTCTGATGATACTTTAGGGGAAAAAAAGGTTTTATAGTCTATTAGAAGGGCTTGAATGTGTCTCATGTTAAGCCCAAAATTATTTAGGTTCCTGTGCCATGAAGTTACCAGCTCTGGCTCTTGCAGCTCTCAGGGAAGTAAATGGTAGCTGAGGTGCTTATGAACTCCCATAATCTAGCATTTGTTAGACAACAGCGATTTCAACTCGGTCCTTACAGACATATATATATATATTATTTTTTACTTTGGCAGACATGCAAAGTCGGCTTCTACCTTCTGAGGCAGCAATGGCTGTAAGAAAAGCTCTCTTCTGTTGGGCAATACACAGTACATATTTCAGGGTTCAAGAAGGTATGGATCAAGCCTAAAAATGCTCAGGGCTTAATTCCGAGCGCAACTTCAAACTTCTGGAAGCAGACACAAAGAGCTACAGCAATGCTGCTGCAAGCGAAATGCCCTGAGATTAGTTTGGTAACTAGTGATCCTGAAGAGACAAAATAAAGGGTAACTGCAGTTCCAACTTCTGTTTGGCACCCCAAGGCATGACAGGGAGATATTAAGGGTGCACACAGCTGAAGGGGAGTTAACAGATACTGCTTGGGCAAAAGATGCGTTCCATCTTTATCTGTACGTTGTCTGTCTTCAGCTAATTCCCCTGACGTATTGCACTTTGCCTGAGAAGATTTTCTAATGTTTGGAGACAAACCTGTTTCAGCCAAAATCAGGTTTGACTCTCCTGCAAGTGACAGCACATGCCTCTGATGTGTTATGCTTTAACTCTGCCCACCCAAGTAATTAACCCATAATAATGGCTGCTGTTGTCATGGTCACTAAGTCTGGCTGTCCCATGGGACTGTTCTCACCCCCTTCACCTCTCTGTGCCTCCTGGGATAGGCCTGTACTCACAATCGGAGGTGGTCCCTGGCAAATCTTAGAGTAGAAAAAAAGATGAGAAATGAACAGGAGAGGTGGGTGGGCAAACAGAGCAGGGTTTAAATGGCTTCTCACAGGTGAGGCAGGTTTGATTGTAGTTCAGGGCTACCCTGCCTTAGTCACTTCTCTTCAGCAAATTCCAACTAAATTTGGCCTGATCTGGCCTTTCTGTGCAAAATTCCTAGACTTGGTTGGGTGAGGAATATAGAATCAGAGCACTGCAGTTACATGGGCACTGTGAAGATGAATGCTTGCTGCAGAGAGCTAGTTTGTTATGAGAGCAGGTAACTGAAACCTCATGGTGAGTCTGGTTCCCTGGAAGCAATTCTAGATATCTGTCCGTATTGGAATTCAGGTTGTTCCTTTTGTGCAGTTTTTGAATCACATGAAACAGAATGACCTTGTTTTCCAAGGAGAGTGAAAAGCTGGGTTAGGTGTAAAGGTGAAGCAAACATCTTCTAGAGCCATGCGTTATTCCTGAGCCATACTAAATTCTGGTGCTACAAATAAGACTGTATTTGCAAAACGATACTGTAACCACCAGGCAATAACAGACTAATCTGTGCCCGTGGGTATATAATGTTCCCTTGCTGAGGGTGAGCTGCTGAAGCTGACAACCTGTGGGGTAATTAAGAACAGATGTGCCTCTTCCCCCTCCTTCTCCACCTCCCAGTTTTCTGGCCCTGCCCTGTCCCTGATTTCAATTAGCTGGGCTGACTGCTGTCAAACCCACACGTGCTGGGCTTGCAGAGCACACAGGCCAGGCAGACCCTCTCCCAGGTCAGGAATGAAAGCTCGTAACTGACATCATTTGCCCCGCTCCTAATATATCTCTAATGAAATTCAACAGGGCAGCAAGTCTCCCAAGGATGCATGCAGGCTAGCAGGTGCAGCCTTAGCCACAGCTGGACTCATTCACAGATTTGGCAGTTTGCAGTCAGCTCAGCATTTTTCTCTCCCACTGCTCCTCGTGGCCTCACCTCCTCAAAGAAAATCTTTTCTGCTTTTCATTAGCGTGTCCTGGACAGAGCATTGGCGGCCTGGAGGCAGTGACCTAACTGCCCCTCCTTGTGCAGGGCGTGATGCCTGATCAGCACCCAGAGGTGGATTTCAGTTCTCTGAAATGCTCTCACCTTTGGGGTTTAATCCAGTTGCTGATAAATTCCCAGCTGGCAGAGGGAGAGTTATGCCAGAGCTGGTTATCTTCAAGAGCGCACCTTAAGCACCAGAGGCAGTGTGCGCATGACAGACTCCAAGTCAGCGCAGAGGATATTCTGTCTTGCAACAATCTGAATCAAGCAGACACTTCTTTCTGAGCTCTCTTACCATACAGTGACTGAATGTATGCAGGCTGTTCTCACTGGTATCCGAGGCTGTCTTGGCAATCCTTCAAATCTGTTCTGTACACAGAAAACGTACTTGCTTCTGGAGAATTCCTTGGGACAGTGTGTCCTGGGACCAAGGCCAAGCAGAGTAGTGTTGGGAGAGTCGAGACCTCCACCCAAACGGTCAAGTGGACTGATAAACTGCATCAAAACCTCAGCCATCACCGAGGGGCACAGTGCCACATGCCAGTGAATGTCTGGTCTCTGCTTCACTACGGTATAATTATGCCTGGTAATTTCAAACTTGGCCGGTGGAAAGCACAAATGGAGGAAAAACAGAATGTGCGCTCCTTAGGAAACTGAAATACTTTTTTGTGGTACAGATTCCATATCTGAAATGTAGGGCTTCTGATGAGACCTTAACATAGCATCTGCTGAAGCTCATTTTTAATTCCAGTGCCATTGGCAATGGCAAAGTGCCTCAAACTCGTTTAGATGTTTTACCTCTTTACATCTGATCAGCAGGCTTAGGAGATCTGTTCGACTCCCAATGATTTTCGAGGAGAACACTGCACTGGAGTTGGGTAAAGGAGCAAGCCTGGATGCTTTCACATCCTTTTGCAGGCAGAAATCAGACAAAAATTTAAATTGTGTACTAACTTCATATGCTTTACAAATCCTTATACTGCTGGGGAATACAGCTACTCCTGAATTAAAAGCAAACAATCAAATAAAAATGTCTTCATTGACATCTGCCAGCTAGATTGAGAGTAATGCCATTGTAACCACACTGGGAAATCTGCAGCCATTGATAGTGCAACAAGTTTGACTTCTGTATTTAAACAAAGCATCACTGCACAGCTCCACCGTGCTCAGCTGATAAACTGTGACTGAAACAGTAATGGGGGAAAAGGTCAGGGTCTGTACGACTCCCGTGGGCATGGAACCTGAGTGTACTTGAGAAAATCCTGAGCGTCTCAGAGGATTAACAGAAGCAAGAGGTATGCAGGGTTGGGATCATTTGTTGCTCAGCCTTTCTGTATGCAAAATAAGTTCCTCATTAGAAGGAAGAAAAACACTCAGATTATGTTTAACATGCATCTAAAGAAGAGCTTGAGTGCCCCCCAGTGAGTCCTTTCCAATCCTGTGTCAAATGGTTCCAGTTCTCACTTGAGACTAGTTTCAACGATGTGACATGGAAAAAGTCTGCTGTGATTCATTTCTGTTGGAGGAACCTCTGTGGGCTACATCTTCTTAAGCAGGGGCAGGTTAGACGTGTGTAGATGCTTCCAAATGTACTGATGCGACGGACAAATGATGCATTTGATAAGGCAGTACCTCCTGTACCACAGTTACGAGATTTGGGGGCTCAGTTATTCAGCAGTGTTGCTGATGATGTGTATTACAGATGAGAAGTGGTTTGACATGGAAGAATGAGTAAAACGACCTAGCCTGGCACAACAGCAAGCAGGAACAATTAGCACTGTGACATAAAGTATTTCCATACTCTCCTCTGTCGATGTTTCATCCACTTCTGTTTTTCCTGACGCACTCACATTCCACCCGTCTACCTTCCCAGCATGCAAGTTATATTTAGTTTGTGCCTCTAATGAATCAGCCTGCTAGCACGTCGACTGCCTCACTCCCAGCTGTTCAAATTTTATGACTAAATTGCAGCCCACGTGAAACCTCATTCCCATCACCTTGACCTGTAGGTACACCTTGGGGCAAGGCCGGCTGCCTGGGCGTTTTCCTGGGAAGGCTGGAGGCCCTGTCCCCAGCAGGATGCTCCAGCTGAATGCCATGGAGCGACAGTGACATCCAGTGGGCAGCAGGAGCAGACCGGCGTTGCATTCCCTGCTTCTCTCACACGGCACATAAGGTGACAACTGGAAACGGTCACACACACCAGATTTTAAGGCTAACCAGCCACAGGTCCCTTCTTCAAGAAACAAATGTCGTTCTAGAGTATACAGGTCCTTTTTTAACATATAGGCAGTTATGTTTTCTGCTTCATCTTTCTCTTGCAGGCCTTGAAGCCATCCAACCATGCCACCATCCAGAGTATAGTGCGGGCTGTCGGAGTCGTCCCAGGCATTCCCGAGCCTTGTTGTGTTCCTGACAAAATGTCTTCCCTCAGCATCTTGTTCTTCGATGAAAATAAGAATGTAGTTCTGAAGGTGTACCCCAACATGACAGTGGAATCCTGTGCATGCAGATAACATCTCGGAAGACTCTTTTGCAACGCTAAGGTGATCACTTGCTATTTGGTGGGGTTCTTTTTATGGTTTCTGCTTTTTGTTTGCACTGCCAAGGCATTTCCTTCGGGAGGGCAGAAGTGGGGGGGAGGGGGAAAAAGAAAAAAGGAAATAAATCCGAACAAAAATGATGAAAATGGAGTGGATTCAGAACAGCAATTCCAAGGAAAGGGACTATGAACTTCATTCGTCTCTGAATTTGACCAAGATGTAGACTTGTAGGCAATGCAGACTGTTTCTGTTGAAGCAGAGATGAAAGATGAATTCAGAGAAGACTCTTCATGATTTTGGGGGCTGTTAGAAGAACACACGGATCTATTTTTGTACATGATTTTGGAAACAGCGGTAGCTGTTAATTTGTCTCCATTCCTCCGGTGACCAGTGGGGAGGGAGATGAGAAATATACTCTTATCCATTTCAAAGCCAAGCTTTCTGCCCTAGGTTACTGAGTAGTGCAGCAAGAAAAAAAACTAAACAGATCTGACATTCTGAGCGCCTTACACAATCCAGCTTAGACATGCATTTCCTTGGTGTGACGCGTCACCGAGTGCATGCGTGTGTTCATTTCCGATAACACATTCTTCATAACTCAGCTTACTAGATGTCAGGGCTCTTGGTGTGACGAACGCAGAACACATCGCTGCTGCCGGTGAAACTGTGGCATCTCAAAAGCCAAGATTTCTCTTTCACACCGCTGTGGAAACTCAGCAGCTAAGGATATGGAAGTATCGCACTCAGTGAAGCGGCTGAGTGACTTGTTTGTAACAAATATTCTAGAATATATTTGCAAATAATCTATGAGTAAATTATGGTAGTTGTTGCCTAACACAAAATGATTTGGTGCGTAATTCTTGCCTTCACTACAGTTATTTTATCAAAACTAGCTCTGGTTGGCAAGTTTGGACTGTTACGTTCATCAAATGGTAGCTTTTTGTTTCTCACAGCTTCTACTCTGAAAAATCTAAGTTGTACCTGTGCTGTCAATTTAAGGTTTCTTACCAGCAAGTTTTGCACAACAAAAATACAAACCATGCTTTCCATGGCAAAAATTCACATGAAAAACTGAAAGCAGGAAGAAAAGGCATCTAACGAATCACAGACACCACTGCAAAAAGTCAGTTCTGTTATTGGGTGAATGTCAGAGAAACGCTTCAGGCTTTCCATTTCCAGCAATATCCTCTACAGAGGATGAAGCTTTCTGAAGCACTTCTGGCTGGCAAGAGCAATGTTTTAGTTTGTGCTGAGTAAACATGGAACAACCTTTTTGGTAAGTTATCTGCATAACTGACTCCAGTGTCCATGATTCCCCATGGTCAAGAGAGTTCAGTCCTCGGGTTTGGAGTCAATGATTCTTCCCTGTTTTGAAGGTGGTAAGCTTTCCTATGTGAATGCCTCCTTGCAGCTTCATAGCTGCTTGAAGCTAAGTTAAACACGCGATGATTGATTTTTGTGTTTGGTCACTGGTGCTATCGTGTTTACCAGTCTGAGTAATGTGCGCGTGTATGGGTGTGAGAGGTGTGGACGTGGATCGTCTAACTGAGGGATCCTTTCAGCAATCACTTTTTACTGCACGAAGTCTCAGTGGAGGCTGACAGGAATTTCACTTCCAAAAAAAAAAAAAAAAAAGAAAGAAAAAGCACAGATTAGTCCCAGATGCAAGTTAGGCTTGCAGCCCGCCCTTCATCCTGCGTGAAGAGAATACCCCTGCAGTCAGATTCCCAAAGATGCAGCCTGATACCTTCTTACTGGCTTCAATTAAGCAACAGTAATTGGTGCAGCTATCAGACCCGACTGCTGTCTGTTGGGATTCTAAGATTCTGTAGCACAAGGTTTCCTTGAAGGATCTGTTCCCTGGAACTGCGAGAGAAAAATCTCCCTTTGTAGAGCAAGTGCCATCTTCAGCATATCGGAGCAGAACTGCCATCAAAGCCAAGCAGGAAGCGTGAAGCTGTATGCATTTAGACCAGGGTTCATTGGATCCTCTTCCATATGCAGGAGACAAGTTAGGCGTTCTTTGTGCAAATCAGATGAATTTAGGAGGAAAAAAAGCAGAGCTTTCCTTCTGGCTGAGAAGCCAATCGCAGACAACAAAGAGCTTTTCACTGCTGTGCGCTGGCGATGCGGAAGAGCCCGTCTCTCTGCTGCTGAACAATGCAGGCTCCTGTCCCGACACTAAGGACAGTCGGGAGCAGCGACGCAGCGCGAGGCTCGCCTGCCGTGAATCCATCGGTGCGCTGCTGGGACCGACGGCACCAGGGCACGCGGGGGATGCTGCTGGCTGAGCTGGAAGGGGGCTGCGATTCGCAGTGGGCAGCAGGCCCTGCGAGCCGGAGCAGGGGCGGTGGTTTCTGAGGGCTGCCTTCTGTAGTGGCTGCACAGATAAAGACCTTGCTTACAGGGTTATGCGTGCTACAGGCTACTGCTAAAAGCACACAAGTGCCAACAATAAACCCAACCACATCCAACCTTCAGTTTGTAGGAGGCTGTTGCAAAGCAGATCTCGGACGGCTTGACAAGGCAAGCTCAGCTTTGTGCCAGAATGCCCCATTTCTTTGTTCCGGGTGAGGTGGCTGGTGATGAGTAACTCTTGATTGACAACATCACTTCTACAGCAATTTTTGCTATTCAGTACAGGCGGAATGTTCTTGAGGTGCACATCTTGTTTTCCATGGAAAAGTGGGAGCTGCTCAGCAGCATTTGAGGGCCGGATCTCTCTTCACATCACCTTGTGTTAGGATTGCAGCATGTTCAGGTCTCAGAAGAGCGCTAGACTACATCTTCCCAAACGCAGTGGAGAGAAGTACCTAGCAACTTTCTAAATCCCCATGGCAGTCGGGGGGTCTGTACAGTGCAAACAGGACTGCTGCCTCAGAGATGGGCAGCCAGTCCCCCAGGGGAGCCACGGCCCAGCGCAGTGAGGGCTCACCGCACCCCAGTTTCCCATTGGCAAGGGGGAAATTGGAACCACTAGCTTTTGGGCAGAAGGGCAGGGCTCAGCTCAGCTCAGTCTGTGTACCATGTCTGGCACAACCAATGCCAGGAACAGGGCTCCTCAGAGGAGAATGCAGAGCTCAGGCACACCCCGTCCCACCTCTTGGATGACAGCAGTTACCCCGATCAGAATAGGGTGTTGGCAGCCAAGCTTCCTGACGCTGGCACTCCAAAACAGAGGTGCTAAATAAATGTAGGTGTTACCCCAGCGCTGCAGCGTGCGACAGCAGTGCTCTGAGTCACTCTTTGGGACTGCAGATGAGTTTAAGACTACAGGCAGTGCTTTCCAGGGCTGTTACAAGGGAACGACCTTAACAGCATCCCCTGAGAAGGAGCATGACTATGTTCTGCTTGGTTTTCATTGGGATACACCCATTCTTTGTCATTAACTGTGGAATGTAGAACAGGTACAACCTTCCTGCCTCTTTCAGCTCTACACTGTTATCGTCAGTTAACTATGTGTGTGTGACATTTTATGCACAGGGTTTGGTTTTGCATTTGTATTCCTACATGCAACTTTCTAAATAAAGCCATGTCTAGCATCAGCAATGTATTAATCACATAAGCAATGATTTCTGTATATAACTTTGTATTAGTAGGGACTTGAAAGTAATTTCCAACTAATGTTATTAATCACTGTTTTAGTCTTAAATCGGCACGAGGAGCTTTTGCCACATATTCTGTTGTCTGAAATAGTATTAATTGATAAATGGCTCCGCTTCCCATCTGATTATATCATATCTAACGCCTGTGCGTCTTTTTTATGGCTGGCTTGGCCATTTTATGATGGCCAAGCAAATGTCTTGAGCTCCTGGAGCTCTTTCAGACAGGCTGTCCTGAAGGATTCACTGCTGGCCTCAGTCTACCAAGGACCCCTCTGGGAGCAAAGCCCCCAGCGAGGAGCAGGCTGTGAGCAGGCCCCTGCAGATAGCTCTTGAAATTCGCACTCTTTGGGACTGAATAGGGAATCTGATGTTAAGCGTGCAAAACATAGGGTGCACAATAAAACCTGTTTATCCTGTGGTGTGATACCTTGACCCAGCAAGAGAGTTACCTGTCAGAACCAAGGACACTGTTCCCCTGAACAGGTTCACAAGGCGGGCTGCAGTTTTTCATTTGTTTGGGCGCCCTGAGCTTGCAAGGAGGAGAACACGTTTCACGAGGTGCCACACGCCCCCAGGGTTGTGAATCACTCCGCTCCGGTGCAGGACTGGTCCAAAAGCTGTGGATGTTCATCTTTGAGGAGGTGCTCAGTAGTTTGTAGGAGATGGACGTTTCGTTTAGCAACACATTCCTCCGTGTAAAAACAGCCTTTGTAAATGATTTCTTTTTAAAAGTTAATGTTTGTACAGACAATGTCAATTAAAAAAAAAAATAGAAAAAATAAAAAAGTTATTTTGTATATGGAAAGAAACTTTTACAGATAGTTTTAATTTATTTTATATCTGTGGCTATCTTGTCCTTTTCATATTTTCCTCTCAACGCTCTTTAAAGAATGCAGTTTTCACTGTCGTTGCAAAGATGAAATGCTAGGACCGCGGTCAAGTTCACAAGGACAGACGGCAGCAGCACTGTGAAGGGCATGTTTCACTACTGACATATAAGCTTGCCTAATTTGTATTTGTTTCCTGTCCGTAATGGGAAGCTTTCACTATGAACTCTGGAGAAATATAAAATAAAATCACTTTTTACATGTCAACTCATTTGTTCTGTGTTGTATTCAGGTCTTTCCAGGAACATTAAACTTCTCACTGCTTTCTGTGTTCAGCACTCTGGAAAGGCATCCATCTCAAGCGCTCATTCGCAGAAGCAATCCAAATAGAGATTGTTTATAGAGCAAAGTACGTCGTGGCTGGGGAGTGGGTGCTATGGACTTATAGTTAAAGGTTAGCTAGTGTGACAGTAAAAAGCTACAAGGGTTGTTGGACCCGATCCAAGGCCCAAAGGTATCCGTGGGTTTCTGTCCATTGTCTTTACTGAGTTCTGATTCTAGCCTACAAAACTGTGGTGACACCCTGCAATTTATCACAAGAATGAGGCCACCCTAACTGATCAATGGGTGGACAGAGCCCAGGCCTGTTGTGTTAGAACCTAGAAGAAATGTCATTCCTGTAGCGTTACTGCACATAGCCCACTGCTACAAAACGGTCGGGAATGGAAGCCTCCGGAGCTGCTGTTGAAGGGACGTCCGAGCAGGGGATGCGTTTCTGATTTCTCCCCCAGACCCGCTGAGTGAGGGCGGTGGGTAGGCACTGTGTTGTCCCTCCTGCACTGGCCACGTAGGAGGCAGCCGATCAGCGCGAGCAGGTAGCAAGGAGCTACCTAAGTGCTCAGCCTCTCGCCCTTTCCCGGTAAGGGGGAGACAGCTCCCGCCGTGTGCCCGTCCTGGCTGTGACACCTCCCAAGCACACCCGGTGAAGTCAGGTGCCGACAGGCTGGGAGCTGTTGCCCAGCACAGACTCCTGCCTCTGACATCCCCTGAGTGAAGGGCGATGTGCCAGGTCAGGGGATGAGGATGCCATCGCATCCCACTTGGTCCTGGCAGGGTAACGTGCCACGGAGGACATATCTCAAGGTAAGGACTGGCACGTTTCTTTTGCTCTTGGCAGCCAGGCACTATAGAGGTGTAATCCTGTGTTGCTGGGGGCCTTTTAGAGTCACATCAGGGTGGATTTAAGCTTTCTTTTTCCTGAGTGTTTTCTCTTTAGCAAGGCAGTATGTCAAACAATCTACATGGAAATGGACTTCACTTTTTCACTAGTGCATGTAGTGATAGGACAAGGGATAGTGGTTTTAAACTGAAAGAGGGAAGGTGTAGATTAGATATTAGGAATAAATTCTTTATATGAGGGTGGTGAGGCACTGGCACAGGTTGCCCAGCGAGGCTGTGGCTGCCCCCTCCCTGGCAGTGTTCAAGGCCAGGGTGGATGGGGCTCTGAGCAACCTGGTCTGGTGGGAGGTGTCCCTGCCTATGGAAGTGGGGATGGAACTAATGGTCTTTAAGGTCCCTTCCAACCCAAGCCATGCTGTGATACCATGATTCTGTTATTTCCTTCCCTGGAGACTAACGAGATTATTAAGCAGCCGTGCCTCCTGCTAATAGCCCAATAACTTAATTGGAACACTCATTCTGGCTTTTGATGTTGCTGGCCTGCAGCTTGTTAAGGGTAATGGCTTTTGGCTCTGCAAAGTCCATCACATAAGCTTTAAAATTACATTTGCCACTTCTCACCTGTGAAGCATCAATGAACTACTGGCTAAGGGAGGTCAGCCACAGCTCACTCTTGACTGCTGTGGATCAGGAGCTCACCGTATTTCAGTAGCTCTGTACCAGCTCCCACCAGCCAGCCCCAGGCTCTTATCTCTAGCCTCCGGTTACTAGAGGGAGACAAGAAAGGAGACTCTGGCTCCCAAAGGGAAACAATGCTTTTAACTGAGTGTTTATTCCCCCGTGTCCCAACCCACCCACTACCATTGCGTTGGGTCTCAGAGGGCTCCTGCCTGGAGGTGACACAGGTTGACAAACCACAAGCAGTGAGTAAGACAGGTTGTAGCTATCCATGACTACAGATAAACATGCTCATAACACCAGCCTGAAGGAGAGGCTGCCTCGGGCATGGCCATCCTGCACATCCTGCCCAGTTCTCTCAGCCCACAGTCTGCACATGAAGAGGTGTTTAGGGCCTTAAGGATCAGTATTTGTCCCCGAGCTTCACAAGTGCACGTTCTCTTCTGCAGCACAGGAAGATGTGGCAGGCTTACCCTGTGTTTTTATTGCTGCCTGGTATTTATTGCTGAAGAGAGGCCTAAAGCTCCTGGTAAAACTGAGCTCCATCGCTATATAGAACAAGAAAGCCTCTCTGCGTGTGAGTGTACCCAAACGTGGGATTGCTTACTGCTTCACAATTCATATTTTCCATTTAGAAGCACTGATGTTCTTCTTTTGAGCAAAGCTCATGCTTTTTATCTACTTACCTTCAAGAAGCACGATCTTTTCCCATAAAGTTAAATTTTGATCTTGTGAGAAGGAGACAAGTGTGTTTCAAAGAATGCAGAGAAATAGGACTTTGATGTATAAAGCTTGCACAAAAGATCACTTTTTTTTCTTTCCATGTGGAATTTTCATGAGGTCTTTATGAAAAGATGCTTTCCTCTTTTCAGCACTGTATTTCTCTTTGAGGTTCCTTTACTGCAACACAGATCATAGAATCCCATTCTCATAAATGAGCCTTTTTAGTGAGCCCCAGGTTATCCTGATTTCCAAGGGAATTTGAAACATGATAGTGAGCAGAGAGCTGGATCTAATTTTGAATCGCTTTTTTTTAAGCTTGCCACAGTGTTAAATTTTGGTCATTAATTTCACCTCTTCATGTCTGCTGTCTGCGCAACCTCCGCCTTTCTCTCCACCTTTGGGAGGAGTTCTCTCATTTTCCTCATGCTGCATTCCACAGCTTTAGCACTGCTTCCCCTCTCTCCCAAAAACTGTACCACGCACAAAATACGTTAATCATAATGTGGTGTAAACCCTTTTTCCTTGGCCTTTCATCTCAAAAGATCTTACACGCTTAAAAAGCATCACAGCCATGAAACCATGCATCTGAGCAAGTGAGAAATGGAATGTGTGTTCCGTGACAGACACGTTCAGGTGTGCGCATCTGCAGCTCTGGATTTAGCCCCCGTCTAAGAGGTCAGAGGTCAACCACAAATGCTCACATCCCTGCCAAGAAGAAACATAACTGTGCTGCCACATCCAACCATAGAGAGCTCCTCAAGAGATACGAGGGACCGTTGTCGTGCCACCTTGCGAAAAATGGGAAGAGATGATGAACTTACGGCAGCATGCTTTGATACAGCTGAGAAGACTGGCTTCTGTTTTCTTTTCTTTCCCACACTTCCCATTGTCTCAAGGGAGCCAAATCACTGAACTGTCAGAGGTGTCTGAACTCAAACCTCTACACAGCTCTCTGGAGGAAATTCGAAAATCACCAACGGGTTTAAATCTCTCAAGACTTCAGCTCCAACTCTGTCAAATAAAGATAAAAATTCCCCTCCCCACTCCACCACTAATTCCTTGGGGACCAGAGCAAGGGAAAGCCCTGTCTGTTCAGAGACAGCTTATTAAGCTGTGAGGGGAGAAAGGGAGCTCAGCTGCTTTCCATTGCCAATGAGAGCTGAAAAATCCTGAGTAACCTGGGGATGCCGTTGGCTCCGCTTAAGGACACACAAACCTATCCTCGTTCATTTCCTTTCCAAGCTGAAGACCTGACCTTAGTCTTGCAAGCTGAGGACTAATTTTGGAGCAAGGAAGGTGGCATTTCCTCACACTGTCCCAATATCTGGGCAAAAATCATGCAGGGAGGGTTGTGCCTGAAACCCAGTCGCCTGTCATCCACTGCAGAGCACTGCTGCCCATCTGCTTGGTGCCGCGTCAAGATTAAGCTGCCAGATCCTGTTGTCACCTCCAGAGGGAGAGCAGGCATGAACCTCGGGAGACAGACAGACCCTGTTGGACAGAGAAACACCCCATCTGCGTGGCCAGAGTAACTTTCAGCAGTGAGGAGAGTTTAGTGTAGGATCTACCTCAACAACCCTGGGCAGCGTTGTTAATGCAAACAGCCACAGGGAACAGAGACAAAACTCACGGCGTTCAGAATGGATTGCAGACGCCCTCATTTTAAGGCTCTGGGTTTGGCTGCTTGTAAGACTCTAGCAGATCTCTGTGCTTTGCTGTTTTAACACTCACTGCAAGGCTCAGCTGTGCTCAAGGACAGTGAAAAAGGGTGAGGGGTCCAGCTGAATCCAGCCTGCCTGAATTCACTGAGATGCTCTACATGGTAGGATTCATTGCAAGAATCTTGCACACTTTACAACAGGTACCGTGCACCGCCTTATGTGTGAACTCAAAAGTCTGGTGCACTTCAGTTACATTTTCTCCCTTTTATTAACGGATTACTCTGATTAACAGCTGATGCAGGCAACTTTATACCATGCTGATTGTCAATGCCTGCAATTTGTTAAATAAATCTCATTAGCCTCAACAGTTCTGGTATCTTCTTCCAGATTACTCAGTTATCAGTGAGCTCCATGGAAGAGAAATCCACTGAGCATAGGTATCCTCATCTCCTTCGCTTACCAAGGCCAGCCCAGGAGTTTTCACAGTCAGCAGTTCTTACACAATTATGAGCTTCTTCGTGAACACTTTCCAACTTCTTTTAGCAGAAGCATTATCTAGCTTTAAGGAAGTTCAGTGGGACCCTAAGAGGAGCTTTTTCTTCAGTCATCTGAACACATTTATGCCAGGAGTGGGGATAAAAAGGAAGTAAGATGCTTCCAGAGAGCTGGGTTACTTCCGTGTGTTCCGCACATACTGAGGAAACAATCAGCTGTCGTTTCGTGGTCCTGCTGGGTGCTCTCAGAAGGAGACAGGAGTACATCTGTGTGTTAAAGACGGTTTGATTTCATTCCAAGAGTGTTTACACTGTTTTGAACCACCTTCTTCTCCTATTTCTGGAACTTCTCAGTCCTGTGCATACTGCCCAGGGACAAACTGAACAGAAGTACTGCATAAAATAGGAAAAGATGTGAGAAAATGTTCAGCAGCGAACGCATCGTTTGTCTGTGGGGCATCCAGGCAGGAGACTGAGCTGCCAGGCAGTGGCTCTGTCCCCGGGAGAACCTCTCCTGTCCGAGTCTCTTCCGCATCATGTGGGTGACAAGTACAACTCAGGGTGAAGAATTTGGGCTGCTGTAAGGAAGGTCATTATATGAAGCCTCTGCTTTCGCAGTCTGCTCCCAGCAGTACCAGCAGCTTCACTCTCCTGTTTTACTGCGTTGCTCCTCTTCCACAGCTGAACCAGCAGATGTGACCAGCAGTTTGTAGGGGTTCCTTGGGCACTGGAAGCTGCATGTATTGGTGACTCAGGCATGGGCCAAGTCACCCTCCTCACGGGCTTTGGGATATTATCGGCAAGTACCTGTGGCAGGCACTGGAAATAACTCAGGCAAGAGTCTCACTGCCCTCTCGTGTTCAAAAGGAAACATACATCCTGAGGTATCCGTGAAGGGGCGGGGTGGAGGGGGAAGACGCTGCGAGTGGAGGTGCACAGGAAGAAACACACCCAAACTGTACCAATACCCAGCAGGCAGCAGCCACTCCCGTAGGCTGTCACCTCTGCTGGCACATTGCAGCTTAGAGCACACACGGAGGGGACCAGCACACTGCAGGAAGAGTTTCTGGGGGTTTGCCAGGGGACAGGGAAGCTCTCAGCCCAGAACAGGCAGGGTGAGAGCTGGAACAGCTCAGCCCCGCTGTAACGGGTGTGCCAGGGCAAGCCCCTCAGCCTGCTGGGTGGACACAGGGCTGGGTGGGCCTGGAGCAAGAAGGAAAAAGTATTGCACAGCAGGTAGAGAGCAGAAGGCAAATTTGCATGCTGTAGAGCCACAAGGTGGACCTAGATGTAAGGACTCATTCCCATTTGGAAAGATAATATATTTCCTCGCGTGGCTGTATGAGGTATTTTGGGAGAAAATGCAATACCTTCTCTTTCTGGTACAGTGAGGACTCATGGCAGCAATCTGCCAGAATCCCTGAATGGCTTTGGAAGTAGTAATAACTGCTGGGGTACAGCGAATGGGGAGAAGTCTGAATTCTACACAGGAAAAATACCGTTTCCCTAGACAAACTACGCACAGACCCAGCAGGGGTAAGGTGGGGCCAAGCCCAAACTCTTACTTTTCCAGAAAACACACTGTCCTTGCAAGCTGTGCTTTCTTCTCACGCTCCAGGTGTTTGGGCAGACTGTGGCTAAACCCAGGCCCTAGGCTTGTTGTGGCCAGCCTCCAAACGACGGACAGGTTCGGTGCTGCACCACCGCTGTCCCCATGTCCCTGAGCTCCCAGCAGATGGCCGGCAGCTGGAGACCACATACAAGAGGTCCTTGGTCACGTTCTCTCTGGCTCACTGCCTTCCCCAACGCTTTACTGTTTGTCACCATCAGCATTAATAGCAGCAATCTGGGGGCATCAGATCTGCCTGGACGTGAGGGCCCAGAGAGGGGGGGGGGTGAATGGAGTCAAATCCAGCTGGCAGCTGGTCGCAAGTGGTGTTCCCCAGGGGTCAGCGCTGTTCAATATTTTTATTGATGATCTGGATGAAGACATCGAGTGCACCCTCAGTCAAGTTGCAGATGACAGCAAGCTGGGAGGAAGTGTTGATCTGCCTGAGGGAAGGAAGGCTCTGCAGAGGGATCTGGACAGGCTGGATCAGTGGGCTGAGGCTAACTGCGTGAGGTTGAACAAGACCAAGTGTCTGGTCCTGTACTTGGGTCACAACAACCCTAATCAACGCTACAGGCTTGGGGCACAGTGGCTGGGATTCTGTGCGGAGGAAAAGGACCTGGGGGTGCTTGTTGACAGTTGGCTGAACAGGAGCCAGCAGTGTGCCCAGGTGGCCAAGAAGGCCAGCAGCACCCCGGCTTGCATGAGGAATAGTGCAGCCAGCAGGACCTGGGAGGTGACTGTCCCCCTGCACTCGGCACTGGTGGGGCCGCACCTCAAGTGCTGCGTTCAGCTTTGGGCTTCTTGAGGTACCCTCAGCTCTCTGCAGCCCTGATAGGTGAGCACTGGTCAGGAGTCGGTCACTTTCCTGAGCGACTGGCAAGTCTGTGTCTCTCCCTGATTGCTTTCAAGGTGAGGAGCTTCAGGCTGCTCGAAGTGTGCCCAGGCAGGTGCGTTTTGTATGGAGAGATGGCAGGTTGAAAAGGTTTTGAGCGTAAAAATAGGTTGGTGGTTTTCTGTTTCAAGAGTTCTCTGTCCAACAAAATCACACGAACATTTACGCCAGCTGGGGCCAGGCTTGTTACCATGTGACCTCAGCACAAGCTGTTGCTCAACCAGCCCCATGTGCGTTTCCCAGGGCAGGCTGGGGCTGGTCTGGCACCTGGGTGAGGCTGTCCCATGCGGCTGCGCTGAGCCCCAGGGATGCAAATGGAGAATCAGGAGCTGGTGGCATTCCTCTAGAACCAGGGACGGCTGCTGGGGCCTTCATGTCTGCAAGAAGCAGGCTCCTGGGTCCCAGGTCCCCTCGGGGCAGGTTGGGCAGGCAGCCTGCAGCCAGGCAGGAGTGAGGCTGGCACGAAGTGGACACCTGACTGCTGTTCAGGGCACGCAGGCTCACAAGGACAGCTGGCTTTGTTTTGTGTCTGTCGGTAGCTGTCCAAGTTACACAGCCCTTTGGTTTGTACAGGTTCTGGCTCACGTCATGACCCTGCAGTTAGCTGATCTGATGAATGTAAAAAACATCGGTTTCCTGAATTATTTGCCTTGCCCTGGAGAGCTCTGCCCAGCTGGTGTAAATGTTGGTGTGATTTTGTTGGAACAGACTGCTGCTTCTAGGTGGAAGGCTGCTAGCTGCCCCAGCACAGGCTGTTTTCTTGCAGCTTTCCCTTTAGCAAGGGCTGAGAGGAGGATTGTGGCCAAGAAGAAAATCCAAGCCTGGTCCCAGCCTGTGCCCTGTTGTAGGGAGAGTGTAGATGTGAAGAACTTAGAGAGTATGCACGTTCCTGGCAATGTGATGTGGTCCTTCTGCCCTTAGGCAGAGATAATGCCTTCCACATCATGGAGTCTCTCCCATGTCTGTCTGCGAAGTGCGTTTTGTGGTGCCCCTTCTGGAAAAGGTTTGCCTCACCTTTCCTTCTTTCTTCTTCTTTTGGCCCCATGTCTCACTGCCTCAGCTGACGGAAGGGGGCAGAGGTGTGGGTACAGCTGTTGTGCTGTTTTCAGGCTGTGTGCATCTGAGTGTAGATCCAACCCATACTGTCTGATCCTATTGTGAGAAGAAATAAGAATGTTATCTTGCATGCGGAAGACAAAAAAGTCTTTAGTTTCACTAACTGATAGGAGGGGGAAAAATAAGGGGCAAAATGCTTCCTTAAAAAGTGGGAACTTGGTATTGCTGGCATGATGAGGAACACAGAGCGCTTGCAGTGCGTTGAGATATTTTCAGGTGAATGCCAATCTTACTCTGCAGACCTGAGCCCTTGTGTTGACCACATATGGTGACCGGGAAAGCTGAGTCTGTGAACATGTAAATTTGACCAGTTAAGAGGCTGCTTTCTGGCTAGCATTGCTTATGACAGTTCTGGAGAGCCTAGAAGCATGAATGTTACTTGATGCACTGCTTGTTTTTTCCTGTTGTGTTTATATGATGCCTTCATAGCTCAGGGCAGGGTGGTTTATTACTCCTTGTGGCATTTGTGGAGTTGAGACCTGCGTCTGTGGGTCTTCAGCTGAATCTCACTGTATGATAGGCATGCAAGTACTTTCTGTCTTTGGTAGGAGTTGGCTCTGTTTGATGCTTGGGTGGTACTAAGAGTGCAGCTTTCCTTGTGGAGAGGCAGGACTGCTGCCTGGTTCCAGAGTAAGCTCCGTGTGCCAAGAAAACAGCTGGCTTAATCTTAATGGAGTCTTGGGTTACTTGTTGGTCATTGCCAGTGGTAGCTTGTATTCTTCAAAGAGAATAGAAGAGGACCTAGGTAAACATTTCCAAGTGTTTGGAGGAAATGTAAGAACCTGAAAAAAGTTCCCTTGACAAATCCATAGGCAGTTGAGGATGTATCAAGCTCGTGACTGTAATGTGGAAGTAAAAATGATTGATTTTTAAGTATCTTCTAGAAATGCCTGTTTCCTCTGTATCCAAAACATGAAGGTATTTGCTAAACTATATTGCTCATCTGCAAGTTGTTGGAGTAATGCTTGCCTCGTTCCTTTTTCCTAGAGGGATGATCTGACTTGTCTTCCAAGCAAGAGAACATCCCAGTTGCTGCTGCTTGTGCTGACTGACTGCTTAACTTCTGGTAAGTCATTGAAACCATAGCCTGCACCTCTGGAGACATAGCCAGTGCTGTGTGCAGCTACTGTCTGTGTTGGAGGGCGGTGAAGCATATAGCTTGGCAGACAGTGGCCTGTTTTCTCCTCTATGCAAAGCGGCCAGCTTTGCTATTCAGTTGTCACAGAGGTTCTCTGTTTCAACAGCAAAGGAGGGTCCAGCCAATGCATGCAGCAGCAAAGCCTAAGTCTTGCTGAACTTGGTTCTCATCCCCCAAAAGGAATAAAAAAAAACCCTAACTTTCTTTTTTTTTTTTTTTTGATGTGGCGTACTCCTTGGGAGTATGTCTCCCTGTCTTTGGCATACTACAGTTAGAATTTCTTGCACAAGGTTTTCTACAGCCTCAATTTTAAGGGCTCTTGGCCAGTTTTTGCCCAGCTCTGGCTCTTGTGCTGGTTTAGATGGGCATGGTAATGACTGGGCAGAGGTAAAGAGTGTGGAGGTGGTAGGATGTTGGCTGCTTCACTCTCTCTTTGGAGGGCTCCGGGAGGTAAACACAGCTGCTCATGAGATGGTGCATAGACAGCTTGTACATGGAGATGAGTTAACCAGGACTTGGGTAGAAACTTTGTCTGTGTGCACCTGGATCAGGAGCAAGATCCCCACTGATGAGAGGCAGCTGCATGTTTTTGAACACAAAGGAGGCAATAGAGATAATTTTATTTATTATTTTCCTTTAGATCTGTTTAGTTTAGCCTTGTCTGCTGTTTCTATTTCCGTTATGTTTTTCTTCTGTAGTTGGTTCCCAACTGTACCTAGTGTGGGCCCTGTGCTCTCCCTGAAGTGTCTCTGTTGCACCTGCACATGAGGATTTGATAAGGAGTTCTTGCAGGTCAGAAGTGTTGATAGCTCAAAGCTGTGGTGCTAACAGTAATTGTTTGGAGGCCTGGAGCCTCAAGCCACCCGTAAAAGTGCACTGCAATTCACGGTATGGAGTAGCACCTGTGTGCAGCAGCTGTCTCAACTGCTTTCCTGACACAGGAAAGTAAAGAAGTTGATACTGGGGAGAGGCTTCATTTGGGCTAAAGACATGCTTTCTGGAGGCTTTGCTGCTCGCCTAACTGAAAACATGTACAGTGCTGCTGCCAAAGAAGGGCAACCGTGAGCCAGCCTGGCTGTGAGGGCCCCTTGCCTTGAAACCATGAATCACTGCTGGGAACTTCCCACCTCCTCAGACATGGCCATAAAGGTCTGCTTATCAAATAACAGTGGTAGCAAGCAGGAGGATTCCTGAGGTGACTGTTTGCTGGGCCTCATCCAAGGAACTGCCGTTGGATTTCTCGTTGGGAATGATTTTCTGGAAACAAGACACCTGTCTTCTTCCAAAGGCAGCTTATGGAATGTGTCTCCCTGCGCTGGTGGAGTATTGTCCTCATCAGGGTCTTTGGGTGAGCAGGCTGTGAATTTGTCTGGTGGAGAGATTGTTTTGCTTTTGCCTGTTGCTACTGCGTACAGTACTTCAAATGTCGGAGAAAATGTTTCCTCCTGTAGCCAGATGAACTTGTTAGCATGGTTGGTGGCTTTACACTGCAGTTGTTTGCAAAATCTCGTGCCAGACCGGTCGTGACTGGGTTTTGAGCTCAGCTGTTTGCATTGCGCTATTCAGGATAGCCAAAATGAAGTTGTTTTGCATACAAAAGACAAGTTTTAAGTTCTGTCAGGTTTAGTTTGGAATTGTTTGCCCTGTGACCTTTCTTTTCTGGTAGTTTCCGCTTACCGTTATGTACTCAGCCTATGTTATTTGTCTATGCTAGGGTACTAAAAGGGGAGACATCAGAGATTAAGCGTGCCGTGAAATGGACTTGGGAACCTTGCACAAACAAGTTGGGGAACTGTACGATGGTTCCAGCACAAAACAGTTTGTGTTTGAGTTTCCTTTGCTTCTGCTGCCTAATGGAATTAGACTTGTGCCCCCTCACAGCTTCTCTCTCAGCCCTGTCGAGTATCCCGATCTGCTTTGTGTCACTAAAAATATTTCTCGGCACAGGTTTTGTTCAGTTGCACTTGGTGGATGGAAGAGCAGGTAACGTAGGTAGCACCAACTGAAATCAGTTTCGTTTTAGTGTTCAGTGTTGTGATGTTTGGGTTGAATTAACTCAAAAAAAAAGTTCAACTAGAAAAAGGCTGAAGGTGGAATACTTTCAGCTTTTGGATTTTGGATTATGGCAAACACGCTGTGCTTAAAGTGCATGACTGTGGGTGTGGTGTAGCACAATGCTGATATCATGTGTTGGAAAAAGTTCTTATCCACAGCACTGTGGTAGCCTCTGAAACACCAAGATTTTTTTAAACTATTCCAAAGTATTATGTTATGGTGAAAAGTATCACAGCTTAAAATAACGCTGGCATGGTGTTCTGAGTTGAATTTTGTCCCTGTGTTATCTAAATACTAGGGAAAACAATACAAGCACTGCTTTTAAAAAACACACCTCTTCACACATTACCCTGACATAAACATGAATGACACACCAGTGCTTTCTGCAGTCACTGAGGTTAGTATTGCTAGGCAACTTTTTCTCCCTCTTTTTCTGATTTTTCAGCTTTGTTCACAGGACTCTTAGTCTCCATTGCATAAGCAGTTGGGTTTTGGTGTGTTCAGCAGTCCCAGGTGGTTTCAGATGAGAAGGCTGGCTATTAGCCTGCTTTCCCCGTGGGCATGTATACACCATTATGTATCTGTGCATGCATTTCTGTATGTACGCAGCTAGATACGTAATTATCTACCTCGTTAAAAGATCCCCACATCTGTATGTGTGCAGGGGAAGGCAAGCTACAACTTCAATGTGGAAAAACTACTGTTACTAGGATTAGAGCTGGTGAAGGTCAGCGCCTGTGTTGTTTCTGGAAGAAGTCTGTTTTTATAGACGGCTGGGGCAGCAGGCTGGCCAGCAAGTAACAAGAAAAATGCACTGAGAAAGAAGAAGTAGCATTATTGTTCTGTAATCCCTAGCTCTGTGATACGTATGTGCAAGGCAAAAGATGATATTTAACACCATCAAGTTTGTTCTCCTTCAAAATGTGATCTTCCTAGCAGCAGGGCTCTCTTTAAGTCTCTGCTCCTCCCTGCTTGATGGTAATAAATCTCTGATCCATTTCTTGTAAAGAGACAAATAATAACTGGGGAGGTTATGTTTCTTGGTGCCCTAGAGGCTTCCAAATAGGGGAATGGGAATTACAGACTGTAGGGCTCATGTAATGTGATTGTACAGCTTTTTCTTCTAGTACATGCTGTCAGGGAAAGAATAGAGTGAGGGCTGAGTAGCTACAGAGTGATTTCAGCTCCATCTTCCTTTTATTGTGAGGAGGCTGGTTTGCAGGCACTCAGATGCTTCTTACCTCTGCTGGAGGCACTCCTGCACCTCCTTGCTCTCTGTGCCCTTCTGTTTACATTCCCTGGGTCTCCCAACAGTGTCCTGTGCGTCCTTGCTCTTGCAGTTAGCCAGGAGCCCTGCAGTCAGGGTGCTCACTGCACTTGGCTTCTGCTGCGTGCGGTGGGTAAGCAGCGCAAGGAGTATGAGCTGAGCGCTGCTGGGTCTACGTGCGCTAACTTTGAAGTGCTGTCCAGAGATGTGTGGTTTTTTTTCTAATTCCAGATGTCATCATAGCCCTGAAGCCATACACAGTGACATATAGGTCCCTCTTCTGATTTTATGACATGTATTTAGCACTTGGATGTGTGGGATGTTCAAATTCTCTTCTGCAGTACAGCTTGACTTTCAATAAACTTCATTATAAGCATACTGCCTGGTCATCTAGCTACCAAATGCCAAGATGCATCCAGGAAATGGAATCAAAAGCCAAATGTTATGAAGCTGTAAAGTGAGCATAAAAAGTTCAGAGGCGTTAAGATCAGGTTTGCCATGTGTGAGTGATTGTCTGGCACTTCAGTTTTGAACTGCTGAACAGAGCAAACCGGACCAGAGTTGAGGGTTTGTTAGGAGTTATTCTAAGGCATGTGCTGAAGCCATGTCACTTGAGGTTTAACTGGATGATGGTTGACTCCACTGATGAAGCAGACTGACACGTGCTTTGGGCCCAGATGATGACTGGGCACATGTGTGCATTGCTGTACCTCTGACAAGGCTGCTTTGTGTTCTCCTGTCATCTATTGGATCCTGCAGTGAGGGAGAAGGTGTGCAGTGACAGACAGAAGGTGCTTTTTCTCTTCTCAGTGGTCCTGGGCTGGCAGGAGGGCTTGGACCATAGAGCAGCTCCAAAGAAAGTCTTCAGCACTTAGTCATGTGCTGAGTAACCTCAAGTTTGCTTATGCAGCACTGATGTCTGTTTTTATCTCTACATTTTTGCCTCTTGGTCTAATAAGAAGCATTTGTTCTCTGCTTCGATGAGTCTGACACTCTGGTGCTGTTAGAGGATAAAAAGGAGAAGCCCATGCAGAGCTGTTTAAATACATCTACGCCTTTTAAGACACAGGTCATGTTTCTTTTCTGCTGGGTTCTTCTAGCATAGTAATTCACCTGCAGTAGTGTCTCTTGTTTTGGAAACCTCACCTGGAGAAAAGTCAAGATGAACTGGACAGTATATCCAGTCCAGATGAACTGTGAAAACTCTCAGTTGGAAATGCCACAAGGAGAGGTTAAGTGAGCTGGTTTTCTGTGCTTCAAGAGCAGACATATGTTGTCATGTCTCAGTATCGAGGAACTGGGCTGGAGGGGGCACTGCTGTTCAAGGTATTCCTTGCACATGCTGAACTTTGGATCCCAATGATTATTTCAGTAGCACTGCTCTTTGTTTTAAACCTGCATCCAGTCTGCACTGTACCCTCGCTCTTGTTTTAGAGCTGTAAATACCATATGCATCCATTCAGCGTATCCACCAATCAACGCATACTCTCAAGCAAGGTGGCAACCTTATGTAAGTATGGAGACAGGCAACTTTCTAATCAGCTTCTTAAAATCCTGAAAAATCCTTAAAATCCTTAAAATCCTTAAAATCCTTAAAATTCTAAAAAAGTCCTCTAGGTGCCGGTGTGAGGTAGTAAGACTGCTCTGTTATATTGTACCAAAATACAACACAACTGACAAATGCTAACAGCCTGCTGAGAGGGACCTGCCAGGGGAGCTGACTGGCATTCAGTCTCCTGAGGCTCAAGTGGGGAATTTCGTCGTTAGAGCAGAAATGGACCGTTAGATTCCTCAAGATGAAATATTTCGATTAACTTATTCAGGGTCAAAATAGTTGTTTAAGCGCTGGCCAGTTCAAGTTGCTCGGTGATCTGCTGAAACAGCCCTTAGGGGAGCTACAGGATGTGTCTTTGGTCGCATCATCACTCAGAGCATCACATGTCATGAAGCTCCCATTGGCATTTCATGCGCTGTTAGCGAAGGATGTGTTTTGTGATGGAAACGTCAGCAGTCCAGTGCTGCGATTTTTGTAGTGGATTCTTTATGTGAATTCCTCGATGTTTAAAATTCTGGCAGATGCCGTATTCATCTTGCATGGGCAGAGGCTGGAGTTGTCCTCGGCATCTCAGAGTACCGTCTTGATTATAGCTGGTGTGTTTCTCACTGTTTTCTCTCCGTTTATGAGCTGTTTTGCAGTAGTTTGATAATACTGATAGCTACAGGTGGTTCACAAATAAAAGGCCTTGGTTTGTAAAACCCATGTTACTTGATTGAGAAATGAATGTTTTTGGGTATGTTAGTATGACCGACATGCTTGTATGTTTTATTACTGAGATTATGATGACCTTTCTCAAATCTCAAATCTATACTTCTATTTCATTTTGTTATATTTTAGGACAGTGGAGATTCCGCAGCATTTTTGTGAAGCTAACCATTGTTGAAGGCTGTCAACTTATACATGAAATTTTGCTGATGTCTTCAGCAAGTGCGAAAGACAAAAGGAGGAAGGATTTTGGTTTTGAAACTGAAACCCCTACACAGTGAGCCCTGGCCAAAGAAGGAATTAATTGACCGCAACAGATGAGCACAACCAACTGCAGTGAAATTGTTGGAGAGAAGTGAAGGCGGCATCGTTGCTCATGTGCTAGGAGCTGGATCCCGGCTCTCTGTTGTTACGTTAGTTGCCGTACAGGTTGCACTGGAGATAGCTGGCACTGTTTGCATTTTTCTTAATTAACAACTGCCATGTGTTTTAGAAAGGGACAGGGGCTGAGACTGCATGACAAATTTAATAATGTATAATGAAGTCAGTCTGAAAGGCATTCTTTAAATCTTGGCTCTCCAGTGTTCGCAGAGCATTTTGCAGGCTTAGATCTGTTGAGTTGCAAGCAAATATGACAGGAAATTGCTTTTGGCTGGTACTTTTCCCTAGCCTGGATGAGAACAACTCATCTTAGAAATTATCAAAATGAAGTGATGAATTTTTAGGCAAAAGATCTTGAAAGCTGTGTGAATGCTTATAGTCTGTATAGTATAAATAGTTTTCCTCACAGCCTTGTAAGGCAAGTCCTTTTAGATCATGACATGAGGATTTCACAGCAGGGAGGACTGTGTCAGTGTGGCAGTGTCACTTAGCCTTAATGGTATCAAAACCAGATTGTAGAACATCCAGGGTTTTCTAAATGCTTAGGAAATCCTATTGAAGGGCACGTGTAGCATCTTGGGCTATGAAATGCCTTTAAAGATATGGCCTCTACAACAAAAAGTTCATAAATTATGTGCAGTAAATCTTCATCTTTTTTTGGTAAATATGGATTCTGTTTCAAGAGCTTGCTTTGTCTTCACATCCTGAAGGAGGAGTGAGCTGACACAGTAGTTCAGTCTTGCTACTGTGGTAAGCTGAGGAGGGTTCAGTGAAAAGGACACACAAAATAAAGGTGAAGGGGCACAGTTATATGGCTAGAGCTGAGATCCTCTCTTAAGATCTTAAGGGGTCTCAAGGTTAGGAGATGGCTTAATGGATTTTGCCCTTGTTTCTTCAGTCTTATTGGAAAGGTCCCCTTTTTGTGTTTCAGGCCATTTCTGTGCAGTGTTACCAAATGGGATGTTTTAACGACTTTTCACTTGTCCTTAGGCCGTAACATGTAAGCACAGCGGGGGATGTTGTACAAATGTCCCCGTTTTAAATGGAAAGCAAGGTATTTTATCGAACTGATGGAGCGTATGCAGAGTACAGTGATTTTTTTCGGACATAAAACAGAAAGACCTGCCTCCTCGAGGCACATGTGACTTGTACCATGCATGTGTTGGGTAAGATGGAAGCAATTGTTTCTAATTAGGTAGAGGGGAGGGGGAATAATTGAGAAAGCACTGAGAATGCACTACTGTTTGCTGCATGACAAAGAAAAGATTTGAAACTGAACAGGTCCTATACAAGAATGCTTGTGAGGTTAGTTGTAAGGAATGCACCTGGGGACAAAAAGTCAGTTTGATGTGTGACAACAAGAGGCAGCTTTACAAAAGCAAAGTTCTCCAAAGCAGAGATTAATGGATGTATTAACATAATCAGGAAGATTAACTCCTGAAGACCAAGGAAGAAGGCAAAGAGAATGGGCAAGGAAAGAGCTTTGAGGTATTGAAAATGGACAAAGCTGGTAGTAGTTCTACATGGTGCTAAAATACCTTTAGGATAAATGAATAGCCTAAATGATTAGTCAGAGCTAGCTCTTATAGATTCAGAGCTGCCCTGCAGGATTTCCGCGTGGCATACATCTCTAAATCATGACCACAACAGACGGTGGCTGAACTGAGGAGTTGGTTAAGCATCTGTGTTAGCATTTGGAGCACAAGTGTGTTGAGGGAAATAATCTATGCAACAACTGTGGGCTAGAGGAAACCAAATTACACAAAGTACTTTTTTATAGAATGCCACCTCAATTTCAGAAGATGGGATGTTCCTACAGGAGTTAGTAAATGCTGATTACAATTCCACTCAGGTGCCTGTTGTTAAGGGTGGTCTTTCAAAAGCACCTCTGAACATCGAAGGCAGAGAGCTATATGAAGGAGATTTTCCAGCAGAAAACAGAGATGGAGTCTGTTCCTGGAGCTCTGAAATAGATGAGAAATGCTGCATTTCTGGACTTAAAAAGGGAGATGGAGTTATATAGGGTCAAAAAATGAAGTCAAGCTTCTGGTTTCTGTGGTAAGCTGAGTGTGCCGGACTGGGTGGACTGGGCCACAGACCCTCACCGGAGGTGCTGAAATCAGGGACCTTGGGAAGCACCAGGACAAAGTTGGCAACAGAGAGAGGCTCTTAAGTACCAGAACCTAAAAGCCATCTTCACCTCTATTCAGTGCTTGAGCAATGCTTAGAATATTTAATGTGTGTACAAACTGATTAGTCTGTATTTACTACGTGTCCAACTATGACATTTAAAACTAATACCCAAGCGATTACAGTGACTAGAACCTTGTCAAAAGCCCTGATTACTTGTACTGAAACTGGAGCATCAGTATAACCAGAGCTGTAAAAAGCAGGAGTTTCAACAAGCTGAAGCATATATTGGTTCATAGCATCTATTCTCTGGAGCTGGGATTACCTACAGCTGAAAGAGGAGGGAGCATCCTCTGGCTGGAGCTGTAAAAGCCGCAGCACGTACCTTGCCTGTGCTGAGGAAGCCACTGGTGAGGAAACGGCTGCAGCTGGGAAGACCTGCTCAGGAAGGGGGCCAGTGCCACTGCCCCTGGCAGCGTGTCCTGCCTGGGCACCCTGCTCTGTCCAACACACCGCTGCCTGTGCAAAAACACACGGCTCAGCACCTGGGAGTGTGCGGGTTGGCCTGCTGCATCCTTGAAGCCGGGCAGCCTGATGTGCTCCCTTGCGGTCAGAGGCCTCCGTGTCATGTCACCTAGAAGACAGTATGTTTCTGGTGTAACCCTCTTGTGCTTTTACCACTGGCTGGTTGTGACCAACAAGTTATTTTCTTTTGGCTTCTCTTATTCCAGTGTCATCTTCTGCATTGCGTGATGATTCTGCATGGAGAATTTCATGTGCTGCTGAGGGGATCATGTGCAGGGGGGAAGAAACATGGGTGAGTTCAAGGACGCTACACATATTACGCTTCAGATCCACAGAAAAATTGCTGTCAGTGCATAAAAGCTGTTGAAAAATGGCAGTTAACAGAGCATGCCCTGTTCCTGAATTGGTCCCTTGGTAGTCACTGATGTTTTCCTTTCCGCTAAAACAATGAACTTGGTTTTATGATAAATCAGCAACTGCCTATTGCTTTCTTTGTGGGGAAGTGTTCCTGTGTTACAAATCGGCGGTTGTGTTATACAAGGGCTGCAGCTGCAGTGCATAATGTTTTCAAGGTCACTAAAGCATCCAGAACAGCACAATCTAATTTTTAACCACTTAAGAAATGCCAAGTCAGGACTAGCTTCTGTGAGAGGTTGTCTCTGAGGTTTCCTGCAAGTCCACCCCATCCCTCCTGCTAAGTGTTCAAGGAAGACAGCAAATCTCTTGCAATTTAGAAAGATGGACATTTCCTAGTAGGAATTTTGAATGCTTTGTTCGTTCATGTTTTGGAAGGGGTTTATAACAACATGTTACATGGAGGCTTTGTTCCCTAAAAGACTGCTAAAACAAAATAACTGAATTCCTGAAATAAAAAAAAGGATATCCCTAAAGCAGCACTGAGTAACCAAGTGTGCCATGTTTGTGGGATAAGCTTTTCATGCCTGCTTAGTACCTCTTGGAACTAACTTGGACATATTATCTGCTCTTAATACGTACTTGAGTTCTTCTGCCACAAACTTGTCTGTATGGGACTGTACAGAGTACCTCATGTCCACTCAGTCTACATATCTTGCGTATCCACATAAATGTACAGTCATTACTGGACTGCTTTCTATAAAGGCAACAGTATTTCACTGATGAAGTACTCCAGCATCTTACCAAAAAAAAAAAAAAAAAAAATAGTATGTTCTGTTAATTTTGCCTGGCAGTATCCTGCTGGGATTAAAAAAATAAAAATTCATGATGGGAAAACTAGAAGTCATGGCAGCTAGTCTCGCACATCTGTAGCACAGTTCCTGTTTGCAGATGAAATCCGTTCTGTAGTGAAGTCTCCAAGGCTTGAGACGGCTTGCTGCCAAGTGTTTTATCTTCTGTTGAATGCTTAGAGGACACACTTGCACTCTGGTATTTTCTTTCAGAAGCTAAACTAAATGGAAAAAAAAAGACTAGTCACACTTTGTCATCAGCCTACATTCTCTCCCACAGGATAAAGAGCAAGACCCATTTTCTTTTCCAAATGACAGCCCAGCTTTTGGGCCGTGTTCCGAAGGGCTTGCTAAGAGCTAAGTCCCTTAAGGACGCGCTGGTTTTGCTCAGTAGAAAATACCCTGAGCAGTATTTTCTTGAGGAGTTGGAAAACTTACTACAAGAACGTGGCATATATGAAGTGATGTGCAGCATGCAAACAGATGAACGAATCATCCTGATTTTCACTTTCTGATTTCCTCTGAACTAATCAAAATGCTAAAAAACAACAACAAAAAATGCTGTATTTGCTAAGGTACAGTAGTTCCCAGAGGATGGTAATTTCTATGGCTTTCTGATAAACTGGAATATATATACTTCTCCATAGCTAGACTTAAAATTCTCTTGTTGAAAACCCTGGTGGTGTTTCCATTGGTATGGGTGATTTGGTCTTGCAGCTCTAACACAAGTATCTAATCCTCCAAAACAGTCCTTAGAGTAAATTGTGGCTTGCTTAATTAAAAAGTGGTTTTATTTACCCTATTTTCTGTTAGGTTCAGTAATAAAAGCCTCATCTGCGCATCCACCAAGGAGCCCAGAGAGACGACAGAACCCAAACCCGTCACAGGAGAGCCACTGTCCCAGTGACCTGATGTGATGTCCAGTGGCATGTACCAGCACTGCAGCGCCTTTGCAGTGGAGGAGGGTCACTGCCTCAGGGTAAGAGACATTATGGCTTGCAAGGCAAGAGCATTTTGGGGTTGCATCAGAGCTAAAGGCAGGGAAAGGAATAGTGCTAGTGTTTTGGGGGAAGAATCAGAGTGTGCAAACAGACCTATAAAAGGATAAAAAGGGATGGAAACAGGGGGCTGGTTGGGACGCATCTGGCCATGCCCTGTGCCTGATCGCTGCCACCTGTCCTGTCGTGCTAAACTTCATTTTCAGCTCTCACCTGGCAGCAACTGGAGCATGCAAGGTGGGTGTGTGGCTGGCTATGCACATGCGTGTACCTGTGCACACATTCTGAATCATTCTCAGCCTTGCTGCTTGGTGGACCTGGGGCTGGGATCTGCAGCAGCTTCACTCGCGTTGAGCTGCCAAATTTGGCCCTATTCCCCTAGCATCGTCAACATGAATTATTATGAAACTCAGAGGTTGTTTGTAGAGCTCTGTCCTCCTCCAAGATTTTCCTAAAACACAGGTTAGCAAGAAGCAAGGGATGAAACTGAAGTAAGAATCTTCGCTACATGCTCCTGACCATTCTCCACAGGACAGTAACGTTGCGGATGGGAGAGGCAGCAGTGAGGGCCCTGTGTCTCTGCACATTACAGCCTGGTGCTGAAATGCTATTCTCTTTCTGTTTCATGGGTCTCTTGGGAAGCCACAAGCAGGATCTGAGTGTCAGTAGGCTAGATGGTAAACAGACTTATTTAAAGAGAGTGGAAAATTGGCTTTCCCTGCTTTTTTTCAGTGCATGCCTACTTCCTTGTGACCTTCGCTCTGTTCTTGAGGAGTTTTGTTACGTATGGAGGTGGTGAGCCATATTTTGCTCTGCAAAAACCTTTCTCGTTGAGTTAATCCTCACTTGGTGCCAATTGAACAAGCAAGAAAGGACGGCAGTCCTTTGATATACTTGTCTACAGCAATCTAGATTCAAGTCATAAAATTAATTTCCCACATATCACTTTAAGAGAATGTCACAGATCTTAGGTAGATATCTTGGCTGGGCTGGGTCTCAGCGAAGAAGGTAAAAAGCTCCAAAACCATCCACAACAGCATCCACACTTAAGAGAACTCACAGCTCTCACATTTGCAGACCTGGTACCTCCAGAGCAGGACGTGATTGCATCCCGTGTAGGGGACAAGGTGGCAGTGAGGCACCATTATTGACTTGGGTCTGCACGCTCCCCTCTTGGATCCGCAGAAGGTTTCAGCTTCTCTCCGCAGAGGCTTCTCCCAACAGTCCTGTTGCCACGTGTAGTGAATGAAGAGCAGTTGCTCCTCTGTCAGGAGGCAGTCCAGAATGATGCCCATTAAAAGTAGCTGTCATTCACTTATGATAGGAAGAAAAGCCTCCTGCTTGTGTATGCACACTGCAGTGTAATTGCAGCACTCAGTATTGAGCAAGCTGGTTAGAGAGACTTGTTTGGAAACCACTTAACTGCATTTCACTCTGTTCCCTTCAGACGGACAATTTATCCGTCAGCTGAGTAATAGCACGACGCCCAGGAGTTTGCCTTCTTCCAGTGAAACCCATATATATATATATATATATTTTTTTTTTTTTTTCTCCTGCCAACAAAAGAAACAAATTGTGTTCATAGAAGTCTGTTTCCTTGTGTTATTTCCACTTGGTTTCAGTTTGTGCTCATTATTTATTATGAAATGTGATCTCTCATTGATGGGAATGTATCACAAGACCTTACCACTGCTCCATGCAGGTCTCTTGCACCAGGAAAGCCAGATGATTTATGTTTCGGATGTTAGGGAAACGTGTGTCTGCAGGTCTGCTAGAGAGATGCTGCTGCCTTTCCAAAAGCTACCTTTATCTGGAGGACGTTGAGGAAATGTGCCTTTTTCTTACCCTTTCTGTATGAATGACAGTACAAATGATAAGACCTTGACTCTGAATATTTCCAGGAAAGCTGCTGAGGGAAAAATATACTGATGGAGAATTTTATGTGCATCGATGACAACTTTGCCTCCAGTAAATGTTGCTGAACACAGTGCAGTTGGGTGGGCTGTATCTTCACATAGCCAGAGAAGTGTACTACTATGAAGAGATCTTCAAAGCACATTGACATGGCCAAATCACTGCCTTGAGAGCTAGAACACCTGTGGCAATAGCTCACCTCATGACCTTGTCTTGAACTTCTCGTGTCCCCTGTCCTTCAGCTCTCAGCCCCCAGGCAGTTTGTTAGCCACCAGTTTTAATACCTGTCATTTTGCTATGCCGGGAAATTGCTCCTCAGTCCTGTGCTGCTCTGCTCCTCCCCCAGGCATCTTCCTGCTCTTTCCCTTGCCACTCACTGCGTGTGCATGGGGAGCCCTGATCTGAAACTCTAAGCGTAATTTCTGCGTAATTTTATGCCTTCTCAACTTGGTCTCTCTGTCTATGCACATTGATGGCTTTTAAATAAGCTGCCAATTTTATGACAAATGCTTCTGCGCCGCACACGGCTGTACGCAGACACAACTATTTTTGTTACTCCATGCAGTCGGTCTTCCACTAAAGCCAGCTTTTATTAGTCTTGTCACCACTTAGGCCAGGTCTTTTATATTGCCTTTTCTCTAGGACAGGGATTGTGATTTATTCTGCATTTGCAGGGGGCCCCAATCTGTTCACATTGCAGGTGCTGCAATAAAAATACACATGAAATAAAATCGAATTAAACCATTACTTGGGGATGCCAGCTGCTTGTCATGGGACCACTCCAGAATATCAAGTAGTTTACTCAGCTGAATTTGTGCTTAAAGCGCGTTTATCTTTCATAAAGTGTTTCCAAAATGCTGATAGCGTATGGCAAAATACTGCCTTGTGTACAAGGCATAGTGGCTGCAGCTATGCTAATAAATACAGTAAGAAATAGTTTCACTTCTGTATTTTGTTTTCCTCAATCTTCCTTCTCCCTCCTTTGTAAAAGAAAAAAAATGCCTGTCTCTGTAGGTGTAAGTCATACTTACATTCCCTACTGCATGCACCTTTTCTTAGAAAGCAGGCTGAAAAATAAATTCAAAAAAGGAAACATGAGTTTAGTGACAAAACTTACACTGTTCTAAATGTCATGTTTTAGAAGAAAGCCTGCCACAAGCCCTTAACAAACTCAGGTTCTTCTCCAGGTGAGCAGTCGCTGCTACATTTGTTAGCACTGGGTTGTAGTTCGGCAATACAGTGCAGCTTAGCACAGTCTCCTTATAAGTGGTTTCAAGGTACCAGCTCAGCACTTTGTGATTCTGTCACTTACTGGAAGAAAGTTTCCTTACCCAAGCTGTCATGACACTATCTATCTGGGAAACTATCATGCCCGCTGCTGTCACTAGCACAGCGTTAGCTTCAGTCCTTCGAAAGCTGAGCAGCACAACACGAATCCCCTGTGCAGGTACTTCTGACTCTGCAGATGCTCCCTTTGGAAAGTGTCCATTTACTTGTCAAGAAATCCTGTCCCTTTCCTCCCCAGAGCATCCACAGACTTCTCAGGCTCAGGTTTGGCATCTGTCAGAGCCCATGCCTGGCTTACCCTCCCCACTGCTTCTCTCGGCTTGTTTGAAGGGAAACTTTCTTTCATTGAGGGCGATTGTTATGTTGTTGTGAGACAGGGACTTTCTGCAGAGCTGTCTCTAGCTCCAGTCACTGTCTTTTCCCCTTCTCCCCAGAAAGTAATACAGAAATGCACTCATTCCCTTCTGCTTTCTTACACTTCAGATGTGTTTTTTAGCCTCTCGGGGTCAAGCAGCCAAGTTTACAGCGGCAGGACAGCAATAACTGAATCCTGCTCGCAGTGCTTTTACTACAGCAGTACTTCTACACAGCACAGTTTCCAAATCTACTCTGGTTAGTATACTATAGCACAAGTGTGCTACTTCCCGGCTGGCTCTTGTTAGTGCTGTCTGACACAGTAGCTTGCCCAGCTAATGTTCTCAGCCCTTCATGTTCTTCTACCATCTTGATTGGCCACCCTTGGTCTTACATGCTGCTTTGTAACAGCTTTTTGCTCAGTAAGCAGCACAACCCATGCAAACATGCTCATATTCCAGCCTCTAGGAGGTAACTCTGCCAAAGGCAAAGGGCAGCCACTGCATTATCTACGCTAATTCTGCTTCTCAAGAGACACCAAAGGCTCCTTTCTCTTGCTGCTTCTTCTAGCTGGGATAGAAAGTACAACTGTCGCAGATATTGCTGTTCTCTCCGACTTGTTCTCAGGTCACTAGATTTGCCCTCCATACAGACTGTCAAGGTCAGCAACTCTGTGCTGGGTGAAGGGTGGTGAAGCGCTGGCACAGGTTGCCCAGAGAGGTGGTGGAAGCCCTGTTCCTGGAGACCTTCAAGGTCAGGCTGGACAGGGCTCTGAGCAACCTGACCCAGCTGTAGGTGTCCCTGTGCACTGCAGGGCAGTTGGACTAGATGGCCTTTGAAGGTCCCTTCCAACTCAAGTAATTCTGTGATTGCACGCCAGCCTGGTGCCAAGTCCCTCGTTTCTCCTCTGGGTGGCAGTGGTTCTGCCGCTGCAGCAGGCAGCCTCTTTCTCAGCTGGGATGAAAACAGGCTGCTGCCTGCCCGAGTAGGACTACTGTGAAGTACTGTGGGGATCTGGTGCAGGGAAATCCGAGGTGGGTCTCGTACTGCTAATAATTGTTCTTTGTAAGTGAACGATGCACAGTTTTTAATCAGAAAAAGGTGTTAGCTACAGTCAGTCAGGAATCACTGCAAAGCTACTGGGCAGCTTCTCACTTGTTAAAGTAGAGGTATATTTCTTGCCTTGTCCCCTTGATGTCAAAACAATCAGAGGTTCAAGTTAAAAAAATCTTTTGACAACAAAGCGAGAGGTGAACTAGATTTCTGCAAGCTCTGCATTGCAACTGTCCTGACAGCTGAACACAGCACGCAGTCCAGGAGATATTTGGTGGGGAGTCCTAACTGATGGAACAAAGCCACTGTGTTAGAGAGAATAATTAGGCTGCTGGAGGAACTGAGCTCACCTGTCACATTAGCAGGACAGCCCATCCAACCTGCTAAGTGTTTTATATATCAACGGACTTCAATATTAAGGCTTGCTTGAACATCGGTTAGCGTTTAACGTGGAAAACCTGCTTAACATTTACAAAATGCTGTACCTGCCCAGACATTTAGCAGGATCATACTTCCCTGGCAGTTGCTAAATATGTTGCTGTCTAGGACTGAGCACTCCCATCTCCAGGGCCAATGCCACTGTATTTATAAATTCTCACAGGTTTTTCTGGGCTACGAGTTTGTCCAGACCTTTCTGGAACAAGTGCATTTTGCACATTGGGCATAGATGCCGCAGCTTATTTGTGCATAATGTGCATAGGCATCTCACGTGTTACCAGCATCACTTGGGGCCTTTTAGGTTTCTGTAACAGAGGACAGGAGGCAAATACGCTTTATTTTATTTTATTTTATTTTCAAGATGATTATGACAAACCCTTAAAAAAAAATCCAGCTAGGTCTTATGAGGGGGTTGTCAGTTTTACCTTGCAGCTGTGTTGTCAAGGCCCTGAGTATGTAATGGGCCTTAACAGCGCTGAGCAGCCTCACCTGGCCCCTCCACCCACAAACCCCTGCCCACTTGCCCAAGGGCTGTATTTGACCCTGCATAGGGGCTTTCATTTCTTGATTAGGTTATAGCGTGAGGACAGCTGTCTGTACTCTTGGTCTTCAGTCTTATTTCATCTGTTTGATACTTTTTTGTTTCTTACTTGAAGAATTATATAGTATGTACCTGTGTTATGGAGCTTTATTTTTTTTATACTTTAGGTCTATGTTATAGTTAACGTATGTACTTTTTTTTTCTCTAGTAGAATTGGCTGGATTTTATGATTGTATCCTGTATGTAATTCCTTCTTTTATTATTTCCTTGAGTTTTATTTCAGTTGACCTGTTACTATTGCTTCATTTTGGAAAGTTGCTGCTGGTACTGCACGACTGTACGGTAAGTAGACAAGCACTTGGGTTTTATTATAATCAATATTAGTTTGTCTGATATTATGAGATAATTGTTTTAGTTTTTGTGAAATACATTCATAAAGGTTTGAGTACAGTTTGCCAAAGTATGAAAGCTGTATTTGTTTAATCAAGGTTTTTTATTTTAGTTTTCATGAAGTTCAATGGTTCCTTGCTTTTATTTTCTTTCTTGGACTGCATAGTTCCTTTCCCTTAAAAAGGAGAGACAAAGGAAGATGTCGTGTTTATGTCTAGAATGCTGTAGTGAGTTTATTACCAATTTAACATTTTTTCTTACTAATGTCATGTAATGTTTCTATTCTGTTATGAAATCTGTTGTAATTAATTTCTGGTATTCCATATGACTTCATATGCCTTGTAACTTACTCGTATAAGTCTGTTACCGTATGTAACACCTAAGATTGAATGACTTAAGCAATCTCAGAATAATTTTTTTACATTAATATTTAGAACACTGAAGATTGGTGTGGGCTCCTGTAACCAAATTCAAGATGTTTGTTACCACAGTAATGGCTTCTTTGGTGGAGCTGGGTTAAAGGCTTGGGAAACAATGCCTGAAAACGTGGCCTGTTAAATACTGTTAAGTATTTCAGCTAAATAGCTTCTGCCTTGGTGTACACATGTGATGTCATGAACTTGAGAGTTATATTTCCTAATTGCTGAAGTATCAGAAATAACAGAATGTCATCTCTACTGAGGGGGTGGAACAGACACCCTCTTCCAGTGTGATGTTCTGGTTATGCAATGGTTTGTCTCCATACATTTTATTGATTCAAAGGTAATATCAACAACTCAAGCCAGGCAACCTGGACTCATTCCAAACATGGCATACAGGAATATGTATTTTTGTGGCTTCCAATTCCTTTTAGTGCCCTCTGCATGTTTCAAAAATACTCCAAAGCAGAGGGAGCCTACTCTATGGCATTTTCATAGGAGAAAAAAGGTTCTTAAAAGGAAAGATTAATGGTGCTATTAATTGAATTGAAATTGATTTTTGTGTTTAGAACTCGGTATTCATTTATTACTTCGAAGTATGCTTTTCTATAATGAAATAAGGCATGATTGTCAAGTTAGGGGTGTCTTTGGCATGTCCCACTTTTAGTAAAAATACATAGGAAAGGATTATTTGTTTCTCGCTTGGTAGGATAAGACCAGGCGTAGTGCCCAGTGTTGCTGGTAGACAGCAATTGACACAGCTGCGCTGCACAGTAAGAGAAGCGCTTTCTCCAGAGTTGCTTGGAGTGGGAGATGGAGGATTCAGGACTCTTGCCATGGTCATAGCAGAAAGGGCTGTGCCTCTTGAGACTTAACCCAGGTCCTACTGGAAATCCTTCCCTGCTCTGCGGCGCGGAGCCAGTGGCTGAGGCAAGGGGTGTCTCGTTCATGGCAGCAAGCTGGCTGGGCTGAGAGGAAGCCTGCCACTTGCTCTCAGCTCAGACACCTGAAGGAGGATCAGCCCGAGGGGGTGTCACTGTGAGGGGGGTGGAGGCTGCAGTGGGAGTGAGGCTGGCCGCTGCTGCAGATGATGGCATTGGGCCTGAGGGCACCCCTCTTCCTGTTGGACATACCGCCTTGGCACAGCTGCTGCTTGCTGTGGGCTGGTGTCAGGCCACAAGCTCTTGTAAGTGCCTTTGATCCTTGCTCACATGGATATCAGGTGTTGATGTTTGTTGGCCATAATGGGCCTATACAAGCACATGAATATGCTTTACCTCATGGAAGTGTAACAGGGTAATGGTTGTCACTGTGCTTAAGAGTTTAACTTGCCAAATCCTATCAGTCACAGGGTATAACCATATTTACCTTTCCTTTGTAGGCCTTGGAAAAGAATTCAACCCATGAATATGAAATTAAGGGATCTTTTTGCAAGGCAGACACCACTGGAACCAAAAATTGCTGATAAAATATCAAAAAAACAGTTTGTGTATTTTATGCATTGTGTTGTTCTTGATTTTATGTAGATAAAAAGTCAAATACTGTTTTCTCCAGAGACGACCTAAGTTATATCTTCAGTAGGTTGTGTAACCTCATGTCTAGTATAAGATCTGTGCAAGAATTTGGTGCCCCCTGGGACGCATTTCAGTGCAGTATGGTCTGTTGCAATATTTGTTCAAGTATTGCAAATGTGGTTTAAGACATGTTTTGAATGTGGTAGGACAAAGAAGGACTTCTGGAAGAAGAAAAGGTTTTCACTGGCCTGCCAGTTGTGTTGGAAACCTTTTAAAATGGAGAGCCACTTCAAAACTTGTGGTAGTTCAAAGTAACTGATTTGTGCAGCTGGTAGAGAATGTACAGCTGTCTAAGAACAATGAAGTATTTATCAGCAGAGAAGGCCTTACTTAAATTATTTAATATTCCCGAATTATGTCTCAAAGAAGTGTACAACATCCAAAACCTCAGATAATCCCCCCAGGATATCTGTCAGGCATGGCATGAAACATTGAGCATGGAGTTTGACTAACTGGCTCAGACCACAGCAGGTGGTGTTCTTCCAACAGCTGAGTTGGAGGAAGGCATCAAACCTCCAGAGGATCTCCTTTTGTGCTGCTTTCATCCTAGCCAGGGGCTATTCAGTGTAAAACCAGCTCAAATATTAAATGAGAAAATCCCTCTTTGAGTGAAGAAGAGGACACTTAAATCCCTGGGGTTTGTTAGTGAAGCAGTGATTGATTTGGAAATAGAGGGATGTGGCAGGGAATGAGATAGGTGGGTGTGGGGTGGGGCCAAATCTAAGCTGGTTGTTAGATTTGCAAAATGTGTGGATGTACAGCTGACTTAAATGAGCATAAAAACACAGGTTGAGTTGTTGATGCCTTGAATCATTTGTCATCTTCCTTCTTCTGCCTCTTGAATTATTCTTACCTTGTCTGATTCAGCCTTGGGTCAGGATGGTTAAAGTGATGCAGTTCACAGTGGGGTTGGATAAGTTTTATTTTTCTGATGTTGTCAACTTTGTGTCAATTTTGAGAAAATGTCTAGCCATCCTTAATCCCAAGCGGTGGGTGCAGTATTTCATGTAACAGCTCTTCCTATTGTTTTATTTGGCCTTCAGCAGTCTGCAGAGGGCTTTGTGACAACAAGACCATGAGATTGGCTGCTCTCCCTTGAGAGAGCTTATCCTTGCTTCATGGGATGGCATTCCTTACTTGAATTGGGCCCTGAGGATCTGGCTGGCTCTGTGAAAGTCTCAGCCTTAGAGAGAAACCCTCTTTCCAATGAAAGGGAGAGAGCCTGTAAAGGGCTTTAAATGCTGGACAAGAGTGCCGGGTCTGACGCCTTCTTTGTGGCTGGTGGTGCTTCTGATCAGCCCTTCTGATCTGCTCAGGAGGGATAAGGCTGTTGACGTGCATCTCTCCTTGTCTTCAGGCTTAAAGGAGTTTCCTGTAACCACGCTGTGGTCTGAGGGCCATGTTGCTTAGCTTTTGATGCAGGAGTAAACAGTACTTCAAGCCGTTTGTGTGATTGTCACCTGACTGAAGTGCTGCCTCAGAAGTGAGGAGCCTGTCCCACAAAACTGCTATGTCTGGCTGTTATGGGAGGCATTAATAGAGGGCTGTATTTTGTGGGCAGAACTGAAAATATTTTCCGCAGTTTGAAATATCTGAGTTAGAAAGGGAGCAAGGTAACAGTAGGCATTGTAATGCTCTTGGCATCAGCTGGTGTGAAGAAAGGAATGCAGCTTCTCCGGAGTGCATAGTCATGTATCGCCCTCCCTTGTCACCTGGCCACAACCCCGAATAATTTAAACAGCGTGGTCTCATCTGTCTGATGGACTTGTGAAGCTGGCCTGGGATGTTGTTTGCGGTTTTCTGCTTGCCGTTTTTCCTAGTTATTAATTACACAGGTAAGTCTCTGTGTGTGTGGAACAGTGTTTTCAAATCTTGGATCTGAAATAGTCTCCTTTAAAGGTGTAATTTGGGTCCCTGGTCTGCTTGCATGTTGATATGCCTCATGTGGAGTAAACTGTCTCCATTCCAGTGTTATGCCAGTGCATCTTGTTAGCAGTGCAGTTGCTGTGCTAGGTACTTAAAAATCTGTTCAATTAATCAGAGCTTCTGAGCACTCCACACATGGGAACTAAGTGTTGTGTAAAGCAGTATTAGGATGTTAAAGGAAACACTTATAGGATTTTTCAGGTGTTGAAGTAGTTTATGCTGCCACTTCTGTGGAAGCTGATAGGAACAGGTAAAAATACTAGTACTGCATGCCACTTAGTGTCTGGAGCACTTACACTCTAAACTGGTTTGTGAAAAGCGGTATTTTTCCTGGCTCAATTGTGCAAGAGACTTGCACTGGGCAGCTGGCCAGCTCAGTTTTTTGGTGTAAAGAACATGTTGTTGGAGCTAATATTCTGCTCTTCTTGCTGCTGACTGTATCTGAATCCACTTGGACTTCCACCTTTGTGATAACCGCAAAATGCGTGCTTGCTGGGGGCTTGCATCAGGCCACATGCGTACTGCATGCTATTACAACTGCTGCCGAGCAGTCGAGCCTGTTTTTCCAGCAGCAGAGAATTGAATTCCTCTGAACCGAAGTTTTCAGACACAGATTTTTAACTGAGGATTCATATCTTGATACTTAACCTACTTAATGGAGAGTTGGTGCTAGGAACTTCGTATGCCTGTGTCTGCAGTAAGCCCAGGCAGCTTTGGGAAGAATGATGTGCACAGAGGCGCTTTTTCAGGCTGCTTCTGGCCTGCATGTGCTGCTGCCAGAGCAGAAAGAAGATGGGCTTAGCACAGGAGCCATCAAGGCTGGACTTGAGGTATTTAATGCTGATGGTGGCTCAGCTGTATTTCACCAGGTTAAATGAATTCCCATAAACTTCATACCAAAGATGGCAAGATTGGTTTTGCTCTGTGCCTCCAAAGCTGACAACTGTGCAGCCGAAGTTTGCGTAGCATTCTGGACTGGAAATGGGAGTATTTGGATTAAGTAGTAGCCACACTGGCCACTTGAAGTTTCTACTATGGTTTTGGTGATGGGCTATAGAGGTTGGGCAGATTTATTTATTGATTTTTTGTTCTAAGGCACTTGCTTTAGTTAATGCAGCACTTGTATTTCAGTGTGCTTCCCTGGTCACACACCGGAGTGTTCAAATCTGAGCAGCAATTGCCCAAGCCTACCTCAGCAGCCTGGCTAGACATGCATGGAATGCAGTAAACCTCCCCAAGCCCTAGTCACCACCTCAGGGGTGGCATGGACAATTAAGGCAAGATGCTTTATTGCTGGTTTAAAAAAAAAAAAAAAAAAAAAAAAAAAAAGGTAAAATCTACAAAGGATGTTACTCAGTAGTAGTCAGAGCTGGAACTGGACTTGTTTTCCTTTGCTATTGGACTTAAACGTACTTTCCTGAGTGTAAATAGAAACAAATCCTGTCTCAGGGTGTTTTGTGTGTGTGTATGTGCAGAAAGGAGATGTATGCACTGTGCACGGGACAGGTCCTGTGCCTCAGGCGAACTGAGGCGGTGTGCCAGTGCTTGTCCCTCTGTCCGCATGCGGTTCTGCAGCGTTGTCCCTCTCACTACCCCTCCGTGGGGCCCCTTTCCTGTACTGTGTTAACAGTGGCATGCAGAGGGAAAGGGTAGAAGAGCATTGAGAAGCCCAGGCACTGTGCTTGATCTGTTTGTTTTTGTAAGCCCTCTAGGCTACTGCTCAGTGAACCTGTGCGGCCTCCTCGAAATGACACAGGAGTGCTGTGCTGGTAGATGGCCTGGATAACAAACCCGGGAAACAGCCCTGGCTTTGCAGTGAGAAACGTTCCGCTGAGCTCTTTCCTTGCCGAAGGGTATTTGCCTGGCACAGTGACAAGGAAGACCCCTTCCTCCCTGCTCGTATATGGCAAAGTTCCTTGCAGAGCTCTTAGGCTGCGCGCTGCCGGATAAGGGCACCTCTTCTGCACGCCAGGTAGGTGACTGCAGCGATGCTGTTTGAGCTGTGTTTGCACTGATTTTCTTTTTTTTTTTTTTTTTCCTTTTATTTAAATGTCTCCAAGGTGTTGCAGATCTCTTTAAGCCGGCTTGCCTCTTTGCTGAGGTAAATGCTAGGGGTGGGGCAGGCGTTCAGGAAGCTAGGATGTTGTGTTTTTCTGTCTAGTAGTAACATATAAGGGACTTATTTTGCTTTCTGCGTGCTAGGGGACAGAGGGCTGATGCTTAATTGCCTGCTGCTGCTTATGGCTCACCTGAAAAGTGCTTGGCTTACAGAACGAATGCCCTTCAATTCTCCCTCCCACAATATATGCACATGAACTGACACTTCTGTTTCAGCTACCAGCAGACGAACAAGCTCTTTGGGTTTATGCAGTGAGATATGACAGTACCTTGAGTTGGCTTTCTGATTTTTGGTGTGAAGGGTGTGCTACAGTCAATTCCAGTGTTCTGGACAGGGTATGGTTCAGACCATGGAGCTCCTTATCTTCAGCATGAGGTTAATAAGGGGAATGCTCCAGAAATGTAAGTGAACTTGCAGTGCCTTGAGGGAGTCTTGTCTAAAGGTTTGTAAGAGGATTTTATCTGTGTTACTGATTTTCCGGTGGAAGGGTTATTTGCCTTCTTTCAGGGGTTCCAGTCCAAACCTGAATGGCAACCCACTGCAGCCGTGTCCCTTTGTGTGTAGGCAGCAAGACCTGAGGAAGACCTTGCCCTTGGAGTGTGTGTGTGTTGGGGGGCTTGTCTGGTGTTTCCAAGTTCACGTTGAACTCTACGTTGTCTCAGAGGAAATTGTGCAGTATTGCTACAAGTTGGATTATACCTGATGATAAAAGTATAAATAATGTTATCAAATAACTCCTTCAATTAAAAACTTGAACTAGCTTGCATCCTCTGAGTCTAAACCGCTGGCGATGTAGATGTGCTTTTTGTTGTTCTCTGCCCTAACCCCTCCTTGTAAATAGGCTGTTTGATGCATGACTTGGAAAATTAGTTCTAGTTAAACCAAGTGCTTAGTAGAGCTTTTGTCCTGTGATTAGGTGATGGCTATAACCAACCACTATAGTAGATGTACTGTAATTAATTAAACATATCTGTGCACTGTGTTGAGCAGAGATCTGAACAGAGTATCAGGCTTTGCATTTACCTGACTCACGGAGGCTGTAAGATGGAGATGAGGAAGCCCTACAGTGCTATCTGTTAGCATGGATGCTCTTAAAAGTAACCTGGTTCCTAATCACAAGTGGCATAGTAAGATAGCAGGATCGTTTCCTCGGCTTGGGCAGGCTCTCTAGTAAGAGCTATGCCCAACTGTTATGGTATAAGCTGTAGCTGTTGAGAAATGCAGGAAGTAGAAAACTCCCCCCTTGGGCAAAAGGCTTCTCCGCAGAGCTCAACCTTCGGCTTGGCATCCGGTCCAATTGGCGGAAACTGAGCATGTCAGTTCTCTGCTGGGAAAACCTTGATTCCATTGGAATTTGCATTTAAGAATGTTTCTTTCAGGGTGACCAAATGAAACCTTCAGTTTATAGACACCAAAATGTTCAGGTGGATGTAGACTCGCTTTTGATTTTATTCAGGCTGCTTTTCAGCCTTTTCTAACTGTCAGATGCTTATTTCCTGCTGTATGAAATGCTTCCCTTTACTTATTGTAACTTCACTTAGTGAAACCTGAACTCTAAGGAGTTACTGTTGTTTAACATAACATCAGTATTACTGATGTCATGGTTAATGTGAGTTTAGAACCCCAGTAACGGATTCAGCACTAAAGATGCATAGGAAGCTAACAGATTTAATGTGGGTGTGAACTGGGGCTTGAGGAATAAGATGGCCTGATGAGTCGGTGTGAAACATCATGAACTATGATTTTTTTTTTTTCCTGTTTATGAGTCTCTGCATCTCTCCTGTGAAGCTCAGTCCCTTGGCATGCTTCGTAAGTTAAGGTTTACAGGCAAATAAGCCATGAGTCCAAAAGATCTTAAATGAGAATAAAAGGAACATCTTGCAAGCTATTTCTGAACTGCTTTTCATAGCATTGGTTATGCTGTGCAGTGGCTTCAGTGACGATGTTAACCATACTGCCCTGCTGGCTGCAGGCGAGGGCTGTCCCAGCTTCCTTTTGGCTGAGTGTTCTGTGCTCCTTCTAGAGATGCTTTCTGTGTACGCGAAGGAAGCAGCTGTGCGCATGGTAAGGAACTGCTTTAAGCTTATTTCCTGCATATCGCTTTCAGAGGTGCCTGTTGGATTTCATTTTTTTTGGGTTAGTTAGATAATGTGAAAACACAATTTCCAGAGCAAGGGTCATCTGTGACTGTTCCTGGCAAGTTACTGCTCCTTGTCATGCTGTTGCAGAGCTTTGATATCTGGAAGTTGAGCCACTGCATATTGCTTTAATAAGAAGGAGAACTGGGGCTCTTGAACTGAGACTCCAGGAGGGGGAGCTAAGAAATAGAGAAAAACTAGTACTTGCATGTACAAATTTTTAGGGGAGCACTGCACCTAGAGATCATAGTAACAGCCTGGTGTGTCTGAGGAACACCATGCCGATTTAACTTACTGCTGAAGGATGGGGGAGCACAGGGTGATGGCAGCATATTTCTCTGTCACGTTGTAGATGGGATCAGAACTGGTCTGGATGTGTTGTGCGAGCATTGCCTTTGTCTCGGGCTGAGTCTGAGTAACAGTGTGCCTGCCCACTTGGTGGGTACCAGCACTTAGTTAGAGGAGAGGTAGGACTTGTTTGTCAAACCTGTGCTGGTGTCCTGTTTGACAAGTCCTCATTGAACAAGAAGTTGTAGTGGCTTGTGAAATACTTGAATGCTTGAGTTGTGGGCAGTGTGGAGTTGGTTCTGCTTCAGTTACACAGATGTTGACCTTATCCTGGTCACATAAGAACTGAATTTAATTCCTGAGGGTATCAGCTCCAAAGCAGTAACATAAGTATGCCTAGGTGGGTTTCCTTTTCCTGCAGATCTGTCTGACTTCAGTTTGGAACAGTGCTGAGAACTAGGGAGACTGGAATGAGCTTACCTTGTTGTTTTCTTCCAAGTGCTGTGCTCAAAGGCAGGCAAAGAAGGCAGGTTGGTTATCTCTGTCCTCTGGGACACTAACAGGGTATGCTGACCTGGGACATGCTGTGCAGAAGGAATTATGACAGCACTCAGGGTGAGCCAACATTGGGCAGAAGGGCTGTAGCCGCAGCCTGAGCCAGCTGCCAGTGATCAGAGCCAGTGATGGCTCAGAAACAGAGCCAGCTAATGCCGCGTAATACGATTAAGAGCACGCTGCTGAGGCTCGTGTGGGAGCATACGCTTGACTGTTCAAACACAAAGCGGGCAGCAACAAGTTAGGCAGCAGTTCTACAGAAAAAGGATGGGTGATGAGTGAGGGGGGGAAAGAAAAAGACAAGCATGGAAAAAGTAGAAGCATTAATTCTTAATGTGCACCTTTTGAAGCCCACTGTTGGTGCAGTCTCTAGGGAAGATATGGAAAAGTAGAGGTAGCTGACTGACAAACATCACTTAGTCTCTCAACTCTGCTTAAGAATCCATTATGAATAGTTAAAAATACGAAAAGCTGTTTCATTGTGTTATCTACGAACAGCTACATGGACTGCATGTAGTCATTACTGTGTTTTCCCATGGTAGTAACCTTGTAACTCCAGACAGCAATGAAAAGATGACCCAAACAAGAATCCAGCTGAATCCTGTGTGACTTCTGACTGAAATTCAAGTGGTTTGGGGAACTCAAAACGCTCTTGATTTCCCCACTTGAGCGTAAAATTTTTAAAACTTTGCTCTTTCATGTCATCTGTACACTTAGCTATACGTACAATCAAAATGTTTCTATTAGTTCTGCATGGCTTTGCTGTTCAAAATGATTAAGGGCAGCTGTTACTTAAAGGATGCTTCTGTTTGTAGTAACAGTTTCTTTTAATATTTGAGAGAAGCACATAAATGCTCCAATGTAAAAACATGTCCCTGTAAGTCTCAAACTAAATAAAAAATGAAAATGGTGCAAGTCCCTAAAATATTTTAAATGCCAAGGCCTATCCAAAATGCTCTTGCTGATCAGGTCAGAACATACAGGTTAATTGCAGATGTGGTCAGAGAAGTCCATTGACCGCAGTGGGTGACAAGCTGGGCTGAAGCATCTCCTTAACTGAAAAGCTGGAAGGTGACTAACCTAGCTAGAGGAGCCTCAGACGAGTACAAGGCTCTGTGAAGTGTTGGGCAGGCCCATAGCGTGTTCATCATGCCGCGTGTCTGTGCAGTCTGATGGGTGATTCCACTTGAAGCTTGTGGTCACCTGTACCAAATTACTAGAATTATGTGCAGCTTTCTTCATTGGAGAAGAAAAGGAACCTGGAGGGAAAGGCATGTAGCAGAAATGTTGGTAGCAGGGAAAAGCTGAAATAAAACTAAGCAGTGCCGAAAGGCATTTTTTTTGTGGTTGTGCTTTCCTTTTAAAGGAATCTTTCATCTAATGGATGATGGAAGATGCTCAGATGTTTCAAATAGTTGGTTTGTGCTCAGTTTCAACTTAAACTGTCCATTACTGTGTAGAAAAAAAAAAAAAGGGGGGGGGGATGGGGATGGATTGGCAGGAAATACCACATGTTTCTTGTGTTAGCATTATCATGTCCTTTCTGATGGATGGCTTATATGACATGTCTGTGACTTGTTACCATGGTAAGGTGTTTGACAATGTGGGCATACTCCTGGTATCAGAAGGCAAGCTCAGTTTTTGTAAGGGTGAGTTGTGTAGGCTTGCGTCTGAACTAGGGGTCTCTAACATATCTAGGTCTATCTGTAGCTGGATGCTGCTAGTGACCTGTGGGTGTGCAGGGCTTTCCTTTTTGGAGAGGAGCCTTGCTGCATGGGGGGAGTGAGACAGGACTGAGCCATCTGCAGCATAAACGATCCTGTTACCGCTTAGCTAGTGGAATACGTATGTGAGGCTTGGTATGGTGTGTACAGAGGGTGCTGGCCAACTTGAACATGCTATCATTTTGAGTGAGATAGCCTTTTTTACCAGTGCTGATACTTCAGCACAAGATGCTGGGTGGCTGTGGTTGGTGTTGCAGCCATGGGGCAGCTTGGGAAGTGGTGGTGGTAAGCTTCTGGTTGTGACTGCCTGCTGGTCCTTATGGCACAGATGTATCCAGCTGGCAGGCTGTGATTATGCCAGGCATGGCTGAGTGTGCAAAACCTGCTCTGATTTGGTGAATGCTCTCCAGGCCTCATTTGAGGCCATACTTGAAGCGGAAATTAGAGTCTGGGCCACTAGGTAGCTGCTGGGTTTTAGCAGCTTGTCCAAGACATGTCTGCTTTGCTAAGTCTTTCTTATAAACAGGCTGCATTGCAGGGTCGCTGTGAAAGTAACTGCCCTGCAGACAAGCAAGTGAGCATATTTGCTCATGGAAGAAGGAGGACTACTCATGGCAGATAGAAATCTGATTTTTGTAGTTGTGATTGTCTGGAATGAGATTCTCAAAGATTGATTAAGCTAGAGAAACGTCATTTCTAGAGCAAACTAAGTATTTTCTTGATGATCGCTGCTGTGCCAACAATTAAAATGATCTTTGCTTGACCTTAGTTTCTAGGGCAGTCTCACGACAAAAGCAAATGTAGGAGTTGGTTATGATGGAAGTTACAGAAGACCCAAGTAGTTGTGAAGAAGCAAATGGATGCTAACTGGAGCACGTGGAATGGTACTATGCACTTACTTAGGCAGATGAATTGAGTCTTAAATCATTTTGGTTAGGAAATAGGCACAATATTGGTCAGCTATAACTGTTGGCAGCTGTTGGTTTGCCAAGTCTCCAATGCCTGCAACAGGAGCAGGCAGCCTTGGTTACATGTGTACAACTAACTTAAGATATGTTAACCTTGAGCTGTATCCTACCTCAGTTTCTGTGCACTCATTGTCATGCTCCTGCTGGTGATGAAAAACATAAAGCTTAAATCTCACATCAGTAACCAAATACTTGCAGGGGTGGTGTGTTTGCAGATCCAAAGAGCGTCTGTCACATGAGAACAAGGTGTTCAAAACAAGGTGGGATCTGCTTTGTGCTTGATATTGCCAGTTCTACCCCAACAGAATGTAGAGAACTGTATCTGTAATGTTTGGTGTGCATACTCGGGTGCTTGTTGGGAGACACTGCCCTCGGGTTTGGGAAAGAGCAGGGACAGCTTTGCACAAAATGGCTTTAGGTGGCTGCAGTTTGAAATGGTTTGATGCACCTGTAGACACAGAGGGGTGTGTGCATGTGGCTGTCAATGGTACTGGTGTACTAAACACAGGAATGGCACTGGTTGCAGATTAGAAGCTGACGACTACCAGACTGCCTTGAAAAATGACGGATAAAGCTATGTGCAAGTAACGTTTCTAACATTTGGCTAGAGCGGTTTCCAGAGGCTTCCAAGTTCGTACAAAAGTTCTGCATGCGTGTTCTAGCGAGAGATGGCGAGCCATGGGTTGCTTTGACTTGCCCAGGAAAGCAGCATGTGCAGATCTGGTTAATTGCTAGGCGCTGCAGATGTAGGATGTGTGGACAAGCCAGCTCTGCTTTGGTCTGAACTGGAGTAAAAAGCATTTGTAAACAACTTATCTGAAAATGAGCAGAATCCTGTTCAGTTTTACAGCTCATGGAACAAGTGGTTTCTGTCAGACGCCATTACGTGCCATGGAAATGGTGGCTGATTGTGCATAATATTTCTGTGATAGAAGCGTATAGCTAGAACTGAAAGCAGCAAGTGCTAGTGACTGGAGACAATTATTTGACTGATCTTTCTGCTGACACAGCAGCTAGCATGTTGAAAAGTCACATGTAACTGCCTACGTGGCATGAACATAGCATTCTGTTTGTCGTTTGTGTTAGAATGGGCGTAATAGTGAGAACTGAATAATAAGCTTAGGAAGGGCTGAAGTGTTGTGTAAGAAATGTTGCCGGGCTCTGTGAAGGTGAGCGTTCATCCGCTGCTAAGAGAATTTACCAGCTTTGACAGAACATGTTAAAGAAGGGAGCTAACTTTCCAGGGGTGTGCAGTTCTTCCTTCATGAAGGACTCGTTTGCTGTTCCTGGGAGGTGCAGTACCTGCTGTGACTGCAGCAAGTGCTTGCTTGCATCAGAGTTGCTGATAGCCTTCAGTCTGTAGTTCTGAGTGCACTGAGCTAGTGCCTAGCTGGTGCTTCTTTGGTGCTGTCTGCTTCTTTGGAACATCTAGAAGTGTGAGACGTCCATGAATTCATCATATCTGATCCTTTTGAGGAAGTGACCAGTCTGGGGCTTGTTTATCTGGGCAAACCAGTAGTCCAGAGAATAAAATTCACTCGAGGCTTCTGGCTGAAAGAAATCGTGCTGTGGGAAGGGCATGGAGCTGCGTCAGGTGAGGCCCAGGCTGCATGTTAGGAACATGTTCTTCACCAGAGGGTGGCTGGGTGCTGGAGCAAGCTCTCAGGGTCTGGCTCCAGGCCTGCTGTCCTTGGCTGAGCAACGGACATGCAGCTGGGCGGAGTGTGATGCCACAGGCTTTCAGCAAGTTGGGCTGCAGTGGCTGTAAAACCTGCATACCACAAGCTTGGTTGGGTTTTCACACTTAGACCTAGACTTGAGGGTTTGTGCTGTAGTTACTAATTTCCTTACTTAGGACAAGACCAAGTAAGCATTAAGTACTTCTGATGGGAATGCCCAAAGTGTCTTCAATAATAGCTATGAAAATTATTAAATAGCTATTATACTGGTGGGTCTGCATGATTTGTAGCCACATCTTAAAGGTTTTGAAACCATGTCAGGTTGTCTTAGATGTGTCTTGATCTTGTTGGAAAGCACAGGCAGCTGAACGGGACCTTGTGTGCTGTAACTTGGCATGGGGAAACAGAGCAATGTGGTGACAGGTAATGAACTGATTCTCTGGATTTGATTCCATGAAGGTCACATGTTAGCAGTGTTCTGGCATAGATGAATGGGGGAGATTTTTCATCATTGCAGGTGTAGAATTAGTTCATGAACTGTGATGTACCCAGTCTTTTAAGAATGTGTGGGTTTGGGGGAAGCTCCAGCTAAATTCCTCATGAGGGAGCAGAGCAATAATCGGCTGCCTGCTTTCCTGCTGCAACAGAGGGAGCAGCATGGGTTGCTCTTAGCCTTCCTGCTGGAACTGCACTGCCAGAACACATGCACGCGTCTAACTTGCGGAGATGTGACTTGTACCTGCCACTCTAAGCAGAAGAGGAATGAAGGCCTTTTTTTTGCTGAGTTTCATCTTAATTCATGAATTGGAGATCTCGGTGTATCCAGGGCAGCTGTGAGCCTGCGTGTTGTGTCAGAGTGGGGCCAAAAGAGGGCCAGCTGCCTTGAGCTGAAGAACTCCTAGGGGAAGGATATGTAACTCAGCTTCTTGGGAGGCTCCAGTTCTCTCTGCTGGAGCATTAGCAGATATCCTTGAGTACTGAGCACGTACGTACATGGGGAGAGGGTTTAAGCTGCATTCCTTGTGCAGTATTCTGCTACTTTTATAATACAAAATGGTATCTGTCCTTGTTAGTAATGACATGATGCATGATGACTTTCCTTTTGTTACGTAACTCCAGCAGAAACTGGAGTAAAAATACACAATTCAGTCATCTCTGAGTTGGTATCATACAAACCTTAAGAATTTGAAGACAATTATGGACAAAGGAATTGCATATTTTGACATGCAAATCTAACAAAGCTGCTCAAGGACATATTAGAAAACAAACATTATAGATAACCTCATGGGGAGAGACGTAGCACAGCAACCTGTTGAAAATAACATTTATTTGTAGTTACAGAGCTATGAAGGCCTGCAAATTTGTTGAAGAAGAGAGTATGATACCAGTAGAATCTGTCCAAACATTTTATTTTAACTTGTAACTCTGAAGCCAATGAAGTTGCATCTTCTACTGTGGTCAAGTCCAAGTAAACTTAATAGGAAATTCCAAATGAAATCACTGGTTGTTTCTAGGTCTTGTAATTTCAGCAGAAGTTCAGCAAAATGTTATCCCAAATGGTGAAACTGCTTTTGTAGTTGCATTTGGTCCAAAGAGTGCACTGATTTTGCTACACCCAGCGTTTTCCCTGTTGGTTTTCAGTTTCCCTCACTGGTGACCCAGAACAATTTCAAGAAGTTAGAAGAGCTGTTGGAGGGTAGTGTCATTTGTCTCTTCAATTCCACACAAATGTGATCAGAGCAGTTTACCCACAAGAGAAGGCTTCAGTTGCTCATGCATGAGCACCTTGCGTTTGCACAAAGCCAAGTTCCTCTAGAGACCTTGATGTAAATACAATAGCTGAGTGGTGGCTCGAAGCCAAGCATACTGAAATGTCTGATAGGATTACTGGTTGGATTTGGTGAGCACCAGGTAACAAGCTTGCCTGCTTTTTCTCAGTTGAACTGCCATGTGAACGCAGGGCCTGTGCTACTCTGAATGGGTTTGGATTGGAAAATACTACAAATTTTAAGAAGGCATAGATGTTTGGGCTGTGAGGGAATTACGAATGCTTGTTACTACTACTTTGTGTTAACTCCACACGGTGGATTAAAGAGTAGACTGAACAGATGCATTAATGTGTAGCTGCCAAGTCGTATTTACTGCCAGGTGTTGGAATCTTGAGACTGCCTGAACCAGTAGTTTGAAAACAACTTCCATGTTTGACAAGAAAGGTGAGTGCTCAAGACTGGAGCTCAATAGTGTGATTCAGGGGGGTTTGCTATTACCCAGTGCCATTCAGAAATGCTTTTCCAAAACTATTAGGAATAAACAAAAATAAATTGAAGTAAAATAAATAAATAAAAAAAATCAATAAAATAGAAAATAAAAACANAAAAAATAAAATAAAAAAAATAAAATAATGAAAAAATAAAATGAAAAAAATAAAAATGCAAGAGGAGCAGGCAGTTGTGTTTATGACTTGATCATTATCCTGACTTTCAGTGGGGCTGTCAAAGGTCAGCACTTATCACTAGTGTGTTTGCTGTTCAATCCAGCCTTGTATCACCTGGATCTTTCTGCTAACCAGTAATTAAATACTGAACAGCACCTGAAGCTGGAAGGCTCTTTCTGGCTAGTGTTTACTTGAAACAAATGCAGAAATGCACATGGAACTCACAAGATCACATGTTCGAAGGAGACAGACAAGTTACAGCATCATCTTGAAGTGTTCATGAGTTGAACTTCAGAATGTCAGCGAGCATATTCTGAAGACTTTGCCTGCAGTTGTGTTAGCAGTGTGGGTTTGTAACCTTCTAAACAGGGAGCTTCAGCGGGGGCGGGTATTGAAAGGATTAACACCTGGAAGGAGAGATGTGAAAGACTGCAGGAGCTGACACAGTTTCTAGACATGTTCAGTGTCCTTGACAAACAAACAATCATATCTGCTCAGCTTTGGACCTGGACCCTTCTTAGCTTTGGGCTGGAAACTTGTCTCCAACAGTGCTGGGATTAGATCCCCCAGAGCTGGGCATCGTGTCATAAAATGTTAGGCTTTCAGGAAGTTATTCAATGCCAAGTCCCTCAATTTCTTCATCTCTGTTTTTTAACTGGTGCTGGTCTGGAGGAGGAGGAGAGTACTAGTAATCAGAGTGCTTCAAAACACCTGGTTGTCTGAGTGTAAGTGATTTTTTTTTTT
>VXAV01000181.1:64430-115803 GCA_013399715.1 Alectura lathami | reverse complement strand
GCAGAGATTTTTAACTACTCAACTTTCCTGAGATGCAGGACAGCTTGTATGCAGTTGGTGCAGCTTTGTCATTGTTTACTTTTGAGGAGAGCTTTGAAAGCTGCCCGGGCAATGTTTCATACCTGACAGACTATACTGTTGGCTTTGCACAAAGTAAGTGATGAAGTACAGTTGTTCACTGAAAGAAAGCACAATAATTTTGTGTGAAGCTATTGCATTGGTGTGATATGTTTATTTGCAGATCTAATTTTAGTACTAATGCTTTATCAGGCATGTTGCCAGAGTCTCTTTGCTTATCAAAATTTGTAATAAAGGAAATGCCTATTGGATTCATTTCCTTTGCTGGATTTACATCATCTGTAAGCTGAAGTTGTCTTTGCCATGCCATTTTAAGCTCTAGAAAACTACTGCTCAGTTGCAAAAGCACTGAAGCAGAATGTGGAGCCACTGGAAACTGGTAGCGTTGAGACGTTGCTAGAGAAACTTGGATTATCTAACCCTGCTGCAGGTCCTTGTCAGTCTGACTTAACACGGCTGTAGAATCAGATACTGCTATTATTGTTCTGTAACCTTTCAGGATCAAACTCCTGATGGAAGGACACAAACCAAATGAGCCCTATTCCTAGAGACCTATTGTATAGTTGTTCACGTAGGTCTTTAAAAGAGTTCGGGTTAAAAATAAGATGAAGCTCATGTTAGAAAGGATTAAACTGAGAGTACAGAAAAATGGCACAATTGAGATGAAACTTGAAGACCTGCTAAAATGTATTGTCTTAAAGAGTATTAATTCAACTTTGAAGGATCAGTGAAGCCATAGGTACTTGTTTTGCTCTAGNAAAAAAAAAAAAAAAAAAAAAAAGAAAAAGCCAAGAACAAACGATAGATGAAATTGAAGATTACATTAGGAATAGTTACAGTGCAGGGTTGTCTTTGATTATCAAAAGGGTTGTTTAGTAAGTACAGGTTATTTCAAACAGGTTGAAGATATGAGGCTTGCCAGCGTTCAGTGATGTGTGCCACCACCAGCTTCCATGTTCGTATCGCAGTGCTCTGCTAGAAGCTCAAAGGCGAAGCAGATACGGCTGACGAATGTGATTAAAATGAAAGCTCTGAAAATGAGCACAGCTTCAGGAGGCATGCAAACTGTTGGTCAAGCTGGTGCCACAGTTCTGTGGGATGTAAATGCTTGCAGCTGGGCTTCTTACTTGTGGTTGTTTTGATGATTGTCATGTGCAACAGTGGTGGAAAGGCTGTGGACCAGCTGGGTGAAGTGTACAGTCAGAGCTTCCATAGGGCAGTAGTCAGACAAGATTTATCTGGAGGAAGAATTAGGTTGGCATTGCCTAATCCTGTTGGAATTCCCTGACCTTCATATTTCCTTGAATACTTGTTGGATAGTAACCTAAAGTCTGAGTACTAATGGTTTAGCTTGGTGTGGTACTGTGCTCTGTGTTGTCTAAATTGATTTTTTTTTTTTCGTCCTTAGTCTCTTTCCAAGGTTCTCTAAAACTGATGTCCAGTGGTGTCCTTTGAATACAAGGCAATCGGGAAAGTCAACTAGTTAAAACTGATGAAGCACTGTTCTTGCTGCTTTTGAATTTTGTTCCGGTTTTTACTTTCCATACAATGTCAAGAATCAACTTCACACTGAATCTGCTCACGTCAGCAGACACTCTTTGCCCCTACATTCTGCTTTGTCCCTTTGTGACTGATAAGGACTTAATTAAAAGAGAATCACAGTAATTCCAACTATCCCCTGCCATTCATCTTACAGAAACAAGCAGCACAAGTAATGGCAGAAGTAACTTCATATAATTTTCATGTCGTATGGATGGGATGCGTAACATCCTGAAGTGTGGCAGGTGTATTCAACCTATAGCTAGTGGTGGAAACAGACCTCAGACAGTATTGTTCTGACTGCCTAAGTGCAACCGATTTGGCCTCAGGCTTTTTGAGTTCAGACTGAAGATACTTTCCAGTATGCTTATAACCAAGGTAAAATTGTGTAAGGGTACTATGTAATTCAATACAGTGAAAACTAAATAGTTCTGCAAATTATCATTTTGTGATTCCTCAGATGAGGACATATGTGTCATAATAGAAACACTTGATTCCTCGCTTGTAATAGTGCATGCGCTGTTGGAATTAAATGCACTTTTTTCTTGGGACTGACACAAACTCCAAGTGAAGCAATCTGTTGTTAGCTTGTCAGACAAGTTATATCCCCAGCAGCAGCCTGCTGCCTCTTGAGGTAAGACACAGGAACCCTTCTCAGGTCTTGAAGCAGCAAACCACCTAAGTACAGTCCAGCAGCACTGGACCTGTGTGGAAGTTCAGAGCTAATATTTTGATTTGGATGTTTGGCACCGGTAGAGCTGAGGGGAGTGCTAACCAAATGAGAGTGGGTGAGATCAACGCTGGTGGTAAGTTCTGTGACAGAACGGTCAGGGGGGTGGTTAGTGGTGGATGGGGTATGGAAAAATCGTGCTATCTAGTCGATTGAGTTGATAACTTCAGCTAAGGATGTAGTTGTCCCTGTGTTGTGTAGTGACTGGGTACGTACAGTGGAGTGTTGTGGGGGTAAATTGTGTTAAGCATGAAATAATATGGTGATGTGAAACCTAGAGTAAATTCTAGGGACAGCAAACAGTAACCTTTGCCTCTCAAAAAAGAGATCAAGTCATAATTCTTTCTGTAACTGAAACATGTTGTTTTGCCTTCTATATGTTGCTATACCTCTTTATGAAAGGAGACAAATTTTGGCCCAGTGAGTCATGCTATACGCAGCATGACAAAATGAATGTGCTGGCTCTGAGACTTAAAGTTTGGCCCCCTTTTAAGCTATGGAGATTAAAGAATCACTGTTTGAACGTGAAACGGCCGAATTAGAGTCGGTCAGTTGTTAAACTTCAAATGATTTCTGAGTTTGGTGCTATACAGCCTGCTGCAGTGCTGGGTGTCTTCTCTGTAGGTGCTGTCAAGTTTTTCTTCTGATTCCCGTTTCGATTCCCAGTTCCCCTCGGATCCTCCGTCACAGTTCATGGAAGGGCCTAGTGCTGTTTATTTTGTTTTTGTTTCTGTTGTTGTTTTTGTTTGTTTTGTACTTTTTTCCTGGTGTATGGGTGTGATTTTTCCTAGCTTTGCTGCATTTTTTTTGCTGAGTGGTGTTACTTAGAGTATGAGATAAATTGCCTTACTTAGTAAATGTCATTTGCCTCGGAACTGTTTGCTGCAGCTCCCTAAGATCTCCCTTTGTGTGAGTCAGGTGGTGGTGATAATGGTGTTCATAACTTTAGGGGTCTTAAGTGATGGTTATTTACAAACCTTATAAACTGGGGGTGTGCATCCCTACTGTTGAAAACTGTCCCTTATCTTATATGATTGAACAGAAAAATTGCTTAGTCCACCAGTACTACAAAACAAGAAGTTGTCTGGTTGGGCTTTGTTTTGTTTCTGCTTCCTTAATTCAGCTTTTGATACTTATAAATGTCATTCACTATGCCATTAATAGTTACTGTTTACAGTGGAGCTGCTGCTTCTTGTCGATTTCTCATGTTGGGTTGCCAGAGGTGCTTCACCTGCGTGTAACTTCTGGATGGTCACGTACAAATTATCAGTTAGAAGAAATAAGCTTTTCTGCTAATTGAGGTTTTTTCATGATCTCTACTGATTGATAGCAAGTCTTGTGTATTTTTGAGAAACCACAGACTTTGACAGTAAAAGCTAAAAAATATTTTAGACCAACCTGCAGTTGGAAGTTCTCTATTACGGTTTTGGTCATTACCCTGTTGCAGTGGTACCTAATAATCAGGTTCCAACTCATGAGATAAATTTACATTAGTGGGAAGTTAGAAAGTGGACTGACAGAATGGTTCTATGCATTTTGGAGTTCTCAATTTTCCTTGCTAAAGTTGATCCTATAACGGGAATGTCACTTGATGTATTTCTATTTGTATTTTGCTCAGACTGTGGAGGATGCCATACTTGACTGTGGAGGTGCAGCTCAACATGTAAAGAGAAGCAGCATCCCCCATGTTTCTTGTTTGTTCCCTAGAAGTTTGGCTGAACTCCACATTTCATTGTCTGAAAACAACTGTTTATAGTCTTACGTGCAGAAATGGAGAGATCCTATTTTATTTCCAGCGTTGTGGCTCAAGTTGGGAGTAAGGCAGCTGCATTAATCCTTAGGAGTGTCTGTGGAACCCAGTCCCAGTGGAGCCTTCTGGTGCATGCTGGCCGTGTCACACTGCTTCCTCCCTGGGCAGGCACGGTGGCTGCCAGCAGCAGTTCCTGAGGAGGGCAGTACTGGCTGCGCTATCTCATTTATCATGTTACCAGAACTTGACTCTCTTATGCTTTCCTTTACCCTGCAGATCCCAGTCTTGCTCTGCTTACATGCAGACAGTCACTGCATTTGTATCCTTCACATCTCTGCTCCCCCAGGCCTGCCAAAGCCTGATTGCTCATTTGATAAACCCTCATGACTAACCTCCTGTCTCTTCCAAGTCCAGTTGTTTATACCCTACAAGTATGACTACCTTGCTAAACCTGTTACCTTCAGCTGCTTTCCAGACATCCCTGTTCTCTTTCCTTTTGCAGTATTAAAATACCAGCACCACTCCCCTGTTCCTCTCTTTGCAGCATCACCTTCCCTTGTTCAGCTGCTATTCACCACTTTCGGATACCGAATTCCGCTAGGTTTGAGCTCTTGGCTGCTTGTTCTTGGTCTTGTGTTTTGGGCATCTTGTCTGTAGTTAAAGGTATAAATATGCAGGAAACCAGCAGAGGTGATCTTGGCATATGGCCTTGCTGATGGCTCTGCATTGGCGGTTTCATCCAGAACTGTAGCCTGCTGGTCAGCTGAGGCAAGATAGGTCTATACGCCTGGTGGCGTGACCTGCCGGCTTCTGCCGGGCTGATGCTCAGCCCTGAGCCTGCCTGGAGAGGCAGAAGGAGTACGTGCCATGTGCTCTGGCTGCTAATGTGGGGCTTGGCAGCAACATTCAAGACTTCTGTCGTGTACTGGTTTGTGTGTAATTAATGCTGGTGTCTTTGTGAATGCAAGTTTATTGAGAGCTGGCCTAAGATCACAAAGCTTATTCTATGCGATGTGCCAGAGACAGAGCAGATGGTAATGCTTCGTGCCTTGCTAATCTGCTGTGAATTTGGACTAGTGACCTACAAGGGATGGGCTCTGCGATGCTTGGCCTGTTTTCTGTGGCCTCCCAATCTACCCACAGTTGTGCCCCTTGTGGGAAAGGTCTCATTGTGAATGTTAATTGGAAGAGGTTACATTGATCACACAATGGATAATGTCTGATACAGAGTCAGCAGCCTGAAAGGGAGAAGGTTTTAGGCTGCTCTGAAAGTAGCTGGCTTGGGAGGCATCCCATCTGTGTGTCTGCATAGCTCCAACCATCCCGATGACAGCTTAGTTCCCAATATGGACATGTTCTTTCAAAAGAACCTGCTTAATGTAATAAACATGCTGGGGGACCCTCCAGCCTAAAACTGTCATTGCAGACTTAATCCTTTCTTCCTCTTGATTTCTCCAACTTTCCCCTGCGGCTGAAGACACGCCTGGCAGGCTTGGGAGAGACTGGAACAGTGTCAGGTTCTGCTTGCACCACAACCTGCTGTGATTGGCATTAAACTGGAGGTGGCTGTCGCTGGTAATCTGCAAGGTAGTGTGATCTGGTTCATTGGTACCGTCAGCCCTTGGCTACCCGTCAGCTTTCTGCTTAGATGCCTTGGAGAGAAGGAAGGGGGAATGGAGTGAGGACAAATGATGCATCTGCTATTGTGTTAACAAGGTAAAGAATATTCTTGGCAGTACGTGGGAATTAAAACAAGTCTTCTGGTGCAGTTAAGGACCAAGGTTTGGTAGCTAACCAATGTTGCAGGGAGCAACATGAAGTTTTTGAGGTGAAGCATTTCTCTTCCATTGGTGTCGTCTGTGTGCTGGGCACTGCAGGCCAGCTTGTGCCAAAGAACAGATGGGAGTCTAGGCCCGGAACAGGCTTTTGCTTAGCAGTGCAATCGAGGTGGGATACTTAGCTGAAACAAGTAGCCTTGCAGTTTGTGTGGCCCTGTTAACAGATGGCTGCCTCTTTCCACTGAACCATTAGAGCCATTAGGCGGTGGAAACAAAATCTGGAGGTGGCACAGCTCCTTGATTGGCTGGACAGGGGGAAATCCCAAGTCATCTTTGTTTGCCCAGTGAGATGGTCAAGCAGTGAGAAGCAGTATATTGTGGTTTGCCTCATAACTTGGCCTCGTGTGGCTTTATTAACTGACAACTTGTGCTGAGTATGTAGCACAGTGATGACTGTGCAAACCACCCACCTTTGGAAGATCAATGATGTAAGGAGCAAACCTGTTTCTGGTAGGAGTATGCAGATGGTGCCGTTGTACAAATGGCACTGGCAGTTTTTCTCAGCGTAGGACTGCTGCCCTATACAAAAAGCAACTTGTACTGTTAGGAGTTCTGTGATGCAGGCACTGCTGGAGCTAGCTCTGGTCAGGAGTTAGTTCTGACTCTCTGCAGTTGAGTCTGTCCCAAGGCAAGGAAGCAGACCTTTGCTAGGCCCAAAACGTACTGATATGGGTAAAAATGAGTGCTGTTGGCCATCGCATGTCTTCTGTGACTTGGAAGTAGAGAACTGGGTAGTGTGCTCAGATAATACTCCTGTTGTTTTCATTGGGAATGTTATGCAAGTAAAAATGAAGAATAGTTTTCACAGAAATACGTAGTCATGACATCCTGAGCACAAGAGACAGGTAGGTGTCCTGAAGTAGCTAAGAATTTGGGACAGTTGTGGTTTCTAACAGCAAGAGAATAGAAGTGGGTTCTGCTTGAGATTTGCCCTTAATGTAATAGGGCTGCTGCTTTTAGTCAGTAAAACATCATTGATATTCCCTAGCACGTTTTTAGAAATCCAATGCATTTCCGAGTTAATTGCAGGAGGAAATTGAAGTAGTGTGGTACCATTTATGTATGATAAAGAGCTGCCCCGAGCTATGTGCACTCGGGTCTTCAGAGACTAGCAGACTAGTGAAGGTAATGACAGCTTTATAATGATGGGACTGAAAGATGAATGACAGAAATAATAAGAGAATTTGAATGCTCTTAAAACTTAAGCACTAATTTCAGTTCTGAGTTTTTGTTGACTGATGCACTTGGTTTTAGTGGTCATTGAGGGTAATGCCTTTAAGTGTACCTGGCACCCACACTGACCACTGATCATTTTTGCAAAGTTATTAAAAGCAAATGAGCATGCATTAGAACGCATTTGAGTGAGATTTTCAGTTGCTCGAGTTAAAGAAGTGTAAGATTGTCATTTATGAAGACAACTATGGAATTGCTTGTGGGTTTTATTAGGGCAAATATAGCTTAATTCTCCAAGTAAAAGGAAATCCTAACAGGACCAAAAAAAAAAAAAAAAAAATCTCGAGTTCCAAGGACTTGTTTGAAGAAAGTTTTTGTCTTGGCAGATCTACCTGACTGTGAAGTCAGGTGCCAGTGATATTGATATCTGAAGGGCAGAAAAGCATTGAACTTGTAGCATTTCGCTTGCAAATAAATTAATACCTTCTCCCCACCCATAATAACCACTAAGCTCCTATTTAAGCACATGCTTGCAGGTACTTGGGCAGGAAAGAAAACATGGCAGAGCACTAGGATAGGTTTTCACGTGGTCTGAGTGATACCTGTCTGCTTTGGAGAACGGACTGCTGGGTTCTGCTGAAGAAGCTGGCCTAGGAGGTTCTGGGTCACGTTTCATCAGAAATGGTGAGTGCTCCAGTGAAAAGGGCTCATGTTGTCTGGTTTTAACTTGAATCTGGTCTGTAGTTATTCTTCTAGGGAAATACTCTTAGATTTAAAGCAGTTAACAAAACTTCTGAACTGCGATTCACCGTTTGTACCTGGGCTTTTAGGGAGTTTTGTCTTTGTTCTTCAGCTTCCTATTTCATACTAGCAGGACCCACAAGGTGGCAATGTCCCGCAGTGGCATTACTGCAAGGACAGGGACCACAGCGTTCTGCGTGAACCTGGCAGAAACTGCAGATAACTTGAGTTTTGTTTACAGGGTGGAATTGCTATGGTACTATAAATACGCTTGGTAAGATCTGTATTGCTGTGGCCTCTCATCGGATGTGGTCTGTTAAATGGTGAAGTACCGAAACTGTATTTCAGGAAGCACTCCTGTCTTAAGGTATTTACTGTGTCCTATGGTCAAGGATGGGTCTTTCCCTGTAACACCAAGATCAGTCAGTGGTGAAGGTCTCTTCTGGAAAGTTGTTTCAGCTGCTTCTGCAGGGCCTCGTAGGATAAGGGGCTGCGCATCAGCTCTGGCACCTGTGTATGTGTGGGTGCTTGGTGGTATGTACGCTGCTTAACTGTTAAAAAATAAAGAAGCAATCTTTTCTCCAGGCCACTTTGCTTTTTCAGCTGTCTTAAGATGTGTGGGAAACAGTAAGAAGCAGTTTTGAAGCTGTGATCTGGTAGAGCACTTTGAACAGAGAGAACAGCACATGTCTGCAGGCAGCCTGGGCTCAGCTTGAAACTGCTACAGCTATTTCAGCTGGTTTCTGCTTGTGACTTGGCTGGTGGCCAATTTATGTGGGCAGCAGTACCATAGGGCCAGTAGAAGTGAAGTGCCTGCCAAGTTTTCCTTGGGAAGATGGCAGTTTTGAATGTCTGTTTATGTTTTATTTACTGGAAACAGAGCTGATGTTTGGCATGCTGACAGCTGAGGTCTTGTTTAAATAACGTTCCTTTCCAAGATGGTCCTTAACATTTCCCCACCACTCATGCCAGCTTTTGATAGGAAAAAAAAAATGCGAGGACCTCAGCGACAATCACTGGAGTTTGTAGTCTGTCACTTACAGTGCTTTGGACTCAGCCTTAACACTTGGCTTTCGCACACTTGTGTAACAAATTAGGAATACTTACCTGGTCCCTCTTCTTCCTGAGCTTAGTGTTCACTCTTCTCAGCTGTTCCTGTGGTTTGGGCATATCTGGCTTCACCTAAAAGGAATTTTGATTTCTTCAGTGTGACCACCTACTTTTGTGTGCATTAGCTGCTTTGGAAATCACTCAAGGAAAAGGAGGGTGATAGCTAGGGTTGACCCTGTGTGGTTCTTGTCACAGCCCAGCTAGTCATGGAAACTAGCCCCAGTAGCTAATGCAGGGGTGCTAGTCCTCCCAAAATATTTCCTTTGGTGAAGGGCCTGTATTTTTCTGAACAGATAGTCTTCCCGTTGAGCTTGGTGTGAAAGATGTTCATTTGCTGTTGCAGCTTGCTTCCCAAGGCAGACAGGATGTACGTGGCATAGGGTATTAGGGTATGTTCCGTAAGGGAAGGAGTTCCAAGTTGCGTGACATGGACGTGTTAACTTCACTGCCTTCAAAAAGGCCAGGTGTTGTGCTGCATTTGAATATAGCCTCCTCAGTAGTTCAAACAAGGGAACCAGTTTCTGGGGACTTTAATATTGCTCTTTTACTATTAACAGCTGATGTCAACGTGTTTGCAAAGGGAATGGGACAATATTGCTGGTCTTAAATTCTAGTGCACATATGGCCAAAGAAAGCCTGAAGCTGACTTGCCATTTCTAGCAAATGTGGCTGCCTGTAAACCAACGCTGTCCTGGGCACTCCGCTCTTGCCAGAGAGCTTTGTTCCTGTTGCAACATGAGCAGCAGAAACGTAGAGGTGGCCAGTCTCAGTGTTATCCTTTCTTCCCCCCACCCTCTGTACATACTGTGGGCTGTGCTCTGATGATGACCTTCAGCTACAGCACGTGACTTGGATCTGACTGCTGCTGCTGTGTTGTCTTTGGATTGCACAGGTAGCCATAATTCCAGGCGAGTCTTCAGCCCCCCAGCTAAGGCCCTCAGAGTGCTTGGTTTTGGGCTCCAAGCGCAAAGTTTCCCCTGTGTCACACAGTAGGCCTGGGGATACAAGGAGAAAATGCAGGTTCCAGCTCACATGTCCCAGGGCCCACCCTGATATTTTGTTCTTTACATTGTCCTATGCCTCACAACAAGCAAACCCTGCATGGAAATCTCAGGTTCAAATGTAGCATTCAAAAAAGCATGTAATGTTGCGCTAAGGATGGAACAGTAGGGTCCTCCATGGCTTTTCTGTTGTTGCTCTAAGTCAGTGAGTCAGTGCAGAGCTGTTACATCCTGAAGTGGCAGCATCCTTGTGAAAAGCTTCAACTTTTCATTTCAGCAGTGTGGAAATGCCTTGCTGTTGTAAGGACAGGAATCAATGATGTTATTGAGCAATTATCTCTGGTGATTATCTGGGCTAGCGGCAGATAGCAGATACCTGTGCAAGCGTAATTAGGTGATTAGTAGAGATGGCAAGTTCTATATGACTGTCAGGAACTGACTGTCTATAGCTGCTTCATTGGAAAATGTCAAGGAGGTTTTCCTTTCAAGATTTTTATTACCTCTGAAAAACAATAAATGGTTCTTTCTGATAGAACCAAGTGAGAGCGTGGAGCTTGTTCTTAGCTGCTATGCTTTTCTATGTAGCCTGCCACAGGACTGCACTCTGCTTCTGTGATTAGTATTCCTTTGAGCCTTCTAATTGAAGGGCACCCTGTAAGCATGGAAAATCTTGTCTCTGAAAGGGCACTTGTTATCTCACAGAGGAGTGACAGCAGGTGGAGCCGTCCTGGGTGCAAGTAACCTTTCACTTCTGTACTAGTCAGTGATTCTGCACTGAATGTCACAGTGTTCACGTTGGTATTGATTGCTTGACTCACGCACACAGATAAAGGGAAGGAGGGCTGAGAAATGGCATATGCTGACTGCATGCTATGTAAATTTTTTTAGTTGTGTTAGAGATCCCAGTGTAATGAAAGCTCTTGAATAGCAGTGGGGTAAACTGGGGCTGATTCCAGTGTGGGTAATGTGGCTCTTGCGTCGACTTCGCCTCAGTGTTGCAAATGAGGTACAGAGAGGTTCCTTACTTGTAGACATAAGGGCGCTGTTGCTTCAGAGGAAGGCAGATGGAAGTGCTGCCAACAAAGCTGGGAGAGAAAGGAGTGGGCGCAGCAGCAGCCTTGTGTGGGCTGGAACTGTGCAGCTTGTGCTCACCCCCTGAGCCTGCCACGTGCCGAGATGTGATGCTACCATCGCTGTTCTGCTCTTCCTTATTAAAATTTTCCTTTGGAAAACACATAATGGGCTATTTCCTAGGTTTGGCTGACAGGGTCAGAGTGATCTTGAGTTTATAGTAACAACGTTAGATCGAAGCGTTCAAGTGCAGGCTGTCCCTGAAAGGGGATAACTTTGCTCTTGTAATGCCATGCTTTATTTCCATCACAACTAGTGCAGCTGCAAGAGGAATCAGAAGATTTTCTTCCTCTAAAAGAAAACATTGGCAGAGCAAGGCATAGTTTTTGGTCAGACAGGTGAGCTGAACCAGCTGGTACTGTACCTTAAACAATCACCTGTCAAGATGTCTTGTGAGCAGCAGCCTGTGTGAAGCCACGCTACCCATGAGTATCAGAGCGTAAGTCAGCGGTCCCCAGCATCAGTGTGAAACTCTGGCTTGGTTCTTGCCTGGCACAGCTTGGAGTGACTTGGAGATGGAGCAATTAAACTGGACTGGCAGCAGGTTAGAGGCAGTTTCAGGCTAGGCCTCTGAAATAGCGGGCAGCCTCTGAGGAGGTGTCAGTGTCTTTGCGTGTTTCCTTTACTCAAAATGTCAGCCTTGGCTTTAACCTGAGGGGAGGGCCCAGGGTGTTTCATCCTGAGAATGAGATACACATCCAAACTGCTTTTCAAACAAAAATGTAGTTATTGGCTCGCTGACACATGGTGGTAATTACCTCAAAAAGGCAGTTAAGGTTCCTATGTCATAATGTTGGCGATAGAAGATTTATGCTACCAGCTATTTGCTTCTACCCTTTTCGAAGGCTTGGCTGATGTAAGTTGAACAGTTGGATTTCTTGTAAACCCTTCTCAGTGATACGAATAGACTTAAATTATGATTAAGGCCTTGCTTTCTTTATCCCATGCCTGCTTCTAGAAAGTACTGAACTGAGCTTCTGCGATCATTGAAATTCCTATTTTAGAAGACTTTATTTTTGTGTTTGCCAGATGGCAGAAGGATGAAACAGACTTAGCTAAATGCCCTGCTGCATTTACATGGAGAGAACTCACAGCACTGCATGGCCCTTAATGCCTACAAAAGGGAATAGGGAGACAGCAGAGAACAGCTAGGGGTATTTGATAGAAAAAATGTTGCTTTGAATGAACAGGAAGTTTCTGCATGGTAAAGCTAGTGGTAATCTTGCAAAATACTCTTAGGATGAAAGGATAATATAGGTTTTAAATGCCCATCAAAAGCAGCACCCCTATGTCTGGCTGTTGGGAGTCAACATGTCTTCTGTTACAAAAAGTAAGGTACCCAGACAGCTTGGAAAGGGATAGCTGCGGCTAAGCGAGAAACCAAGCGTTTCTAAAGCACTGTGCAGATGCCCAGGTACCTGCTGCAAGGTGTGGGAGCTGCCTTGGCTCCTGCTGAGAACAGATGTCTCCTGATAGAAGGAGGAGGGAAGGATCAAGGAGGAAGCCAGGTGACAGGTGGGCAGTGACAGCGCAGTCCTCCAGCTCAGGAGTTAGCAGAAGGTCGGTGCGCTCTGGGTCAGTAATTTACCTTGGCAGCACCAGCTGTCTGTCAGAAAGATGTCCCCGTGCTGCTCTGCTCGCCACTCCTCTCCTGTGCTCACAGGTGGGAAATGCTAGGTGCTGAATTGTTGGGTGGTAGGGGAGTGGATGGTGGAATACTATCTGCAGTTCTTGGATTTGCTCATTGTAGGCTACCAGATTTTTTTCTTAAATACAAGTGGTGCTAAGCCAAAAATGGAGAGGGAGGTGCAAGCTGGGAAAGCAGGTCAAGATGCTTGTGGAGAGGGTTCTTCTTGGAACCGGCACAGTTTTGTTTTTGTAGCGTGAGCTTGCATGGAGGACGTGTTTCCATGGATGCATGTCCAGTGTCCTCTGGGAGTTTGGGTTTCCTCACAGTATGGAAATGCGTTTTTCCCATAGGCAGAAGGTAGACATCCCCGACTAGGTCAACTGCTGCATGCAGCTGCCTGTGGGGATCATGCTTTCACCGTGAGCTTCTGACCCCCTTAAAATCAGTGGCAGCATTGTCAGGACATTGCGCTCTGGTTCTCGACAACTGGGCACAGAACATAGATGGCTACAAGCGCTGAGCAAAGTATCTAATGATGGCACTAACAGGCTTCCTACCACATCCATTTGTATCTCATGAATACTTGAAAACTTTGATGGCTTCAACATAATCCAGATTCTTCTTCTTGGGGCTCGTATTGCCACATCTCGTTGTTTCTGAAGTAAATGGGCGTTCTGCCAATACCTTCTGTTGGGGTAGGTCTGGAGCTGTGCATGTGCTGGGAATGCTGTGAATTCTTGCCCTTGATCCTTTTTTTTTAGGCTGGTGGTTTGTTACAGTGTAAGAGGGGTGGGATTATTTTCAGTGATGAAGGTCCAGGCTTTTGTAGATTCCCAGGTGGTTTTGAAAGGACACCCAAATGAGATGACACTACCAATCATTTGTAAGGCAATAGGTTTGTGAATCTATTGTGAAGTGTATGCTACACTTGTACAACTTAATATTCATGACTTGACCTGGTTTGAAGATGAAGTAAGGCCACACAATCAAGTTCAGATTAATATTTAAACCAAGGTGTAAACTTGATTTTGTTGGGAACCTACAGATCTGTAGCTATTAGAATCCAGAATAATGACAACGGAGGGCCAAAAAGCATAATCCCGCTTTCAAGCATTGCCTTGTGTCAGTAATGACAGGGACAAGTGGAATTTTACCTGAATGTGGTTTTCTTGGTGAATGACACTTACAGTTGATTATAGCACAAATGAGTTACACCATATAGTGTTCAGGAGCCCCCTGCCAGGCTATGATCTGGGTGGACTCCTTGCGTGTGAAGGCATTGGAGGTGGCCCAGAGGAGAGACCTGTGCTAGGAACTGCTCCGTGCTACGGGGATTTCTCTGTTCAGGGGTCATTGCTGACTCAGAGACGGGGCTGAGCTGCCATGTGAAGATGATTACTAGACGTCTTAAAACATATTAAGTTTATTTAGTTATAGGTATTCTGGAAAATGTCTGGCGAGAATGGTTTCCTCTGACCTTCTCCTGATCAATGTGAGCTATTTGTATGCAATGCAGAGCTAACCTTACCATGATAAATCATATAACTCTCTGTACCTAGACGGAGGATGCACCTTCCTGTATAGGTCTGTCTTGTGTTCCGTACAGGAACGTGTAGCCTGTAACGTGAACTCACTTTTCTGAGTTCTGCATCTTGCGAGGAGCGTGTGGTTACCTGAAGCTTCATGGGGCTGAACCATCCAGTTGTTGGTGCCCTGAATTTTGGTGCTGTTTGTACCTAAAAGTGAGTTTGTGTTTCTAGCATTACTGAGTTGAGTTACTAAACAAAGTACGGCACAGGATAGAGGGGCAGATGGAAGACTGAACAGAGTTAAGCAGGAAGCAGCCAGGCTTCCATCTAAGTTTTTATTGCTATATGTTTTATGGAGTGGAGAGTTTTGAACAAACCTGTGATCACCTGGCGGGAGATGGTTCAGAGCTGGACATTGAGGCAGAGAATCGAGCGGAGGATTACTGCTGCTGGTGTCTGAGACAACAGTGATGGGCAGTGCCTGTTGGAACTGCTGCTGGATGGTGGCGTGGCCTGGCATAGCAACGCAGCCCAGTATAAACTCTGTGCTTCAGGTGCAAACTCAGGGCAACTAAATGCAGTAATGGTATTTTACTGTGTTGGGATGCATCAAGATGAAAATGGAGCCAAGAGACAAGTCCAGATAGATTCCTTGAAGCATCCTCTGTTTTCTGAGGGCACTCTGTTGTGCTGGATTGTAACTCACCCTGCGGAGGAAACACGCGCACTGCAATGATAGGGTAACAGGCTCGTCGTAGCCTCAGGATGTCCACTAACTGCTGATCTCCTGTTGCTGCCAGAGGGATGGATCCTGGATGAACAGTCACCTTTCCAGGGAAACGTTGTTCCCTAAGCTGTAGCAGCAGTACTCTCTTGTGCCAAACATATAACCAGCAAGTAGAACTGACTAGGGTTTGTATTTACCACGTACGGACAGAAGGCTCTTGTGCAATGCTCCTTGTCTTGATTTTTGTGGACTTAATACTTCAGTTAGTATGTTCTGCACAAAGTGCAGAAGTACTCCTAGAAGTTAAGTATTTAACTTTTGAAGATCTGTACTCAGTATATATGGTGAAATCATCTGGCTGTCATGTGTTGGATGCTGGAAAGTTTAAATGTTCTTTGATGCCTGCTGCCATCAAACTCTCTTCCAACAAGTGATTCGAGTCCCTCTTCTTCCGAAGAAGCCTTAAGAAAAGCACTAAAGTGGGGTGAAGGAAGTAAGGGATTTGCTTCCCAGAGACGGGACAAGTGTTGCTATAAATTATCAGGAACTGAAGCTGAAAATAATTCTGTTCTTCAGGTATTTCTGATGATGAGGCTTACTTAACTTGATATATTCAAACTGAAGTTCTGGAGAAACTAAAGGTGAAGAAAAAGCTGATAAATGTCAGACAAGAATCTTATTCCTCAGGCTATGTCCTTGCTGCGTAAGTGTTCTGCAACTTGTCATGCTGTGTAAGCATGTTAGAAAGCTAGGACACCTAGTTCAAAAGTTGCTAGCCTCTGCTACTTGCAGAGTAATGCACAAACAAAATGCAGCTGTGATGCATTCAGCTCCCTGCACGGAGTTAAGTGTTTTGCATCATGTGGTGGAGGCATTTGCTCTTAGAGGCCATAGAATCACAGAATGGCTTGGGTTGGAAGGGACCTCAGAGACCATCTAGTTCCAGCCCCCCTGCCATGGACAGGGCTGCCAGCCACTAGCTCACTAGATCAAACTGCCCAGGAACCCATCCAGCCTGGCCTTGAACACAGCCAGGGATGGGGCAGCCACAGCTTCTCTGGGCAGCCTGTGCCAGCGCCTCACCACTCTCTCAGATGAGCCCATGCTTCACAGGTGAAGATAGCAAACAGGGTGTTGTTTGCAAGTTTTATTACAGTGTAGCCATGAACTTCCCTGGGATTTAAATACTACAGGCCCAGAGGTGATCTCTGGGGAACCTGCTGAAGAATTAATGTTTGCTGATGGTTCACTGCACAAAGTTGTGTTCTGTGAGCTGTCAGCTAGTGTTTGAGACTACATGGGGTACAGTCTGTAACTGAAGGCATGTGAATTTAGGTGTTGGCTGTAGATTACACACCTGCATGTGGATGTCTCTGCCCCTTTATAGCTAGTGTAGATCTGTAACTGACAGTAGATGCCTGAAGTGGAGACGGCTTTGCCTGGAAGCTGATTTGGGCTTGCTGCGTTGTCTAATGTTCCATGTTCTAACTCATTTACAGAGATATCTTGTAATACCACATTGCTGCTGTTACGGCATAATAGCCAGTGACTTAGGATAGGAGAGGCCATTGAAGAGAGGGGGAACTGAAAATGTGAAGATGAAGGTTTTTAGAAAAGGGAAAAACGTGTGTTTCACAGTACCAGGAGCACCAACTGCAGAAACATGAAAGGAAAAGGAAGAGGGATGTGATGGAAATCCCAGCTGTTTTGCTCAGGGCAAGACACACTAGAGAGAAAGTTGACTTAATAGCTTCAGAGCTGAGGGTGAAGGCTCCTTTGAGTGAAAGGTGTCTAATAGCTCTTGATAGCTGTCTTGCAAATGTAATGTGTTAAATTCTGTGTAGAAGCCTGTGAGAGTGCAGCAAGATGAGCAGTTGCTAAACTTGGAATTATTGGTCTTAGAGCTATTTCAGGTTTTCAGGATCTTAATGGGGGGGCTGTCAGAGGGAGAATGAGTTGTGGATCATCTGTCATCAGTGTGGTGGTGATTAGGGTGGTTTTGTGGTGAGAGCGCGGAAGAGACTGTCGGAAGGTCTTTGGGTTCTATTTCCGTCACTGCTCTACATTTGGGAACTGACTCAGCTCTCAGTACCCTGCTGCTTCTGTCTCCTGCAGATAAAAGACGCTGCCAGGATATCATTCCCTTATTTTGCAAGGGTGCAACAACGATGTAGGCCACGCTTGTCTGCTGGTTGTAGTTGTTGCCTGTCATTTTGGAGCAGTGATAGGGGAAATGCTGAGTTACTCAGAGCTCCTGAATTACTTGTCAGTTGCAGGGACCGGCCTTGACTGGCCCTCACAGCCTCACTGTTGTAACTGATTTCCTGGCTGACCAAGCAGATGAGTGTTTTATCTGAGTCTGGAAGCAATCAATATGGGGTTCTGGCAGTGAGTGAACTGAAATGGGCTTTGAAACTGCTAATTCAATTGAGGCAACTTGAGAGAGCAGCATTGGAATTGCAAGGCCTCTGTCTCAAGGGGATGATCTGAGAAGGCTGGCGATGTCTTGTGGACGGACACTTGGCTCAAGTCAGCACTTCCAGATATGCAGAGCTACGAAGTCAGCCAAACTGAACCTGGCCTTTTCTTTTCCCACCTTGATTGCTGTGAAATCCCTTTCCATTGCTGTATGAGCTGCAGCGTTTGCACTGCTTGTTTCAGCAGTGTTCTGCGCAGTGAGCTCTGTTAGCAGCGTGTTATGCCAGAGCTGTAAGATCATCTGTCCCTCTACCCCATACACTGACCTTGTAAAACGGAGTTGGGGTCGTGTACCTAGGAACACCTGCTGATCTGCCTTTTAAGTGGTCCATGAAAGTAGGCAGGCAAATGCTGCCCATCCTTCTTCAAGCTTATGGTTGTTAGGTCTGGTGACGTCCAGGAGGAGTTCGAAGGGAGCCTTGAAACTGAAAACATGCAATTTGAAAAGACATGAGGATGTTATGGTTGAGTAGTGCACGCCTAGGGATCTTGCTTAGTTCACAAAGTACAGTAGCATTGGGTCTCTTCTGGAAAGAGCAGGGCTTCATCTTGGCCAGATGGAGCGTGTCAGGAATATTTGTGATTGTTTAACTTCTAAGGAGCTGCTGTCCAGAGATGGCCCTGACTTTTTAAACCCAGGTGGGCAGATAAAATTGCAAGTCTCAGGGCAGGGTTCTAGGAATCGGCCTGGTCACATTACAGTTGAAATCCCAAGGAAACCATTATTGTAATAAGGCATCCTTGCAGATGTGCTTTCTTTGTGTTGACACAGCTAAAAGTTCCATAGCTCTGAAGTAAAGAGCGTAGAATGTAAGTACTTTACAGCTGTGTTGTATCACTCTAATACTGTATACACCCTTGGAGCACAAACTGTAGTGCTGTTAGTGTTTTGAAATACCGTTTGTAAAATAAACTATATCTGGGAGTTGTGTGATGCCTTTGAATCTGTAATCCTACTTGCCAGTAAGAGGGTTAAATCTCACGGCTCCTGAGCTCCATCTGTTGTGTTCTCTTCTCCCCCAGCATTCTCACAGCACAGAAATCCTAATCATGGATTGCTTTCCCTAGAAAAAGGGGCCAGGACAACTGTCCAGATTGTTTACAGGCACTAACAGCAAAATTGTTGCAAGTTCCCAGTTGTTTTAATTTGGCCCATAACTTTTCAGTATGTTCTGGATTTCACTTCTCATAGTGGTAAAACTTGGGAATGAAAGTCTGCTCAATGCCCTGTGCACTGTAGCAATTCTTGTCATGCATTGGTCTGTTTAGCTGAGACCATCAGGTTTAAGAAGTGCTTAGGTAACATTTCTTCCAAGTGTACAGCGAAACAAAATTGGATGGTTTGACCTTGCTATTTTTCTTCGTATTAGACAACTAGAGACTTGGTTTAGGTTTTCATCTCTATGCCAGAACAAGGACTGTTGCAGGCAATGAGTCAGGTGTAGCTAAAAAAAAAAAAAAAACACCTTCTCAGGCTGTAAGGCAGAGCTAAATGAAGCCCAGAAATGTTTTTTGAGGAAAAAGTGGCATGAATGCTTCTGTAAAGCCCAACACACAGATGTGAAGCCACGAGGTGTTGTGTGTTGGCATTGCTTGACTGCAGCCCTGACCAACAGATGAGCAGGAGCAAATCAGCTGTAAAACATCAGTGCCGGGAGAAGCTCTATTACCTTCTGCTAGATACTCAGTTGCGTATGCTGAAATGGCAGGCTGCCTCTTGAGGTTTCCTTAGTATCCTTGGGTCACATAACCTTTGGAAGAAAAAGAGTGTAAAAAGGCTTTTGCCTTGTGTTCAGTGAGCACTCTAAATTTTCTTCTAGATGGATGAAGTCTTCCCATCAATTTCAGTGATTCTCAGAAGGGCTAAAACAGGGGAAATCGTCAAATACATCAGTTAAGCTTCTTGCAAAGGTCATGAAGCTGGAGCAGGCTTCGTTCTTCTTTAGCCAGCTCTGGCAGAAGTGGCCTTGGCGCCTGACATGCAAGCGTGACAATTACTGGATGCCGGGCAGCTGCCATCCTGGTGGGCGCTCCTGCAGCTCTGCATCCCGAGGGAGGTGTGACAGAGCAGTGCGCTCAGCTGGCTTCCTTCGCTCATGCTGCTCTGGGGAGCCCGGCTGAGCAGCCCAGCCAGCAGCAGCAGCATCTGGCCCCTTGATCCCTTTGACAGGCCGTCTCCTCAGCGCTGGGGGGGCTGCGGGTGCCTTGGGCTCTCTCGTGTGGTTAGGTTGCTAATGGCTTTCTCCGGTCTGCGGTCTGCGGCTGGGACTGCGGGGAATTAATGCGGCGTTCCACCTGGGAACAATTCATTTGTGAGGAAATGCATCATGCTGCTGCTAAATGTCCTCTTGAAGAGAGACTGAAGAGGACCCATTTGTAAACGTTCATTTTTGTAGGGCTTTAATATCCTGCTTGGGCTGTGCTTAGCAGGAAAGCTGTTAACTGTGTTGGAGGCAAAGCAGGGAAAGCCCTGTCTGCTGTGCTTCATTGATAAGAGGCCTGGGATTTAATTCCCTGTTGAAGGACCTTTTATTTAAAGCTAATTACAGGTCAGGCTTTACTACATGTAGTTCCAGTTCCTGTACTAGTTTTTCTGGTTTCCAAGTGAAAACACTTTTAGTCTCAAGCTGGTGGATTATCCCAGGAGCTCACATGGCATGTGAGAGGCTAAAAGGCAACATGAAAAACTGAAGCTGGGAGGAGGGGCGGCATGAAAAGCAAATGCTCAGCTTGCCTGGTTCGGAGACATCTTGAACAAATGTTGCCACTTCAAGGGTTATCAGGTCGCCTCAAACAAGAGATGGAAGAGCTGAAAGAAAGGTGTGAGGCAACTGCAGTGACAGACTTGAGCACGAGACTGTATCCTTGTGCCTGTGCAAAGCACTTGAACAATTCACATCTCAAGCTCATCAGGATAATTGGATATGAGTGTTTAGTAACAGGACTGGTTCTCCTGTGCTGAGGCTGAACTGCAGAGGTGTAGGAAATGTGAGAAGTTGAGTCAGTGAGGCCACGTTACGCGTGCCCGGTCAGTATTGCTCTGGTGATGGGTGCGCGCTGTGGGCAGAGGCAAATTCAGCCCTTCACTGGTTTAAGTCATGGAAGCAGTGGTGGGCTAGGCTGTCAGCTAGCTATTAGTTAGAGCTAATTTTCCTGTGCTTTGAAGATGTGCTGTGTTATGTCCAGTGAAGTCCAGGCCCAGGGCATTTGCATGTTTTAGTCCAGAAAGAAAATTAGTGGTGGCAAAACTTGGACACAGGCAGCATGGGAAAATTCAGATGCATCTTTGATCTTCTGGCTCCAATACGAGGGCTTGGGCACTGAAACCTATGAAGGGAAGAACATACGGATGTGTTATTAGTGACTGTTTAGCTGTAACTGCCATATCTTGTAACAAAACAATAATAGTGGCTTGGCTTAGCAACAGGGTGGTGGTGCTCTTTTTTCTGCAATCAGTAACTACCATTGCAGGGCTGCTTAGGGGAATTGGTCTGTGCAGTTGACCTCTAGGTAATGTTGTTTTCCTTGAACTCCATCAAGAACCTTAAACATGTTATACTGTGCAAAGGAACAAGGGAAGTGCGTCTGAGATCCTCGTGATGTTCACTTCTTTCCCTTGTCTGGAAAAAGGCTGCCCAGGTGAGCGTGGTGCATCAATATCGCTTAGAGCTAGAAGCAGGTACTGTCCTGGCAACACAATAAGATCCTGGCAAGAAAATAGTTTCCCAGTATATTAGGGAAACACTACATAGGTGGCAAAACAAAGGAAATAATGGATCTCGTGTGCACTGTCATTTCTGCTCGCTTGATGTGTAAATGTTGCAAGGTAGGCTTTTGCAGTCATTCCTTATAAGAGGTGAGAGCACTGCTAGAGTTAGTGGTTAGCAAACACAAAACAATCCCATGGGCTCAGTCAGCTGCTGATGAGCACTTGGTCCTGTCCTCCAGTAGTTCTGCATGGCCCTGCATATTCTTTAAAATAAAAAAAACTTGGTATGGCTGACATGTTTTGTGCTGATGTTGGATTTTACTCCTGAGCCCTTGGTGACAGAAGATGGGTTGGTGAACACCACGTGCAGTGCTGGCACTGTATGTATGCTGTAATTACAACTATTTTTCATTTGGTAATACAATAGATTGTATTACCGCTGGCTGAAATCAGGCATGTTATTCTAACATACAGTGCAAAATCAGAGCTTGGTTGGAGTGAAGATGGCGGCATTCAGCAGAGACTGCTTGCTGGAATAACCCCTCTGCTGTCTTTCCCTTCTCTTGAGCAATGTGTTTGAACCACAGATGAGCAGAAGAGGAGCCAGGTGCTTGCTGTTTTTAAGGAGCTTGAACTGCCTTGTCCTCTGCTCCTGCTTGTCTCATGCTGTAGTTAGTCTCACAGCTTCCTCCTGGCTCCCCAGGGTGGTAGATGAATGTCAGTGATGGGATCAGCAGGCAGCACTTCAGGTACCAGAGCTGATAGTGCCTAAGAACCTCCTCCAAGTTAGGCAGTAAGGTCTCCTCGTGGGTTCAGGCAGGCTCAATAGATTTCAGCTGGATCATTTTAGCCTCTGAACTGATGGCTGCAGGGAACCTTTCCTTATCTTGTTCCACAGACACCTTGTGTGCTGCTGCTTGTCTTCATGGGTACAGAACACAAACCTTACAACAGTTCATGGAACATCCGAAGGTGGAGTCTGGTCAGCCTTACTGCTCGAGCAGAAGCTGTGCTTCAGTTCAGAGCTACAGCTTTTCTGACCTCCAGACAGCTTTGTTACAGGTGAGCATGTAATTGGGCTTCTGAAACAAGACCCACAGTAATCAGTTTTCAATTGGGTCTTCTGTACTTCATTTTGCAGTGCTGCATCTAGTTCCATGGCTGAAGAAGACTTGGGTTTATGGGACAGGCTGTTTCCACGCACGTGTGTGTCCTGATTAACGTGTGCTCCAGGGGTTGGAAGTGATTGCTGAGGTCTCTGTGATAGTTACTTGCTGGCAGTTAGATAATGGAAAAGCCCAGATACTTCTGCTACCATTTTATGTTCTTTGAAAGGCCACTTCAGGGCAACAGTACGTGACAACCCATCCTTAGCTAAAGCTCTCCTTTGAACAATGCTTGTCAGAGTATTGAAAATGGGGCAAAAATAACTGCCTTGAGCAGTGCTGTTCAGTGAAGATGTTACTCTGAGCAGCTGTTCTGAAAGTGTTAAAAACTGAGAGCTCCTACAAACAACAGCAACATAGTGGAGGCAGTTGGTAAAATCAGGCAATTTGATACGTCTTCTGAAAATTCCAGTTTCTCCCAAGATTATTGCAGATGGCTTGGAAATTCTGCAGGTTCACAAGTAAGGGAATGGGACAGGGATCCTTCACTCACAAACACTTTCACAATCCGCACAGTTCTAAAGATAACCCTATTTTTTTTTTTCAAGTGAGTCAGCTCAGGTTTGGTAATAGTTCTAACAATCGGGTCCTTTGTAGTGTGCACTATAGATGCACAAGGATGTGTGTTTAGGGTAAGGGGCTAGTGGCACGCTTTGCCGGAAGATGGTAATCAGTTCCTGATGTTACAGACTAACGCTGCTCTGAAGGACATGGTAAAGCTTTTACAGCTGGGCTGACGTACATATCTGATTGTGGGGGGAGCTGCTGATGCTGGCAGCAGGGCGTTGGTTTCCTACTTTTTTTTTCTGTGAGGAAGTGGCATTGGTTCTCAGATGCTGGAATATCGTATAAACAGAAGGAAGGAGGATGTGAAAGGGCACGAGACGTGGGAAAACCCTGGACAACTCGTAATCTTAGCTTTCTGGGCAAGCCTGTATCTGCTTTTTGGCTCCAGTTCAGAAGGAAGGGGTCTGGAAGCAGAGAACTTGATCATATGATATAAAGCTCGAGCAAAAGCTTGAGGCTCCCATTTCTGTCTCCTGCATTTAAAGTGGTTTAGAGGCTTTGGCCTCAATTCAGCAAAGCACTTAAGTCTATATGCTGTCTTCTGCTGTTAGGCTCTGTGGAACAATTTGGATGAATTAAAGTAAGCCTGAGCTTGCTGGCCTTGCCAGAGCAGAGGCTTTACAACAGGTCGGAAGCATGGAGCTGTGACCTTATATGTGCTGTTGAGGTGCTGTTGGGACAGGAGCTCAAGTATGAGCGGCTTTGAAGGCCTGGAAAGATGGTCTGATTGGTCTTGCGTGCTACGCTAGGTTAGCTTCAGGAATTGGTAACAAGAGGTTTTGAGCCCTCTGTCATCTTGAGAAGAAATGTATTGTGGGCTTCTCCAAGGTGGTAAAAAATACAATAATTGGTGAGGTAGCTCACCAATTCCACGTGAAGGGCTCCATTTTATGGGCCTTATGTAAGCTGTTGGTTGAAGCATATGGGATAATGGGTTTGGTTCTGAACTCAGGCTCAGGTCCAGCCTAGCAGCACCACAGTCACGCTGTGGAAGGATGTAAGAGGGCTGTTTTTCTCCCCAGAACATTTATTGCCTGATGGATGGTCTCAGTGCTTCAAAATGTCCTTGTCCTGATGAGGCTGACGGAAAAGGCTGGGTTTTTTTGTTAGTTTCTGCAGAATAGTGCACAAATGTGCAGAATAGTTAGCTGTCATTGTTGATGCCATCTTTGAGAAACAGACATGAAACTGTTTCTTACTCTGTTAGGCACTGGGGGAAGAAAAAGCTCTCAGCTGGATCTTGTGACATAGTATTTTCTCTTAGATCATCTAGTGCCACATCATAAAGGTTCCTGTCACTGAATGCCAGCCCTTCTATTTGTCGACCTGTAATTTTGAGACATTCCTGCTTTGAAGGGGAGGGCACGAGGCTGACAACCACTGTCTCTGTGCCTCATTCAGCTCTCTGAGTTGGCGTATTTTAGCCTCTAGCCATTGTATCCCTTCAGCTAGCAGAAACAAAAACAAGAAAAAACATCCTGCTGGGTGGCCAATATAGGATGAAATGGGGCTGGTGGGATGCATAAGGGGCTGATTCTGTTAAACTGTGATGGCTGTCGGTACCCCTTCCAAGCACATTGTCTAACAGTGCTGTGTTCTGGGGGGCTTGAGCAGTCGTCAGTGTCACACTGGGCTGACAGACAACATCACTTGCTAAGAAGCACAATTTGTTTGGAGTTCTGGCTTTTGTTGTATTTTTAAACAGGACTTGAGATCTTGAAGTAAGGAAAGAGGCTCTCATGCATTTCTGAAAGATTCAGGGTGCCTTTTTGTCACTGAGTTTGTTGGGAATTAAGTTTGAGTTTGAGCATCTTCAGTCCTATGCTGAGTTGAGTTGAACCTCGGGTATGAATGGGGCATGGTGAGTGCTGTTTTCCAGAGATGTCCCAGGCTGCAGCTGGGGCACAGTTCCAAACATGTAGGTATAGTAAATAATGAGTTGTGTAGTGATGGTACTGCTTGCATGGATGGGACGTCCCAGCTGGCTAGAAGCTAGGCACTCCATACTGACTAATTCAGATCTGCCAAGTAGTAACAAGTACCTCTGCTAATCACTAGACACCAAAGGAACCGATAGAGCAAAACCTGCCAAATCTACTGCATAAAATGTGAAGAGCAAGCAAGCATAGATGGATAAAATGCTGGTGATATTTGTCACGTGTCAAGTCTGAAATCAGAGTTAGAGCTGGCTGTGGGTGTGGTGGGCTCAGCCCCTGTTACAGTGGGGGAACAGACCAGCCCACAGTGTGGCAGCCGTGTGGGCTGTATCAGCGCTTCCACGTTAGGGAAGTGTGTGGAAAGGACCCTGTAGGTAGGGCAAATGTGACTGAAACCTTCAACATGTTTTGGATGGTCTGTTGTGAGTACCTTTTGATCTCAGCTCAATGATGTATGGGGAGACAGTCCCTGGGCATGATATGCTAGAACTGGGAACAAACAGAAGCCTAACCACTAAGCCAAGTGCTAATATTGCCTAGCTGGAAGCTTTCAGGCTGATATCTGTTCTCCCTCTGGGTAGTAAAAGCAAGAGAGCAGTCCTCTATTTTGTTGAAGCCAAAAGGAACCCGCTGTGTGCTGCTGGATACGCAGCATCTATGTTGAACCCGGTGAAGGTCTACACGTGGCCCCTCAGGTCACACATGATTTACTGGGGAGAACAGCACACAGGTCTGACGGTCAAACCCAGCCTGGAAACAGTGAAGCAAGTCTGAAGAAACAAATCCATAAGCATCATGAAGGATATTTGCAGAAGAGCCGGTACACGCATAACAGGCGATCATAGAAAACTGGAGTGCTTAAACTGATGGGGAGAGAAAGGCAACTGCAAATAATGTTCATGTGGAGAGTGAAAACAGGATGAGATGGAGCAAAAGGAGAAACATGTTCAAGTGGCAGGGAAAAAAATGGCAATGGTGGAAAGTGTGGAATAATTCCTTGAGGACCATGGTGTTTTGAGTCATTTGAACATGGACTGGACAGAACTCCAAAGCATACTGTACATGTCGGTCCTGCAGAGCAGAGGGATGGACGTGCCTGTGTTCTGTTACAGTTATTTTTCTGGCAGGAGCATTTCTAGCAAGCACGAACTCCAAGTTTTCTGGAAGGGAAAGACAGATGAGTTGCATCTTGGCTGGGAAGAACTGAGGTTTCAGTGGTGTTTGTGTGTTTTTTTTGTAGTTTTTTTTTTTTCCTCATGCATATTAGCAGCTGAAGTTCAGCTTTGTTAAAGCACTTACAAACTCGTCTTCAATAACGAAAGCATCAGAATATGCTTTAACACAACATAGGAAAAATAGTATGGGAATGATTTTTCCCCCCTCGTGGAGGAATTACATTATGAAATCCTGAGGTCTTCCCAGAGCTTGTTTTTTTTCCACACTTCCTTGAAGCTAACACGAATTCTGCTGTTCTCTGAAATCGAGGCTGGTGTCAAATGGTTAAAAGCAAGTAACACTGCANTTTTTTGTAGTTTTTTTTTTTTCCTCATGCGTATTAGCAGCTGAAGTTCAGCTTTGTTAAAGCACTTACAAACTCGTCTTCAATAACGAAAGCATCAGAATATGCTTTAACACAACATAGGAAAAATAGTATGGGAATGATTTTTCCCCCCTCGTGGAGGAATTACATTATGAAATCCTGAGGTCTTCCCAGAGCTTGTTTTTTTTCCACACTTCCTTGAAGCTAACATGAATTCTGCTGTTCTCTGAAATCGAGGCTGATGTCAAATGGTTAAAAGCAAGTAACACTGCGCTGCAGCCACTCTTGAGAAAGCTCGGTTACCTCTTAGTGAAACAAGTTCTGTCAGCAGAGTTCATTGCCTTGTTAAATCTGCAGTACCAGCTGTACATGCACAGGGGAAATGAGTGAAACCCCAAATGTGGCCTTTCGGGANCCCCCCTCGTGGAGGAATTACATTATGAAATCCTGAGGTCTTCCCAGAGCTTGTTTTTTTTCCACACTTCCTTGAAGCTAACATGAATTCTGCTGTTCTCTGAAATCGAGGCTGATGTCAAATGGTTAAAAGCAAGTAACACTGCGCTGCAGCCACTCTTGAGAAAGCTCGGTTACCTCTTAGTGAAACAAGTTCTGTCAGCAGAGTTCATTGCCTTGTTAAATCTGCAGTACCAGCTGTACATGCACAGGGGAAATGAGTGAAACCCCAAATGTGGCCTTTCGGGAAAGAGTTGAATACAAGTGTTGTGAATAATGAGCAATCTTAGTTAATTACTGGTTGATTTATATACATCTGGAATTATTGCAATTAACCCTTTTAAGGCTCTTCTTTCTACGTGTCCAGGCAAAGCCAAGTCTTTTCAAGATGCTTGAAAAACATTCAGAACTGGTTTCCTAGATAGTATTGAAGTTATCAGTCGTCATCGCAATTCCTAAACTTATGTGACAGTAATGGGTGAGGGGGATTGCTGGTGCAGTGAGCATGAAGTCTAAGTACTCAATTTAAGGCCAGATGAGTTTCCTGTAAATTTTAAGGCTTCCTTGGGGAAAAGCTATTCTCTAAGCAGTTGGTGTTCTTTCCTTTCTAATAGACGGCTGAATGTCACTGGAAGCCACATCTTAAAATGAAAATGTGTCTTAGCCCAATGCAGGGGACAGTCCAAAGGTCCTGAGGCTCACTGGGCGTGGAGCAAATCAAACCCCTTCCATTAACAGTGAAGTTACTGTCACCGCATCCAAGTAACATCCATAACTACATAGCCTGTAAAAAGGCTATTCTAGATCCTTCTGTCTTCAGAGCCGTGAATTTGAATGACTTTTGCCACTTGACAGGTGGGAAATAGAGGTGGAAGAGAGAATCCTCATGTCTTGAGGGAAATGAAGGCTTGTCATAAGCAGAAGGCAAGACTTGAAATACATCTGTGGCACATGTAAATAAATAGCTTGTTCCCCCAGAGGAACTTTTCCTGTCTGTGTGTAGCTCCTGGGTTAGCTGCATCTCGCTGTATTGCTCACGGGGTGTGGGTGGGAGAGAGAAGTCTGCCAGGGGTCACGGCTGTTTTGCCTTCATTTCCAAGCACAACAAGGGAATGTGCTGTTTGCGAAAATGTGACTCACTGGAAAAGTTCTGGACTGCCATGTGCCTGTAAGGATCCTAACAGAAAAACATCTGCTCTCTGCAGTCAGTTACCAGTCCGGAGCTCGCTCATGGTGGCATATGTGAAACTGACTCCTGAAGTGTCTATAGGACAAGGAATTAGAGTTTAAAAAAATATCACTAAAATATTTTCTCTAATATTGAGGAACAGCATTATTTGTCTAAAACTCCTCAAAGTCTGAGCGTGTGAGGCTCAGCTTCCTTCACAGGAAGCACAATGTGCTGGTATAACACACGAGTTACTTGTATTTGTCTGCCTTACGTTATTAGCCTTACTGCTTAGAGGATTTCCTTTGTCGCTTCTCGTTGGTCTTCAGTGACAGAAACTTGTCAGGGGACAGATGGTGTACCAGAGATCTGTGGGAGGCGAGGGCTGTAAGCATTTTAGTATGAAGACCCTAAAGCACAGCAGATAGACGTTGCAGCAGATAGGGGGATGATGCTTGATTTTGGCCCAGCTGAAGCTGCACACAACACTGCTGTTAAAAGCTCAGATGCTGTTAGTTTGATGTGGTTCCAAACGTGGGAGCGAGCCCTGCGGTTACTTCGTTCAATGGAGCAGGAGTGTGAATGCGTTGACAGGTCTGGACTGGAGAGTTCGTACCCAGCACAGTAATTCGCCCATGGCAGATTGATCACCTGGCTCCTCGCTGTGCCCTAACCGTTTGTGTATGCATCCTGTTGGGATCACGTGTGGAGGAAGCGTTGGCAGCTGGCTGAAATGTTATATATAGCTGTGCACAGCGGGGTACATAATTCCAGTTCTGAGTAACTAACAGATGACCAAAAGCACCAGAAAAAAAAAAAAAAAAATGCTGTTCCCAGTATAGTCTGTGCAGCTTGTTCTCTGTATTGTTCTCTTGCTTACAAGTAGGCAGGTAAGAAAGGCTATTTAGAATTAGAATGCGGTGTGACAAAACTGTCCTCATAGCAGTGTTAGGAACATCCAGGACATGTAAACGAACTGCTGCTGGGGTGGAAGGAACAGGAAGGCTTTTTGCTTAAGAACAGCAGCCACTCTTGCCGTTAGGAAGACTGAGCAGAATTTTAACCTTGGTTCACTGCACATGGACTATGTCAAGTAGAGAATGGCAATGCTGCCCAGCTGGGATGGGTGCCAACTGCTGGCCCAATATATTGTCTGCATGGCATTTAGTGGGAACCAGTGGCCGCTGGGGCTGCAGTGTGTATCCAAGGTGGTCTATGGCAACTTATTGTGTGTGGTTTTTCCTTTTGGTTGGTATTCAGACAGCTACCTCCCAGTACATGTTAATTCTGAAAAAGAGCACAACACCGCAATTTCATGGAATTCTGACTTAGGCCGAGCTTGTTCCTACTTCTGTGGATTTAGATATTCTCTGAAGCCTGTGCACTTCTAGGTGACTCTTCCTTGCCAGGAAGATATGCAGAAAACTGCTACAGACCAGAGGGAGCTTAGGCTGCTTTTTCCATGCAGTCTCTGTGTATTACACTCATAGCAAAAACTGAACTCGAATGAATTTTTTCCTCTTCGGTTTATGTGGGAGGTTTGGTAACTGATTTTAAAGGGCATGTTTTAGAGAATGTTTATTTGGTGAATAATAAGGAAGAGACAGAATGCAGCAGTGTGATCGCTCATCTTGAGAAAGTAATGGGAGAGTCCTGGTCTGAAAGCAACAAAACCTTTGTTTCTAGGTTTCACTCCTATAGTATAGTCTTTAGGTATTCTTTATAGGACTCACTTGAGATTCCTAGCTTAATTCTCACAAAATGGCAAAAAAAAAAAAAAAAAAAAAAAAAAAAAAAAAACCCACAACAATTAGATCTTTCTTTAAGCTAGGAATTACATAGTCATTTAGAGATTGGAAAAGACCTTGGAGATGAAGTTCAACCATCAACCCATCAACCTGACCTACGGAGTTGTACTACTAAACCATGTCCCTTAGTGCCATATCCACACACGTCTTAATTACCTCCAGGGACGGGGTCTCTACCCCTTCCACCGGCAGCCTGTTCAAATGCTACTTCAATAAAGAATGAAGAAAAATACGTCATCTTGTGTGGTCTTGGGTAGGTATGCCTAGTGTTTTTGTGAGCAGAAGACATTTCTGAGTGGCTACTGATTGCTTGCCTGCAAGCAGTGCCTTTTGCATGTTGGGTTTGCATTTACACCTGTCGTGTGTTGGCTAATTATCTCGTGTCCTGCTGCAGTGGGAAGCAAGTCCAAATTGTAACTACTTTGACACAAGCTATCAAAATTAGGACTAGAAGTCAGACTGAACAGCTATTCCTTATCAGCTAGGGTATGGATGAAAGGATCAATCACAAGGAGGAAGAGTTTGCAAGTGGCATATCAGTTGGTATGTGAGCAAAAACTAGGACAGAGTTAGCAGTGTATTGGCAGGACCTCATGGAGCTGCAAAGATTTGAATCATGCTAGGCGTCCAGGTGTGCATTCTCATCTGTGGCACATTATCCTTCTGAAGCACTTATCAGAGCTGTGAGGTTATCAGGTTTAGAGGATTACCAGTCCTACACAGATGTCAAATCCTGTGTGTCTGAAACAGAATCATGTGCTAGAAGTGCATGATGATATCCTGAGTTGTTGCAGGTGAACCATGTTTTTGAATACAGAGGGGTGGAGAGCTTAGTGTTAAAATACTTTCTAAATGATGGAGCCACAGCATAATGCAAGCTGAGCTGGACATGGCTGAGTTGAAGGGAAGAGAGGGTATCGTAAATTCTGCTGCTGACTTAGCTTGTTGGTTTGTTTCTAAATGATTCCCACTAATAGTGACGGTAAGGAGCAGATCAGTGGCTTTGGATTCATAACACTTCTAAAATGTCAGCAGCTCTTTAAAATTTTCTGTGCTGGAAGAAATTGTTGCTGAACTTAGCGAGAGGAGGCAATCTTGAAATGTAGGACTGAGCTTCGGAGAAAATAGGAATTGTAGTGTGTTGTGTTCCATGAACCACTGTCTACCAACAGTGAAATTGCAGCTTGCCCCAGAGCATAAACAACCATCCTCTTCCACGTGTAGGTGGCAGCGTGTGTGTAATGGCATGAAATCATGGGACCTTTGTCTAGCCTGCTAACCGGGGGTGTGAGGGAGGGAGGATTGCTGGAGGTTTTTGAATTGTTGTGCTTCAAGGTTATCTGAGTGGTGCAGAGGGAAGTGGGGGAGAGGTGACTGCCTTGTGACAGAGAAAATGGGCAATAGCAACATGTAAGTTGAGTTGAATGTTGTTAGGCAGGTGGTAAATAATTAATATCAGTTTATATTCAGATCTGGAGGGTTTTGCTGTCTCCTTTGTGGACCGACAGTTCCCAAAAAGGTGAATCCTCAGCATGTCCTGCAGCAAGGGCTGGTGGGTTGCAGGACATCACCCATCTCCCTGTCCTGTCGGGACAGCTCTGTCCACGTTGCCTTCCTTTCCAAATGTATTTCCACCTTGTTGGCCACCTCCAGTCTTGCGAAAAATGGATCCCTATTCAAGACACGTAGGAGCTGCTGATGAGTAAAATCCAAGACCTGGCACATGGCTGATACTGATCATGCTGAGTGAGGCAGGACATGAATTATGTGTGAAAGAATCCCTTCAATGTAGCTGTCTGGTTGTCTTTACTGAGCAGCACATTTCCAGTTAAACCTTAATGTCCTGGGATGCTGTTCATCTCCTGGTTTTATTAGCTCTCAGACTCCCCATGGTAGGCAGCTTGGACTGAAACAGGCTTTCTGATGTCCCACTCTGTCAGGTGTTTGCTGATTTATCTTGCTGTTCTGATGCATCTCCCTGCCCAGAGAGCAGGCTGGTTAAAGAGCAGTCCCAGCTTGCTTGGGGATCTGCATTGCCAGGCCTGTGTTGCTTTGATGCTGTCTGATCTACTTCCACTGAGAAGCTGCAGGTGGCTGTGGTGCAGCTCTGCGTAGCCTGAAAATGCCCCAGCGCTCCTGCACCTTCTGTAGGGGGAAGAGAGAAGGGGCTGCTGAGGGGTGAGGAGGTATTCCTTCCCCAGCCCTTTCCAAACACAGCATTAAGACCAAGTCCAAGTAAAGGTGTTGTGCAGGTTAACACCTAGCTGAGCTCTGACCAGGGGAAAATGTCTGCTTCTGAAGAGCTGACAGTCCTGTGCACACAGCAAAAAGCTCTCAGCCCAGGATTGAGGAGTTATGTAAAACTTGTTATAAAATCCTGTTCACTCCCTCATTTAACAGCACTCCATCACTAGTTTGATTTCAGCTGCTGTCTATCTGATCCCAGAGCTTTATGCCTCCAGCTCTTAGTGGTTTAGTCCTGCTACATTGATTTCAACTGTTGCATCAATTACTGCTAGCATTAGTTCTTGAATTGCAAACTTCCAAAACAAAATATTCTGATCCTACGTTCAGACTTGGAGTGCAGGTTTCCTGTACGTGGCTGCTGTGTCAGCTACAGTTGCTGGAGTTACGGTCGGTTGCAGCCTCAGGTGTTCTCTTTTACTGTAGCAGTGGGAATACTTAGGCAGAGGAAATTAATATAGCTGAGATGAAAATGTAATCGTAGCATCTTCATTAAGGTGGGGTTTGAGTGCTGCGGCTCCTAGTATTTGGTGTCTTTCATTCGTTCATGTATGGGACTTCTCGTCCCTCATTTGTCTGTTATTTTCCCTTTTTTTCTTCAAAATTTCCTGAGATTATATTATTTAGTAGGGGTTTGATCACATTGTAACAAGCGGTGTGTCAACTTAGCTGCTAAAAAACTTAAGCACCTTCCAAGCAGTTTGCCTTATTGGCTTACTGTAGCAGCGAGGTCTGTTTATTTCTCCCTCTTGCTGTGTGTAGGCTGTGAAAGGTATCTTGTTCCTTTCCCAGCTGCTTTCGGAACAGTTTTTACTGGGAAAGCTATTGCACAGCTACGCGTTTTCCATGTGAGGAATAGAACAGCTGTCCTGGCTGTGGGGCTGCTGGAGGCAGCCCACCAGGCAATCTGTGAACCATGGAAATGACCTTTCAAGATGACATCTCTGTTCTTGGGAACACCAGCAAAATGTGCCTGAAGTCTGGCTGTGTTGGTGTAAACCATGACTTGGCCATGTGTCTATGCAGCCTTTCTCTTCCTTAGTCACCATGTGCTTGGTGGTGACACCTTGCCACAGCTCTGCTCTCGTATGAGTAATTCAGTGTGCTTGCATTTGTCCGATAGTGTCTGGAGCGGACATAAATTGGTGTTGGCTGTAAGGAAGCATAGGAAAGAATTGTTTGGCCACTCAATAACAGCTGTGAAGAGCAGAGTACCTGACCAAGATCTCTTGGCAGGTGTGTGAGGTCCCTGGCAGCAGTGCAGGGTCAGACCCGGGATGACTGTGGTCTGCTGACAAATGTGCAGTCCCCAGATGTAGACACTAAGGAGTGCTAACAACAGGGCGTGCTGAAGGGAGCCTGGCCCCAGCTACCTCCCTGTCTTGGAGATGCTCTCTGCAAGTGGCTGTACTTGAGCTGTGGGTGGACTCCTCTTCTGTGAAACCTTCGGTCTGTGCCTCGGTCACAGGGACTTGGGAGTCCCAAAGAGGAGGAAGGAGAGAGGTAGGACAGGGCTGAGATGGCAAATGACTCGAAGGAATAACCTTTTGGAAGACGGGTAGCGAGAGGTTAACTGATCAACATCAGGGAATGCAAGATTTCATGGTGAAAATCCAAGTGCATCTACTGCTCAAATATCCTGTCATCTGCAGTGCTGCACTGCAGCATAGCTGTTCTGACAATAGCACCCCTAATTCCTGACAAATGAATTGCTGTTTTCTTCCTTGGCCAGCTCCTTGTCTGCGAGCTCCTACTAAAATCTTGCACAGTTGCTTAGCTGTAGGACCACCTCTCTGAAATGGCGTTTTTCCTCAAGTGGCCTGTGCTGTTAGGATGACCAGGAGGGGTCAAGGCATCACCCGGCCCTGTTTTCAGAAGTGCAGTGCATCTGGCAGCTGCCGCTGACATCAAAGGAAACTTCCTGGTGCTCAGCTCTCTTTAATGGGCTGTGTAAATATCGGTCTTCACAGGACAGCAGCTCCTTAATATGTTGTTTCAAATGACTGAAATGTGTTCACAGAGGCAGCTGTGGCTGCCAAGATGCTTTATTTGCTCTCATTTTCTGTGCAATTACCTTCAGTTGTAAACAACTGTGTATGCCTTGAATTCTGCTCAAACAGTTCAAGACAAGTCTGCTTATGTTGTACAGAGTTGGTGAAGGAATTATGTTTCTGAATGGCCTTCAGTGGCATTCTGTCTTGCACTGAGCTGAAGGTAGATGAAGATGTTTAACTCGATGTCCCCTGGAAACTGCAAATTCTGAAATACAGCCTAATTGGCCATTAGCCAGGCATGCACACCCACGTGTGATGCTTTGAGCCAGAAGCTTTGGTCCAGCTAAGTATTACCACGATGTTGATATGGGCTGTTACTGTAACTTGGTGAGACTGGAGCCTTGCACGAAGCTGGAAGAGAATGTTTTATCAGACCAGAAACAAGGAGAGGGATGGATAGATAGAGAACAACTGGAAAATTTGTAAGAGCTATTGCTAAGTAACCTTCCTTTGGGATTCTTGGTGAGGGAGGTAGAAGTCGCACATCAGGGGATGGCATGTCTCCTGCTATTCCCCATGACTGTTGGGGATGGGCAGGCCTGAAGCAAAAGCAGTCAAGGCTCAGACGCCTCTATAGGTTTTATTTTGAAAAACAGGGAATTTCATGCTTGGAATTTTCCTGTGATGTGCAATAGCTCTTGTTGAAACAAAACAAAGTGTGAAGCTGTCAGACACCCCATCAACTTCAGAGAGAAGTCATAGCTTCAGAGTTTGTCAGAATCAGTCTCTTTCTTAAATGGCTTTTCATATTTTCTTTTCTTTTCTTTTTTTCCAGAAGTCATGTTTTTCCTATCTCCTTCATATCCCAGGCAGTTTGTCATGGCTTTTCACAGATATTCCACATCAGGCTAGGCCTGTCATGGGACAAGCTTTAATGAACCCACGACATTGTTACTGCAAACAACCTTGTGCATTTGTTGCACAGTCCCTTCTGTTTTAGCCTCATCCTAGAGGTTACTAAGGAGGAGGTGATCAAAAAATCTCATCCATTCTTTTTCTGCTCCCTGCTGCTTTCTTGACTCCTGAATGCATGGTGATAGCAGTTCTGCCCAATTCATGGTGCTCAGTGGAGTAACCATGCCTTGCCACATATGACTTCAGTTTACTTCGGGGTGGGGAGGAAACATAAGTATATGCACTTTGTGACACATTCAGTGTTCATGTCACATTGCAGAGCTGTGTTGTGGATTCAAGGCAAAATTGTATGAGTGCCATTGGGACACATGAATACACTTGGAGCTTATGGAAGCTCTGAGCTCAAGTTTTCTCCATGTCTTCCACATGAGCTCTCTTTATTGGCTCAGAAGAAAGTTTCCTGCTGGCTCTCCACTTGGTGAAACTGCTTCTTAATCTCTGCATAAGTTGTTTAAACATGTTGAAAGATCACGGGCAGGAGTTCAAGAGGAAGGTATGAATGATGGAAGATCTGCTCCATTTCTATTTCCTTCATTAAGTGCCAGCCTTAATCCCTAGTTCCAGCTCTGCTTTCTTCCAGAGATGCACATACTCGTGTTTTCTGCCGAGATTCAGGGCTGTGCGTATCTGATCAATCCTCTACATGTTAAACTTGAACTTCAATGCTTCCCAGAATTTTGGGGAGCTAAGTTGCTAATAGGTTACTGTCTTTCAAACAACCCTAGGGGTTTTCTTAACCTTGATCATCTTTCACGGGATCATTCATCCCAATGGTTCACGATACTTCTCAATAGACCCTTTTGGACAAAAAGCCAGATTGAGAGGTCAAGACGGAAGTATCTAATCCTTCAAATCAGACGTTTGACCGAGCGTTGTTTGTCAAGGATGTATTTTTGAAGCCTACTTGAACCATCACTTTCAAGCATGTGATAGTTGTTAGCATCTGAGAACCTTCTGCTGACCTGTGCTACTACTTGAAACTGTGACTGAATCCCCAATGACGTCTTTTCCAGAACTTACACTTTGTCTTATTTCAAATATGCCTTCTTCCATCAAATTTTTGCATAATAAGTTATCTTCCTAAGTTCAGTTGGAACTGGTTTCAGCTGAGACACGCTTACACATGCCATGGACGCGCAGGTTATGCTAGACAAAGCTGAGGCAAGGCCAGCGTTTATTGCCAGGCTAAGATGGCTTGAACTAAACCATCTCATGCCCTTTACTGATGGACTTGGCTTGGTGTTCAGACCTTACCATCACTGAGCATTTGTAAATTTTTATAGGAAGAGAACATGTTAACTGGCATGGTGCTAGAACCTTCTGGAAGTGACTCGAGGTGTAAGGGTGACTGTGATTTCTGTGTGCAATGACCACAGCCAGTACTGAAAACATCCTGTTATTAGAGTCCAGAGTGATTCTCACTGGAGTATGAGAGTTCCAGCAGACAGTGTATTTTGCTAACTTTTCACTTCAGAAAGCTGCTGAAGTTTCCTCGGTGACTATAGCACATCCTCCCCACGCCCTGGTGACTTCTGGGTGGCACCATTCTGCAGGGCTTGGCTTCCTGGTAGGTCCAGGCAGGAAAGCGGCCCCTGGGCAGGGCGGGGGTTTACAGATCAAACCCAGCCTCAGCTCCCTGCCCTCATCTTCCTCTTATTTTTTTTTCTCCGGGCTTCATAGGCTAGACTGCTTTTCAGTGCTTAGTAATCTGCTAACCCACCCTGGCAGTTAATTGATGTTGTAATGGATATGCTGCTGCTTAAATGAGAGGGTGGGTGGGGTGGGTCATCTGGAAAGAGGTTGTCTTCCCCTTTGCCACAGCTGGCTGCTGCTGGAGCTCTTTTTTTCCTCCTGAGGTTCATAAATAGACTGGATGATAAGGCCCAGATTTCTTGGCAGTGTGGGAGATGTGTCACTGTGCTGTGCAGTCAAGGCTGAGCGGTGAAGGGCGGTGGTTAAATAGGTTAGAACTGCCCCCAGAATAAGGTAAAAGGAGAGGGGAGTTGTCTGTTTTCTCAAGCGTGCTGCCTGCCTGAGTTTTCCTGTTCACAGGGGCCCTCAGGAGAGAGGTCAAGTCCTGTGTACGTCTGCAGTCAAAAAGAGGGATGACTCTGGAAGAGATAAGTGCGTAACAGGATGTGACGGAGTATTCTCTCTGGCAGAGGTGGTAACCAGGGTGGGAAGACATGCACATTTTAAGTATCAAAAGGGCAAAGCACATGGATTATTTTTTTTTGTCGGTGACAGGTAGGGTGTTTGTCTGACAGTATACTTCTGATGATGTAAGAGGATACTCTTGTGTAACTCCTGTATAACTCTGGTTAGCTTGTTTCCTCCATTTTACAGATGCATGAAGGGTCTTTCTTAGGTCATCCAAATTCTGTTCTGTCAAGTGGAAAGGCTCCTACTGATTACTATGGACCAGTAATCTGCAGGTGAAGTCTCATCTTGTTAGCTCAGGTCAGAGCTCGGGTCGGTTGAGCACAGTTTCAGCGTGGCAATTTCTTGGCAGAGTTGACAAATGCTCCTGAGGATCAGGGCTGCAGGCCTTCTGTAGCTTGATTGTTTGTAAAAGATGATACCCAGTGCTATTACTTCTGTTCTCTCTGGTGAGATTGTTCTCACAGGTGCAAAAATGCTGAGAAAAACCACGTAGCATGTGTACTTTTATCTGCCTACTTCATTTGTACTTGGGAAAAGCAGCAGCTGCGCAGAACACGCTGATTGTCGTGAATCTCGTGAAATGAAGTCATGGATTATAACACGGCTTAATACCGTCTGTGGTGGGTGCTACACTAGAGGCGGTCTTAGGTGATGGTCCGTAGCAGTTTGGCTGGGACATGTGGGGTTACTTGTATTCCATGTTGGGAGCAAGCCCCGCAAGAGCTGATGTGAGCTGGAGTGGGATGAAGTTGCAGTGGTTGACTCGGGCACAAACACAAACGTAGACCTTTGCCAGCTGGAGAATTGGTTTGATTTTCCAGATGATACACACCATGGGTAGGTCACTGCCCTCAGAAGGTGGGAGCTGCATCTTCTAACACGATGAATGTAGTCTGAAATTGTAAGAGAATAACTATTTCTGGATCAGCCAGCATTAGTGTCTCTAGACTTGTCATTATGAAAAGCATTGCTGGCATGAAAGATGAGTTCACATACTCCTGCGTATTCAATAATAGTTAAACTTGGAGCTAAGTCCTGGAAGCATCTGAGTCTTGTGCAATATTTAACAGAAGGCATTCAGCAGTTGTTAGAATCTGGCCTTCAGTGAACAGCAGGAGATGGGCCTGACTGACATCAAGTGGGCCGTGTAGTAAGGCCACTTCGTGGATTTGGAAAGGTCTCATCCGCACTGCGTGTAGTGCTGTCCATTCCTGTAAACAGTGCGTTAGTGAAGCTGAGTAGATGTTTAAGGATAATGATTGAGCACTAGCGAAAAGGAGCTTTGCTGCAGCTGCTGCCCCAGACGAGTATTGACTGATGCTTTCTCCGCACAAGGAGGCTTACTCCTGAGTTACGTTAGGCGTTCAGTCACTGCTTTGAGCCAAACTTGCAGCTTGTGTGTCAGTTTGGATTCAGCATTAGGGCTACAGTGCAGTATGTTCATCACTGCATGTATTGTTTGCTCTAAAGCAGTAAGCCAAAACCTTTGGAAACACGTGTTGACAGATGATAACATCCTCCAGTCAATATAGTTGTCCTTGGCCTGAGGATTTGGCCTACTGAGACAGAATTCACAGTGCAGTCCTTCACTAAGAGTCTGCAGGCTGGTCAGCAGGGCTGAGGAGCTCTTTTCATACTGGGCATGATCAGGATGATGGCTCTGACGTTAATGCTGGTGGTGCCTGAGAGAGCAATCCAAGACCTTTTCAGGAGGTTTCAACCGCCTTTCAGGTGGTTGCAGTGCTGGAGACATGCTGTTGTATCAGAGCAACAACTGCGCCAAGAGGAGAGAGATGGTCACAGCTCAGACGTCTAAACCTGGTTGTCAGTTCTCTTGTCGAATTCCCTACGCCACCTACAATTAGTGCCTGTAGTTCATCTGTGACTGTTGACACACAGCTTGGATCCTGTGGTTCTGGTACTAGTTGTCTCCTTTTAGGGGAGCAAGATGGTCTAGGTTAGTGCAGAGAGCTACCTTTTTCTGTCAGATCTTATCCGTGGGCATGAAATCATGGGGATTGTGTGCAGTATTACTTCTGCTGTGTGCGAGTGCTTTTCTGTGGGTGCGCCCACGCTCTGCTGCAGAACTGGCTTTGGAAACTCCAAAAAAAGTTTCAGGAAATACTGCATGTATGTTGACTGTGTTATGGGATTAACTATGGAACTAACAAGCTTTGGTGGTAAGTCTCTCCAGCCAATAAGAAGGAAGGGTTTGCAGAGGTGGTCTGGAAATGGTTGTCCGTACCAGGTCCATCTCACCAGCTTAGCTCTGGTGCCACTGAGTAACCCCTTGGGCCTAGATGCTGGCTCACAGCTGTCCTTTCCCAAGAGCACCCCTGCTGTTCACAGTAGGTGACTGGCTTGCTCACCCAGAATGGTGCAGGCTGTCCTCTAAGTTGTCAAATGAGTGGTCATGGCACGATGGGGGGGCACTAAAGCTCAAATTAAAATGAGATGTCAGTTAGACAGAAGAGATGGTAGTAGAGCAGAATTCTCTAGGAATTTCAGCTTCTGCTTGAGTGAAGTGGCTGGAGAGAACCCATAAGGCAATGTTGTAGCACGACATCTCTCATTAGCTGTCAAGAGATCCTTATGGGATCATTTGCCTGCTTGGATCAGTTTGTAACACAGCGTACGGGACAAGCAGCAATACGATGGAGAAGCAGCAACAGTACGTCAGCTGCAGTGAAGACATGGACAGTAGCGGGCAGTAGAAGAAAACACAACACACAGCTATGAGATAAAGGTTTGGAGAGAGAAGGGACAGAAAACTTGCTTGCATGAGTGTTGCTGTTGAATAGCGTTTCCTGAAAGGAATCGTGCTAGTGATCGGTTATGACCCAAAAGATGCACTTACGCTGGACAGATGGACGATAACAGTGAAGGCTTAAGAGGGAATTACATTCAAAGATGAGCTTAGCCGTGTCCACTCTTTCTTGATAATCAGAAGTACTGCTGTCTTGTGGAAATCGGGGGGAATATGGACTGGTTGGGAGGTGAAGCGCTGCACAGCTGCAATTGCTTGCCACATTTAGGCAGCATTACTGGAGAGGCTAAAGCTCCTCAAACACCTCTTGAGCTACCAAGGGGGTGTCTGACTAATAAGTTAGAAGGCTTGGGACTTGGATTCAATGCTGCTGTAAGAGGGGAGCTTCTCGAGATCTAGGATGAGGGCAAGCAGTCTGTTTATGGTCTTGAGATGCATTGGGAGATCCAAAATAGTCAGTGAAAACTAAGATTTTCTGCTCTTTCTGCTTGAACTTTGAAGAAGCAGCTAAACAGAGCTAGCTCTTTTAGAATTCCATGGAGTATGAAGCAGGGCAGACTGGAGGAAGCAGCCAGGGGATGGTTCTGCCCAGAGAAATGAAAGCAGAACCCTGGCTGCAATGCAGCAAAACGTGTGAGCTCGTTGCGTGCCGAAATACAATGGTGCCTGCGCCAAGGAACAGGCTTAAAGTGCTTCACATTGATGAAAAACTGCAGTCTGTTTTAAGGAGGTCAGGAAAAGTTAAAAGGGAAGTTGAAGCAGTGACAGCAGGAGAAGGAAGTGGAGAGACCAGAGGGTTTTCTGTGTTGGAGTATAATAGGTACTTAACAGCTGCAGAACTCAGTGGGTTTCCTTAAATGTTACTGGTAAGCTGAATGTAAGTGGCTTTTAAGAGTCCTGAACACTACCGATCAGAGGGATAGAAATCTCTTCTGAACTCTACTGTTCTAATGGAGATTTTTCCACAAAGGCTGTAAAAAAAAAAAAAAAAAGGGAAAAATTAAGTCACTAAATCCAGCATGTGAAATACTCAGGTAGCTGTAAAACAACTAAAACCTATGTAGGGAGTTGGAGCAGGGTGTTTGTAGGGCACTACTGTGCTTCTAAAAGGTTTTTTTAACAAACCAGAGGAAATCAGCGTGGGGTCCAAGATGGTTATAAGCAGGAGCACAATGTGTTCTGCAGCAAATGGCTGTGCTGGGACCGTTGCACGTGAGCATGTCTGTCCAGCCACATGGAGAGATCACACGAGAGCCACTCTAGTACAAGTCCCTGTCCGAAGGAGTGGATGGCTTCATGTGATGGTGGAAAGTGTGGTGTGCCTGTGGGCAGCCAAGCCATGTAGTGCTGTGCTGCTGTCCATCTTGTTTCTTTTGCCTATGTGTTCCCCCTTCCCCCCCACTTCCCTCTGCCTGGCTTATGCATGTGTTCACTGCCACTGATTTGTGCATGGTTCTGGTTGAGGTTGTTAGGTGGGGAGGGGGGTAGATCCCTCCAAAGGGAAGGCAGCATCCCTGAGCAGAGCGCCTTACAGTTCTACAGGTAGGAAGCGTGAGGAAATGTTACGGTCTTGACCGTAGTTCCGGGTGCATGTTGTTTAGCCATGGGTCTGGCTGTAGTTATTTTGCTCAGCTTGACTGTCAGCAGGCAAGCTTTAGCTCTGAGAGCAGATGGCCTTGACTTAGGAATATCTGGACTGCTGCTGGCTCCAGAGCCTAGCCCTGATCGGCCAACTTATAGTCTTAACCGTATAAAACCACGTTCTGCCTTGTAACCAGCTTTTGGCAAACATGTTTTCTTCGTCTAAAACAACTTGCCACATTGCTTAAACCATCCTGCACATGGCTTGTCATAAGCCATTAGAGGCTATGGAATTCACTTGGTTGTTTCGTGGAAAAAAAAAAAAAAAAGAGTAAAATGATTTCAAAATCATGGGAACATGTTGTGCTTGTAGTATGAGTGCATGAACACCAGGAAACAGCATAAGCACAGCTCTTCTGGGTGAGGCCAGTCCTGTTGAGCACTTTCTGACAGCAGCTTCTGGAAGGTGGTGAGGAGCAGGGCGATGAGCGGTGCGTCCGGCCCGATGCACCCTTAGGGTGCTCCAGGAGTGGTTCAAACAGGTTGCTTGTAGGAGTAAGTGAAGGATTTTTTTATTTTTTTTCTAACTTGTTTTAAAAGAATGTTTGGTGTGAGATAAATAGGCCAGGGTTGGGAGCGTGTGAAATAAGCCTGAGCAAGTTACCCTCACGCATAGTGCCTAAACTTCTTATCTGGGCATGGGTGGCATGGCAGGGAGGTCTCAAAGCTTTCCTTGCAGCAGTGGCAGCCTCTCCCAAGGCCTACTGTGGCAGTGGGCTCACTCACCTTAGATGTCAGCAAACCACTGGGTCCAGGTCTGAGCAGCTTCCCCATGTTCCTGCCCTCCAGACTCTCCCTTGGAAGAGGCCCCAGTGCTTACCTGCATTGAGATGCACCTTGCTTTAAGCCCTGTGTTCATTCTGCAAGATAATCATCCTGTTCTTAACTGTGCTTCCAGCACCATGCGTGTGGTTTCAGCAGACAAGGCTCTCTAGGGGTCTCCTGCGCTCTGACCTGACAGGACAATCACTGTGTTCAGCAGGAGGTTATAGTTCTAAACCTGTACTATTCCCACCCCAAAATGCGGCTGGAAGCATAGCCTGGTCTCTGGTAGTGACATAGATCCAAAAGAAGCATCTGGTCATCTGCCTCGTCTGGTTTAGAACATGTTTCCAGCCAAGAGGTGCTGGCAGCGTTGAAATACTTGTCAGTGGAGCAGCGTAGTAGGCATGACTGCCAACTAAACACTTACTTAAAAAGAATTAAACCTGGATGGTAAAAGCTGGAGTCCAGTGGCCACGAAGGACCCAGTTCATAGTGATCCCAAGTTTGCATGGCTTCTCACATTGCCTAGTGAGAGCAAGCTCTGCTCAGCAGATGGAGGGGGAACAAAGCAGGACGTTTTTAGCCTACACGCCTGTTTGACACATTCAGATTGGAAACAATTAGTTTCATGACAGAGCTCCATGACTTTTAATCTGTGCTAGGGGCCCTTCGTGGCATTTACCCAAAATCAGCTCAAGTCATATCTTCTTTCAATTCCTGATGGGGTAGAGAGATGGCTCCTGTTCTTCTGTTTTGTCAGAGGGAATACGTGTAGTTCCTTGTCTTTTGCAGACTGTTGGCGGGATTGTTATGTCTGTCAGTTACAGTGATTTCTTCTTGTTGCTGCTTGCTAGAATGCCAAGAACATTGCTTTGGACAAAAGACAAAGGCTTTCCTATTTTCAAGACCAACTTTGAATTTTCTGTTTGCTGAGTGTGACTCTCATACTCGTGTTAACCAGCTGTTACAGGAAATAACGTTCCTGCATGTAAACAGTTTGCAGCAAAGAAATAAACTCTTAAATGGGTGCTGTATTTAGCCTTAATATACCCAAGGTCTTGAAGCGATTTACCACAAACACACTGCGATGCATCATCCTATAACAATATGTTGTTTAGTGAAAGTCACAGAAGGGGTTCCTCTCTCCTCCCAAACCCGTGTCCATCTGCTCTTCCAGTTGTCACCACAGCTGCAAGCAGCAGGACTGTGGAGATGCACCTAAGCCTCCAAGGAAAATAAGGACCTGATGTGATGGATCTTCCGTTTCTTTGGTGATTGGATGAACCAAGCAAGGGAAACCTGTCATCTTAAAAGATAAGCAAGACTCTTGTTTTACAGGTTTATTTTAGGACCTGGTTTTCATCTTACTGATACCTACGTTGCTAGCTTAAATCTACTGTTTGGGGCCTTCCTCCCTGCGGCAGCCCTGCTGCTGCAGCTGCACTACCGCTGTGCCCTGGCAGCGTGTTACTGCACAGAGCTCTGCGAAGGGGCTCCGCAGCTCTATGCTGACCCGAGAGGGCAACTCATCTGTTTGGAGGGATGGACTTTTTAAGCTGTTGTGATTAGTGCTGGTGAGTAAATATTCTGGCCAAGGATTTAAAACTGATTCTGAAAATCCTGAAACCCTGGAAAAAGCTCAGATGGAAACCAGCTTATGCTTTCTGCGCATCCCTCTCCAGGTTTGTTTTTTGCATTACTCCAGATGTTCTGGCCTCTACGATCACAATGTGAAGAACTGTTAGTCGTGGCTGAGGTTGTCTTTGAATTTCTGCTGAAGTTGTTGAAAAGAAGAGAACTGGGCATTTGTCTTCTGCAGGGGCAATGCTTACTGCACCAGCAGGAATTGCAGCTTGTAGTGCACACCACAAAGGCTGGAGCTAATGAGTACATAAAAGCTCACGGCTTTTGCTTTTTGACTCACTGTCAGGTGCCACGGCGTGAGCTAGAATCTCAGGAGTGTGTGTGGGGGTCCATGCAAGGGAGGAATCTCAGGCCCTGAGGCGGGGCTGTTAACACTTACCGTCTGTGTGATGGCAGCGCTGCCTTGGCGTTGTTCCTGCGCGCTTTGGGCAGCAAGCGCCTGCACTTGGCAGCGCTTACTTGGAGCAGTGCTGAGCAGCAGATCAGCTGGAGCTGATGTACATCAGAGACTGCCCTTTCAAGGGCACAAAATGTGCTGGCAGCCTCTTAGGCAAGAAAATGATTTTCCCCATCTGTGGTTCTGTTTACAGGGTGATTCTAAATATATCTCTCCTCTCCTGGTGGCATGTTCCTGCCATGTTACGGGCTTCAAAGTGAATGGGCTCTGTAAACCTCTTTTTTTCGTAGAATGCACTGGGTGCAGTGATGCTGCCTGAATGGCTTAATAATGGAATGCAGGCTACTGAAGTCAGCGTGTGAGCTGGTGTGTGTGGAGTGCTCCCTGCTGTAGCTGTGCCTTCTGCTGTGGTACGTGCTNTTTTTGTTGTTGTTGTTTTCTTTTTTCTTTTTTTTTTTCCAAAATAAGAATGTAGGGGTAACAGAAAGCACATGGCAAATCCAGAGCAGGTCTACTCTGAAGAACAAGATAAAAGAGAGGTAAGGGGTAGAGACTAGGAAACAATTTCTGGAAAGTACGGTGCCAGCGCTGGCACTTGGGTGCAAGAGAAGGTGCATGTGGTTGAGGAGAATTAACCAGATCAGCAAGGAGGAGTAAAGAGTGCAAGAGGTGGGCAGGGAATAAATAAAAGAATTGGGGAAAAAAACAAAGGAAAGCTTGTTGGAAAACTCGCTTCAGTTTGGTTTAACTAATTTAAACTTTTAACTAATTTAAATTTTGTTTAAGGAGTTAGTTTCTGAAATACGTCTTCCTGAAACTAGACTGGACAGTGTTTTTGCCTTTTCTGGATCAAAACAGCATGAACTTCTCAAAGCAGGTCAGGAGCAGCACATCAGTTGCTTATGATTTTATGCTGGAGCAGCCTGGCAGGAAATCAGACTCGGTTCCCTGTACCTATATTTGTGGCCACAATAGAGCACTCTATGCCTTAGTGTCTGGGCTGCCTCTGTGTTGGGTAGAGAGGCACTTGAAGGTGCACTCTGATGTGTTTCAGAAGTCTGCCTTCAAAGGACGTGACTCACACCTGAGAAGTGCATGTTTCTCTCCTTGGGCTGCCAGGGGAACTCTCAAAGATCTGCTCAAACATTTCTGTGTTTATTTTTAGGTGAGAGCAATCCTGCTTTTTCTTCCCTATCAGCACAACACAGTCCTAGGAAGCCCTGCTTTTGCCTGTTACGTGAACTGAGTTTGTCTGATTTGGGAAGGTCTCAGTTCCAGAGGTTGATTTCAAACCCTGGCTTACCAGGGGTATTGCCCAGCAAGACACAATGCATGGTGGTTAGTAGGGAAGTATCTGAGAGCCATCATGCTCTGATGGAAAACAACTTTTTTTTGGTTTGCTTTCAACATGGTGCTTTTGGGCCAAATGTAGGCTGAAGCTGTAGCTGCTATGAGACCAGAGGCAACTGTGTGGTGACCAATGGACATGGTTTGTGTTCTGGTAAGTTCAAAAGGGACTGAAGTCTACTGGAGGTGGTGCTGGCAATTACTTCTAGAAAGCGTGCTCTCTGATTCACAGACTGTCTTCCTTGGCTTGGCATGGTTCATTTTCTCTAGGCCAAGTGTCTGTACAGTGTTTTAGAGCCACCTTACTCAGCTGTGAGCGGCTCTACTGAGGCCACAGTGGGAGCCATCTATTTCTGAAGGTCCCTTTTTCAACAAGTTGTGTAGAACTCTGAGCACCTTCAAGGTACAGAAGGAGTAGAGCTGAAACAAAACGGCCAGGGTACTTAGGGGTGTGCTTCTCTTTTCACTGTGTCAAGTGTGAAAAATCACAAAGGGAGGGCTAGGCTTAGGGAGGCTCAAGCGCTTTCTGGGCACCTTTTAGAAGGTGTTACGCAATGACATGTAAAAGCTGAAGAGCACAAGAACATGAGTCACTTCTGGAAACCTGAGCTGGGAGTGCTGGAAATGGGCAGGACAGGTGGAGTTCCGTTCTCTGGGTCCCTTAAATGAACCAGCTCATTCTGAGCAGGAGAGGCAGTGTAGGAGGAAGACTGCACGTGGCGGTGGCAGTGGGGAAGTGTTGCGCTTTCAACTGGTTAGAATGGTATTATCATTTAGCTCTTTCTGCCACTTAAAGTAGTAGAAAAGAGGTACTACTAGAACAAAAAAGGCTGCATGAAACCCTAAAGAATCTGTGTTGCTAGCAGATAGCTCAAAAGTTAGAGTAGTTAAGATCATGCTGTGTGAGAGAAGGGAGAAAAACACAGTACTGATAGTGCAACAGATTTTTATTTTTATTTTTATTTTTTATTAAATTTATCTTGGTATCTAAGGGATCACGTGCAAGGAGACCAGCTGGAAAAGCAGCAGTGACTTGGATGGGGTATGGAATGAGCTTTCAGGAAAGGGTGATACAGAAAAGCCTTGCAGAGGAACATTGTGATAAACAATGAAACGGATGCCTAGCAGGGGTTCAGGGAAAAGGCCAAGCGCTTTATCTGCAGCAGAGGCTAAGAAAATAGTTAGGGGTGTGTGTGTGTGCTCGTGTGGTGTATGCCACTGCATTACCAGGCTGGATGAGTATGTCAGGTCTGCCAGGGATGTCTGTGCCCAATCTGTGCATTGCATTTCCAGTGGAGATGCATTTTCCAGTTGCAGAACACACGTATCAGGCATTGGAAAATGGAAAATCAGTCAAATAGAAGCATGCGTATTCAGTTCTTAAATGGTTCTAGTTTCTTTTTTTTTTCCTTTTTTTTTTAATAATCTCTCTTCACCTACTGGACTTGAAAACATGATTGGAATAACATGGAAATGGATGAGGATGGATGAGGCGCTGTATACCAGGTTTACACTTTGCCGTCTGTAGAGAAAGGGGTGTATGTTGTCCTCTGTTACAGCTTATTTACTGCATGGTACTGACTATTTTGAACCAAAACATAATTAAACAATAAGAAGATGCTGAGGTGAGCAGAAGCCATTTGTTCTTACTGATTTTTTTTCTAGGGTTTGACCAGTAGCAACTTTACTCTTCTCTGATGGTATGATGTAAACTGGAGATGTCACTTGGCCTGTTGTAATTCCTGCCTGCAGTGCAACTTAGAGGACAATTCCTAAGCACAATTACCCAAGCACTGTGCATTCCTTGCAGTGCTTCTGTAGAGCAGCAAAGGTGTCCCTTGTCCCGGTGTCAGTTCCTGGGATAAGGTGGGGGTTTGCGTGGACAGTTTTTGGGCTGGACTCTACGCTGTGTACTTGCCTCTGCGGTGCTGTTCTAGATAAATCATGTTGCACAAGTAAACAGGTTCCCCATCTTTTGAAGGTTGTAGTGCATCGGAAGTGTTACTGTTGCTTTTAACAGGACTGTTTGAGTACAGTGGGTAACTTCTCCAGAGAGAGAGGAGAAACGTTGTGCTGTGTTGGCACAAGAGCAGAGACCATCTCTGTGAAAACAGGCTTGAGAAACTACAGGACCAAAGCCTCCATCACCAAAGACTTCGTTTATTTACGTCAAATTCTGGGCATGGATGGTGACTCCGGAGGTGACTCTTGGCATCCTGAGCTTTTTGATCTCTAGATACCTAGCTGCCTTTTGCACCTCTGCTGCAAAATCATAGGAGCCTTGCACCCCCCTCGTTCGCCACTGAGCAGAGCCATGGTCCTGCCAGACAGACGGTCAGAAATATCCACATGTTTAAGCCTATGTAAAAGATGAGACTACTGTGCAGTGGTGACGATAAAATTAGCACTCAAACATTTTCTCTTCAGCTTCTTTTCTCTGGAGCTGAAGCTTGCTCATGTCCTCTAAGAAGTTAAAAACAAGGTGGGTCTGTGCAGAGCGCTGATGTGCGTTGGTGTGCTTTAAAGGTGCACAATGAAGTACCTCAGCTGCTCCTTCCAGTGTGTGCTGTTGTTTCCAGAGAGCTAACTGGAAAGCAGAGTGCATGCAATGCATTTGTTTGTGCAGTGAATCTCAGCTTAAAAGCCATCCTTGGGTGTCAGGCTCTCTTTTTCTTTTCTTTTGTTCCCTTTGTCTCAGCGCAGCCCTTTGGCACTCACCGCCCTCCCTGTGCAGGTGCAGTGGAGACAAGAGGCTGGGGCTGTCGGTGTCTGCTGCCCACAGAGGAATGCAGTGAAAGAATTGCCTTTGGTACAAAGGCTCCAACTGAGAACCAGCCTGCTTGTCAGGAGATGGTCAGTATGCTTTGTTTTCCATGAGCAAGAGAAATTTTTCACTGTGAGGGTGGTGAGACACTGGAACAGGCTGCCCAGAGAGGCTGTGGATGCCCCCTCCCTGGCAGCGTTCAAGGCCAGGCTGGATGGGGCTCTGAGCAACCTGGTCTGGTGGGAGGTGTCCCTGCCCAGGGCAGGGGGTTGGAACTAGATGATCTTTAAGGTCCTTTCTAACCCAAACCATTTTGTGATTCTATGATTCTGTGAATTAAAACTCTGCGTCTTCATTCAGTGATGAATGCTTCTGATTACTCTGAACTGATCTGCGGCAAGTGAACTTCCATAACTCACACAGTACTGCTGGTGTGTCTTAGCCTTCTTGTGTTCTCACCTATAATATGATAATAGGGATGATAATTAAGGTAGATCAGTGTGTGACTGAGGATTCTAGTTGGAGGAGAGCCATCCTGCACAAAGGACCAGCCATACCCGATAGCCTCTGGCTTCTAGAGAAGGAGGAACTGCAGTCCTAAGGACCCCAGCAGTTCTGGCTTGGTTTTGCTGCAGGCGCATTTGGAGGAAGCTGGGGTAAGACATTGCTTTCTAAAACCATGACAACCACTGCCAACTCATTCTCCTGTGACTAAATCAGGAGGAACTCCAGTGCATTCAGTGGGCCTAGTGAGACTGGTGGAAGAAAAAGAAAGGATGTACTTTTCAAACAAAACACTTGCATGGCTTAGCAGAAAGCCACATAGCGTAGCTGCCTCTGAAAACCCAGAGCTGGCTTTGGACCCATTTGTCCATGAACGACTGTCTTGGTGAGCCTTCTTCCATTAACATACGTTCCGTGTGTAGCGTTTCGTGAAGACGGTGCCTATTACTTGGGGTTCAAAAACTATTCTCTAGAATTGGTTTATTTTTTTGCATGAAACTAAAGAAGCTTTCCCTGGAACGTTTTATTCTTCTGAATGAGTTCTTAACTCTCCGCATGAAGCTGTTTTATGGTTTAAAGAGGCAAATTAACAGAAAACCAGCGTGTGCATTTAGTGTAGCTCTGTTACTTGAACTTAGTGAAGTGCATCTATTTGCGTAACACGTGATTTTGGCCTGCTTTCTGTAGCAGCTTCACATGCTTTGTATGAACAAAACCAAGCAGTGATCAGCTGACCTTGCGAAGCTCCTGTATCATCCTGCTGAACAGCTCAACGTGATGGTGCGTTGAGCATTCAGCTCTATTAGCAGAAGCATAGTTCTGTAAGTTGTGCTTTCCTCCCTCACTCTCTCGGTCACATCGTGGCAGGAAAGCCCTCTCACCCTGATGCTGAAGAAAGCTCTTGAAATGCGAATGAAAAAGCTGGTAAGAAACCACTGCAGAGCAAGTGGGCACTGGGCAAAGCCACCTCCAAGAGCAGGAGGGAGTTCATTCTCTGCTACGCATTGTAACCAAACATCTGTACCATCCTGGTGGGAGAGGATTGCTTGCCACAGAAGCGTATTGCTGGGAGCTATGTTGCTTAGCTCAATGGCTCTGCAGCCTGAAAAATGGAACAAGCTCTGGGGTTCTTTAGGTGGAGTTAGCAGAGAGGAGCTTGCACAATAAGAATTAGTCATGGCTTACTGTGGTAGAGAAGGATGTGGAAAAAGAGGGCACCATTTGTGGAATACAAATAGGGAACTTGAGCTGCACAACAGGGATGCTGAATGGGTGGACATGAGAAGGAGCCTAAAAGGAAATGTATGAGGATGATGGATTTAGTTTGGCTTGGCAGGCCCTGTTTTATCCCTCAGGTCTGTAACAATGCTGCTGCTCTTACACATGAGAAGGCTGACCTGAAGAGGCAGGGACATGTAGCAACCTGCTCTCTGCAGACTAGACATCCTCAAAAAGCAAAAGGTGCTCGAGCTGCTGGCTCCTTGCAGGTAGTTTCTTGTAAATCTCTCTGAGGGGTTATTCAGTTAATTCCACCCCACCTGCAGGAAGCTCTGTTGCTGTAGAATGGAAGATAGTATGGAAATGGCAGGGCACACCCCAAATGCAACTGTTAGCCCTAGCTTCACTTGGAGTACCAAGTCTTCTCTTCTGAATTTGCTGCAAGTAAGCAAACAGCTGAAGCTCAGCTTTTGTGTTTTGCACATGCATGGATTCCATTTGACTCCGATCTTAAATGGAACATGGAAATTATTGCAATCTCTCACAGCAAACCATATTCCCACCAGTAATGCTTGTCCTAATGGTGCTTTACACGCAAGGTGAGTGCTGCCCAGCAGAAATGCTCAGGCAGTATGCCCATGAGGTCCTGAGCAGCTGGGTGTCAGCTGCCTTGAAAGGGCAAAAACATCAGGAGTGCCTGCAGATGGCATTTGGCTGTTCCTCAAGGAACTGGCACAGCTGGCAGATGGTGCAGTCTGACAGGTCCAGCATGACCTTCAGCCTTACCCATGGTTGATATTAGCCAACAGTGCCCTTAGGAGCACTCACGGGTGCCAAAACAACACCTGTAAGGTAGGAATAAACCAAGGGAGGTTACGTTTGGTGGGTGGTTTTGTTTTGATCTTGGGGTGGGGGCCGCACAGCAATTCAAATAGTAAAGCTGTACTACATCTCTAGCGTAGAATAGACTTTTGCAAGATAGACTGAAAAAAAAAAAAAAAAAAAGTTGAGCTCTTAAATTGTAATGATAAAAGGCCTCTAGTATGAGTATGAGGTTGTGATGTTTAGCAAGTCCATTGGGGCAGAAGGGAGTTGCTGTTCTGTTTTTTTTTTTTTTTTTTTTTTTCCCTTTTTTTTGGCCTTTTTT
>VXAV01000181.1:18263-64362 GCA_013399715.1 Alectura lathami | reverse complement strand
CCATGGGGGAGTGATGGTGTTGTTTTTTTTTTTTTTTTTTTTTTTTTTTTCCCCTATTTGTAGGCCTTACTTGGACACAGGAGACTACTCTCATTTCCTCTGCAGAAATCCCCCTCCCATAACTTTTACAAGCTTATTTATGTGGTTTTCAGGGAATTTCCTAAGAACTCAGTTTAGCTTCTGTTGAAATCAGCGGCAAAGCTCCAGCCTGCACAGCAGGAAGAGACAGGCTCAGACAGAGCCTCAAGCTTCTTCAGAAATTGCCATTCGAAAATACAATTCTTTTAAATCATTGTTTCAGTGTTTTAAAGTCGGTTATCTGTCATACAAAATGAGATCTTAGCACTGCAGGCGATCTGGCAAAGGGGAAAGTGTTCTGTTACCGTGGTTCCCCCCCCTCCAAAATGGGTGAGTGATTCCTGTGGACAGCAGCGCATCTTAAGACCGATGACACATGTCAGCTCCAAAGCCTTAGGCTGTTGTGAAGAGCTCTCCTGTGATGGGGAGACCACCCTGCCTGACCACCATAGGGCTGTCAGTGCGTGCTTACTGACCTGGGTAGAATCCTTCTGGTGAGGAGAGAAAATGGGCATCAAGCTAACCAGGAGTAAAGGCCTGTTGAACTGAGCTTCCTGAGTTCTTTGCTAGCTCAGAAATGATGGTATGTAATGACACAGAGCGAGCTGGAAGTCTCCAGAGCACTGTAAAAATGAAATGTCAGGATGGGCTTTTAACTCCCCCAATTTTGGTAGCACCATGTAAATTGACTTTTAGCACGTGTCATTCTGTCTCTATAAATTTTGATTCTGAGATCTGAGCCATAACGGATCTGTAAATAACTCCTGAAGGGATGGAAGGAGCAGGGGTCTTTCTGACAACTGTATTTGTAATATCCCCGGTGATGGCTGAGTGAGATACAATACGTGTTGTAAGCGATTCTGAAGCTGGAAGCACTAGTGCAGCTGCCGTGGGGTTTGTGTTCTTCCACAGTGTCCAACTGTTCCAGCCTCTTGTCAGTGAACGTGAGCGTTCGGCCTGCGTCAGTCGGGTTTATTATGAGCCCGGGGTTACTGCTGGGCATGGGGTATTGCCAGAGCCAAGTACATGCGTTGCAGACGGAGGCACTGGTAGGGACTTGAAACAGCTTTGTGTTTGAAGCCCGTGGCACGGGTGTGCTTCCTGATTCAACCCCCTGCATCAGGACCTCAGAAGGCCCTGCACCAGCCCGTCGCAGTGACCGAAGGTGCATGGCTTTCTGCTCGTGGCAGGAACGGCTGCGGTTGGAGGAGGCGGTGAGGGTTGGACTGCTGGTTCCTTCCCTTACAGAAAAGGGTTCTGGGGACCACTGGGCCTGTGTAGGAACTTGGAGCAGTCCGGAGGCATGCGTGGCATCTGTGCTTTATATGATCTCTGCCACAGACACTGACATCACGTGGTTTTGTGGAAACATGGGAAATGCCGCAGGCAGGCAGGAGCAGTCCCAGTGGTACTGCAGTCCCAGCCAAGGAGATGTGGAGCTCCAGAGGTGCTCTCCGTACAGCAGCTTGTGTACTGTCAGAAGTTCCTCTGGGCCTTGAGATTTAAGCATGCCCCGAGGCCTGTGTTCCTTGCCAGAGATCTCTCCTGCTTTTTCCTAGCTCCGTGGGAGTGTTTCTTTTCAGCTTGTCTCCAGCAACACTGGCTACCCACGTGGGCTGAGCACGTGGCACGGTGCCGCGTCCTGATATTTCTTGGTGTTCTGCAGCACTTGGTGGAAGAGCTCTCAGCCAGCTGAGCTCACAGCTGTGTGGTCCCCTTAAGGCCTTTCCTTCAGGTAATGTGTTGATGTTACCTGTGACGTTGCAATAAATCTTGATAGAAACCAGATTAAATAAAAATAAAGCTATTTATTCAAAGCAGGAGTTTTCCAGAGGCTCCATTTCGGTCCTTGTTCCTCAGATCTTACTTACCTCTGGCAGCTGAATTCAGTGACAGTTCCTAAGAAATCCAGGTGGATTGGAAATCCACTGGAATGTCCTGTTGTTGTCTGTCTGTATCACAGGCAGTATTGGTTACAGTAAGATTGGCATGATGGGTCCCATACATGCAGTTTTTAACTGAAGCTTGCAAAACTCAACTCCTGACTGCAAAACAAAGAACTCTGGTGTGTCTTTTTTCAGATTTAAGTAAAAAAATTAAAAAGCAAACAATCCCCAACCTGTGGTCTCTCAGCAAAGATAGTGTTTGAGGTGGATCTTGGTCTTCACATACCAACTTGGAGAAAAAGCATGGAAAAGAATGGAGAGAAGAGTCTAACTTTCACTCAATGTGTAAAGGGAGGCAGGAGCTCTGTGTACAGTACCACGGTTTCATTTCTCAGGGACTTGGTGTGTGTGTTATTTCTGGTTTTGCATCATGAGAACTCCCAATAGCTGGGCTTCGCTTTGAGAATGAATGAAACTGAGACTTCCAAAACAGCTCAGATGAGACTACTAATTTTCCATGCATTCTGTGGTCTGCTTGTATGAAGTTAACAGATTTCCCATGGTTTCCAGCCAAAAGCAATACTCAAAGGTCAATCTGAACCTCAGTGAACATTCATGTGGAATCGGGCTTCAATTTTGAGGTGATTTCATGGAATCTGCAATGACTGGGAGGGTTACAACTGAACCACAGCAAGTATCAGAGAACACCTGCTTTGGCTGACTTCCCTGTCTACCTCCTGGGTGTTGAATTTGACAACCAGCATTTCTGTGCTTGGAAACAGTGAAATACCATTCTGGTGCTATCTGCTTGAGGCAAGGGAAGTCAAGGGCAAATCAAAATCTTGAAATCTTGCTGCACAGGAACAGGTAGCAACTGCTGTTTTGTTTTTTTTTTTCCCTTGGTTATCTGGCACCCTGTTATTCTCTGCCTACAGGGGAAAGTTTCTTAAAATGCACTTGAATTCTACATGTTCAATATCTGGTGTTCAGTACTCTTCAGGCTCCCGTGTAGGATGCTGCCACAGGGATGGAATGAAGGGGATAAACAGCCTTTTCTGTGCGTGGTGGTCTCCTCAGTGATGTTTACTGAGGTGCAGGCAGTCAACCAGGTAAAATGAGCCGTCACCCAGGAGTGACTGTGTTATGATCAGTCCTGCTGGGTGCTGGACTTCCTGGCCCCCATCTGTGAAAACACTCCAGGAATGCACAAAACACCCGAGGGACTTCATTACAGACAGATACTCAGCTCATAGGTTAGAAGGGTATCCTTGGCTGCACTGAAGCCTGAATGCTGCCTCACTTGGAGGGTAAAACTTTGCCTCCTTGTTCTTAGACATACACTAGGGAAAAGAGAACTGCTAGTCAGAAAAAAAAAAGAGTGGAAATCTGAGTTCCTTCAGTGCTTAATGCTGTGCCTTGATGCCTTCTGCTGCTACATGACTATTTCTCTCTTAATGTAAGACTCCTAAGACCCAAATTTGCCTTCCNCTGAAAAGAAAAAAAAAAAAAAAAAAAAAAAGAGTGGAAATCTGAGTTCCTTCGGTGCTTAATGCTGTGCCTTGATGCCTTCTGTTGCTACATGACTATTTCTCTCTTAATGTAAGACTTCTAAGACCCAAATTTGCCTTCCATTTGTCAGTTACAGGCATGCTTCTGCTATCATTTTGCTTCTGAAAAAACACATCTGGGGCAATGCATACAGCTGCAAGTTTCTCAGGGCACAACTATACAAGGATATCTTTCATCCATGTGTTGGCAATGGTTTGAATCCTCTAAATGACATCTCTTGAATCGTGACAGAGCACATGCAAGGGAGTTGCTTGCAGAGGCTCCTTGACTGTGCTGTTTCCTCAGGACACATAGATGGTGTGGAAAAATCTTCTCAAATCATGCTTTCATCCTGGTGGGAATGGGCTTAGCATTTCCTCATGCCACAGCTCATGCTTTTGAGGGGAAAATTCTTATGGTGCTGGAGATACGTGCCTTGCATGCAGTGGGAATTGAATAAGTACTGTGCCCAGACCAGCACGCTCAGAAAAGCCAATCTGTGCTGTCAGTCGATCCTGTTCACTCCTTCCTCTGCTGGTGCAGGCTGTGCAGCAAAAAGCCCTCCTGAGTCAGTGTAACCGTGCCTGAATAAACATTTCTGTCTTCATGGCTGAGCAGGAATGCCACCACTGCACAGCCTCTGTTACTTGGCTGTGCTGGCAAAGGTGTTCAATAGCCTGTTGGAGCAGGGTGCTGGCCGGACTTAGCGAGATGTGAATGGCAATTGGCACCTTGTTGGGTATGAAGGAGGCTGTGCTCAGAACAGATTGTCCCCAGGTCCATCTGTGATGTGTCCGTAAGTAAGTACCCGTGTGCTGTCCTAGCTGCCTGCAATCCATCCAGATGTGCCTTGTGCTTCTGCCCCGAGGCGTGTGGTTCCTGACCTCTCTGTGGTTCTGCCAGCTTCCTTTGTCGTCTGTTATGCCAGTAGGACTCTTCGTGAGACAAAAGGGTGAAGGGGTTTGGGAGGCTGGCCCAAAGGCTCTCCCTTCTGACTATTGCCCAAGCTGGGTTCCTAAGCAGTCTCCTGGACAGTGCTGCAATGGGGGCTGAGCTACAGGGGCAGGAACTCCTCCAGCAGGTGCCTGTGCAGAGAGACACGGCCACAGAAGCAAGGCTCCTGGTTCCTGTTGTGAGCTTTGAGGCAGGTTTTCTCTGGAGCTTATGCAAATGCACAGCATGAATGTTGCTGGCCTTGTTGCATACAGCATTTTGGTGTTGAAGGGCTCCTGCAGATCTCAGGTGAATTAGTGTAGATTTGTTCTGGTGTGAATTAGTGACCAGATAGCTGTGGGAAGTGTGACACTGACTGTCAGGAGGATTTAATCACGATGAGGTGAAACATCTCCCGCTAATGATGCAGCTTATCACTCAGTGCTATTTTGTGTGCATCGCTGTCAAAGGCTCTAGAACTAAATTTCCTGTTTTGAAGGATAGAGCAACCCTAAGACAAAGTGGCATGCATTGGTCTGGGTAAGCGTTGACCCCTGAGGCCAGGGAGGAGGAGTCTCAGTAGGAGCTTTGCTCCGTTTTCATCATGCCATGTGTTGATTCCAGCATTTTGATCAGCAGTAAATGGGTTGTCATGCAGTGATCTGGCAGGGCTAGCAAGGCAGCCTGTACATCTTCATTCAGACTAGTCGGAAGGGAGTCTCTACCTTACTAAGACGAGGGAGAAAAACAGATTCTGGCCCTTAGGGATTCTGCTTAAAAAGATGAGACGCACAGCTCCTGGCCCTGCTTCTTTGCCTCGGTGTTGAGGCAGGATAGGCTCTAATTGTGGTGTGAATTTCCTGCTCTGTCTGATGTTTTTCTTGAAATCCTCCTTGAATCAAAAATTTGTATGAGAATGTCAGTTTACATGAAACCAAGTTCTGTGTTTCTGTAACTGCAAAGGCATAAAAACTCAACCAACTAAAAGCTGCGAAGCTTCCAGACCATGAAGGTGACTAGATGAAAAAGGATCTCAAATAATGGTGGGGCGTTCTTTGGGACAAGACAGTGTGCTCCCGAAGACGTGTCCAGTCCTGTAGTCTGAAACTTGTGTCACCTTACTTGGCTGAGAATCCTGGCAGTTAAAGATCTCTCAAGAAATTTTTTAACTGGAGTTTTCTCAAAACTGCAAATGTCTGTGTTGTCATACGACTGTGTGGTTCTGCCTTGTGAATTAGGGGAGAAGGAATAATGCATTCAAACCCTCTGTTTCTTAAGCTGGGGCAAATATTGAACAGGGGAAATGCTCTTGTGTGTTCTGCTAATGTGGAAAGGGATCTGCAGAGGTTCGAGATTACGAGCATCCTACTGCGAAGGTCTGAGCTCATCAGAGCGGCTTTTTTTAGTGCCCCGTGATAAAAATCAGTAAGGAAGCAAGGGATTTCTTCCCCTGGTAGACATACAATTACTCCGTTCCCATGGCAGCTTCCTTTCAGCGGAGTGAGCAGGGCTCTGAGGCTCTAGCAAGTGTTGCAGTGGGAGTTGAATTGCCTTTTAATAGCGCTTTGCCTAACGTGGGGCAGAATCATAACTCCGTCTTCTACAATAAACAATTAGTGCTGTTGGCACGCTTAGGAAGTGGGTGTAGTAAAAGTACAGAATGAGGCAGCAGGTAGATGCGATAGTTGTAGTGATACATCAGAAACAATTTCATTTTTGTTCTTGCTGCGAGACAGAATGGCCTCTGGTGTAAGGGATACCTGTGTGCAGCCTGACATCCATTCTGCTGCTGAGCCAAATGAAGGCAGCGCGTGAGCTGCGTGAGTGTTCGTTTTTCAGCTATTTCAGACCCAAAATGACATCTTTTCTTGACAGCTCTCATGCAAGAATGAATATTTCTCCTGTGTTGTGAACGTGGATGGTGCTAAACATGGCCAGCCTTGAAAAACCCTCGCTGCTTCTTGGGGTGCTTGGCATTTCTGCAGGCAGAGCTGCTGCTGTTGTCAGTCAGACCCTCGTTTTCTGCATTTCCTTTCGTTGCGGTTCATGGCACTGTGGTGCTCTGCGCAGTATGAACATAGAATAAGGAGACAGTTCTTGCCCTGGGGAGCTCAGGATCCGAGTCAGTGCAGAATAAGCTGATATCCCCAGAGATGGAAGCACTGGGAGTCAGTTCAGCAATACCAGCCAGGCAGACAGGAGCCTAGTCGCAGCGGGCCACATGAGCAGCCTAAAATGGCTGAGTTCTCTTTGCTCATTGCTGCACAGGAGAGGTCTGAGGGAGGGAAATGAAATAGTTCTGAGGGAGTTGAGGAGGAGCTCTGCTGTCAACATGCTGCCTGGTTTAGCAGCTGCCTTTCTGCCTGATAGCGCACAGCTGCGGAACTGTCATTTGTGATGCAAAAATACGGAAGTTTAGGTGGAAACTTTATGCACAGGTGTGTTCGGTAGCTGTCAAATTGGCCTGCAGCAAAAAAAAATTGTCTAAACTGCATTTTAGGGATTTATTGACAAGGAAAACAGTCTCAGTGGTTGCCTTTGAGATGAGATTTTTTGTTTTTCCCCATTCTGCTTGCTGCCAACATTATCCTTGAACATGTGGTTGCGGTGTCTGTTAGTAGCTGGCATTTTGTTTGTGGCAGTTGCTAAAGCCGTCACCAATCGTAGCATCAGTGGAAGGAACTCCAGGAGTCCATCTTGGTTCCCTCTGGCCAGCCTGTACTGGAAGTCATTAGTAGCCTGGCATTACAGTCATTCTTCAGCCTTCTGTGTAGCTTTCCTTCCCCTGTTTTAAAACAAAACAAACAAAAAAAAAACAACTCACTGTCCTGGAGAAACTGTTGGCTTTATTTGCCATGTGCCTCACAGCAAAGCACGTGTTCGTTCTTGGTCAACTTGATCCTGAGTTCTCAGAAGCAAGATGGGGTTGCCTCAAATTCAGGAGCTGTGCAGCAGCACTTGGTTTTTCCTGAAGTGCTGCATGCAGCCAAACTTGACTGTTGTTTTGGAGTTCTGGTCTCCAAAACATGTTGAGCGTTGTGGCTGATGTAAATCTTTTTACTTTTGTCCGCAAGCCTTGCTGCGCAATAACAAGCAGAGAACTCTGCAGCTCATACTTGGTGGTACAAGGACATAGCTCTGAGCTATCTGAAGATGGCTTGGTAGCGTTTCTTCATTTGTTGCTATTCACTTCTAAATCATATCCTACTGAAGATGGGTTTGAACTTTCTAGTAAGCATTTAGCATTCCTTTGAAATGCAAAAGGAAAAGTTCCTCTCATGGCCTCACTCCACAAAATCTAGCAGCAGTGCACCGCAGAGATCGGGGCAAATTTCAGTGGAAACTCAGGTACCTTTACCAAACCCTCCCTCATTCAACCAGTGTAGAAGTGCCTGCCAACTTCTGTGTTTGGAGATGATCCATAAAATGTTACTAAAGAAAATTAGTACTGTGAATTTTGACAGTCCTGTGCAGGGCTGTAAGTGAGGCAGGGCACTGCAGGAGGAAGCCATCCTTACGTCAGCCAGGTGACTTGGGTTTGTGTTGACAAGTGTTGGGACTGTGAACAACTGACAAACCTTTTCCAGTGCTCTAAAAATGTGCACAGCTAGGTGATGGCCCTGCTACCAGTGTCAGGGCTAGTGGCTATGAGGGGAAGTGACTTGGGACGCAGGTGACGCAAACCAAAATGGGAAGCCAAGGAGGTGATCTGCCGTGACCATGTGCCGGTCTTCCGAACAGAGCAGTGGTTCTGTTTGCCAGCAGCTCCTTCCTTGGCAACCTCATGTTGTTGACAGTGGTTTTCCTTCTGAGTAAGGTGTTTCAGTCTCAGTTTGTAAGTGGTGATACGAGCTACAGGAGATGAAGGTACTGTAGCATTGTCTCTTAGGGGGTTGTTCAATACAGTGCTCTGAAAATGGCATAAAATAAGAATGGCCTCCTGGTGAGGAGACTCACCCAGGGCTTCTGCAGCTGAAACTCCTGGGGGGAACTCCAATAATCTTGCTGATCCCTGGAGCGACCTGGGTCTAATCCAGAAGGAAAAGACGGGCAGCAAGGCACCGTGTAGATAGCAAAGCTCTGTGGTGGCAGCAGTAATGCCATGAATTCAAAATCTCAGCGTTGGGAAAAAGGAAGAAATATCTCTGCAGTGAGGATGCAGAATGTGATTTTGGGAGTTACATACCTTAGTTAGGATTTTAGACCACTCAGTTTTGGTTTAACTTGATTTTCTGATAAACTTTGGTATTACTTACAGTCTGTTCAGTCATCTCTGCTTGGAGGGAAGACAAACAAATGTCTCGTCTCTGGGGGACAGTGGTACCTGCCTTGGTAGTAACACACAAATGAAGAAGACTGCCTGCCCTGCAGATCTGCGAAGGAGGAGATCCTGGGAACCACTAAGTGTAGCAGGAGTGAAAACTAAAGAATACACTTTCCAGGCTAGATAACTTTCATTTTATCACTGGATTTACGTCCTTGTGAGCTAGTTGGATCTAACAGGATCAGATAGTCTGTAGACATGAATTTCCTTCTTTAGGTTGTCAGTACCAGTTTGAATCTGTCCCTTAGACAGTGAGGTTCCAAAATGCAAGTGCTAACAGCTCACAGTTCAGTGCTGAGATTCCTGAAAGCTCCTCAGAAATGTGTGTGCTTTTGCTAAATCCCAATGACCTGTCATGCTGAATTCTGTAAAATGACATACTTCAGTCCTAAACAGCATTGGAGAGTTTTGGGTGCATGTTAAGTCATGAATTTACGCTTCATATTTCTGGAAATGTTACCATACCTGAGTCGTGGAGGTAGGTACAAGTCCTGAGAGAGAATAAGAGAATGTTTTTGTACTCACTTGTCTGTCTGGACCCTCTTTCTACTGATAGACTGGCTCCTGCACTTGGAAGAATGACTGACATCAGTTTCTTTCTCTTGCAGAAGCATTTTCATTAAAATCATTTCTTGTTAGCCATAAAGCTAGGTGATTCCTCAGCACCCCACAAGTTTGCTATCCAATGTGGGGCACTACTCGTCCTTTCCAACAGGCTCACGATGCCTTTGTTTCGCCTCCCCAGATGTAGACTATGCTTGCTTCAGCTGGGGCCTCTTCTCTGCGCGCTGTGGTTATTCTGGTTCTGGTGGCTGCAGCACAAAGCAGAGGGAACTTGTGAGCAGGCACAGAAGTTTCCCTGTAGTGTCCAACCGGACTCAGCTACAAGAGTGAGCTCTGCATCTTCAGACCCTGCTGGATTCTCTTTGCATCGTGTCCTGGCTGGAGAGCTCGCTAAAGCGTGTGGTGAGAGACAGTGCACGTTGTCTGTGGGCCTGCCACATCAGCAGCCTGTGCTCCTTGGATCCCCCCCGTCTGTCAGGGTGAGCCAGTGGTAGAAAGCATATGGGGGCAAATGCCAAGACAGGGTTGAGACTTGTGAATTTACCTGAAGCCTGCAGCTGACAATTTGTATCCAACCAGTATCTTGGCAGGTAGAGCGTTAAACTTGCAGAGGGAAATGTGGTTCTTGGGCAGGGATGCGCCTTGTCAGGGAGAATTTTGAAAGCTGCTTCTGTGCTGTCTAGCAATGTTTCCGTCCCTCTATGGAGCAAATGGATTTTGCAACAGGTATGTTATTTCATCAGTTCCTCTTGGTGCCGTGAATAGCAACAGCGGTTCCTTGTGGTGAAGGCAGCTGACGTGGGACTTAGTGGGGTCATTTGGAGACAACTGGAGACTGGAGAGGAATGGAGCTGCTGGCGCTTCAGGGGAAGGCCGGGTTCACCTTGGGGCTGGCATACCCACAGCACCATTAGCAAAGCAGCTGGTCGTATCCACCGCAAGCAGGGCTGGAAGGTGCTGAGATGGAGCAAAACAGAAGCCCGCAGCTCTGCGCATTGTTGCCACAAAAGCAGGTTTGTCTCCCAGGCAGTGTTTCCTGTACGTCCAGGTTGGCCCTTGGACCTGGGCGAGAAACTGGTGTTAGCTGAAGAACTCAGCCTGAGGCCGAGCCTGGAGCCTGCAGCGCTGTGAAGCGTTGAGGGCAGTGCTCAGAGCCGTGAGGTCCCGCCACAGCTCACATCTCCTGGGAGCCAAACTGGCAGAATCGAGGGACATGTGCTGCTCAGTCGGAGTCTGGGTTGCAGTAATAAAACTTTCCCTTTGTGACCAGAACGCAGACAGAGTGGAGGGAGCTGTTAAATGGGAGGAAACCAGTGATGAAGAGGGAGGCAGGCTTTCAAAGACAGCGTGCGGTGTGGTGGTAAAACCCAAGCCAAGCAAGTATGTGATATTGAGAAGGGATCAGGGCGCTGACTGGATCCACATGTCACAACAAAGCATGAGGGGAAGACATGGCTGGCCCAAATTCAGGCAGATCCAGCTGCAGCGTGGGGGACCCAGCATGGCTGCCACACAGCCTCATCTCAGGGCAGGGAGCTGAGCTCCATCTCCCTCGGAGCTCCCACTGGCTGCTCTGAAGCCTTCACAGAACCCCTTCTGCAGACTGCAGGCCACTTCAGCCAGGAAAAGACAACCCATGGGCACAGGTCGTACCTCTCTCTCAGTTAGTCAGCATCCAGCCCCTGCTGTTTGTGCCCTTCCTTGCTTTTTGTCTCCCATGACTTCTGCAGGGCTCAGGAACTGGCTGGAGAAGGTGACCCCGGCAGAAGCAGAGAAGTCATCTTTTCTGCTTAGTGCTAAAACTGAATCCAGGAATTCCAAAGATCCTTCCTGCACATCAGCATTAGTTAGACATCAAGGACTCAGTGTTATGTTGTAGTTTGCCCCATAGCTTTATAAGGTGGTGTAACTTCTTTGGGCCAAAAATAACTACTAGGAATGGAAGTGCTTCCAAGTACGTTCACCAGGATCGTCAGCACCGTGCGCCCGTGGGGAGGAGGTGGGAGCTGTGGGCTCCATTCCCCCCCAGATGGGTTTCAGACGGTGGGCAGTGAGCAACCATCTCCAAGGGGTGTTGGGAGGGGTGCGCTGGTTCATGTGCAGGATCTGGGACCAGTTCTGTCAAACCTCATTGCCTATTTCCCATGTTTTGATTAGAGCACTTTGGGGAACAATGGCTCTCTGCTTCATACTGGTATGTTCATCCCCCGTTTAAAGCAGATCTTTCTGATGCTTCAGAGAGGCTCTATAAAAAGAAACGTTTGTAAGGCTTCAAAGAGAAAGGAAATGTTGGTGTACCACCCTATGAAACGATTTCTGTGTTCTGCAGTAGGCTGTACTTACTATTGAATAAAAGCTCTGAACAATTTCCAAGACACAGATGCCGGTAGTGGTGCACTGGAAGGATTTTGTTGCTTCAGATGAATGACGTACAAAACCCCTAAGGCCTTCTGATTTGCTTCTGGTGGGCAAGATCATAATGTTGGAAGCTGCATGATTCTAAGGTGAGTGTGGCAGACTGGCAAGATGCTCCCGAGCCATAGGTGGTGGGAAACCAGCTCTGTAACAGTTGGTGGTGGGAGCCTTGCCCTGTGCACCGCAGTGAAGTCGAGCAGGGCTCTTTTGATGAAACATGGAGGATGGTTTCTCTGCTCTACATAGAACACACACGTTGTGTCTCAGGGTAACTAGGAGCAGCTGCTGGAGTCGCAAATTATTATGAAGGGCTTTCTGGCAGCCACAGGAAATAAAGCCTTTACTCCACAGATCAGCTTTCTGGAGGAATTTCTGTCACCAGTTCTGCAGATGGGTGATCTGTTGCAGCACAGGCTGCACATTGGTATTGGTCCCTACAACAAAAGGCTCTTCTACTCGTCGATGTTTTCTGATTTGCAGTTTCTCGTACTCTCAGGAAGATACCGGTAAATAGAAGAATTATTGAAGGGGGAGGAAGGAGGGATGTTGCTTCACCTCCCAGTTTATAATACCAGTTTTAACACCAGAATAATTACTTTACATCTTCTTACTGGTTCTAGCTTCGGTGCTATTGGCATTCTTGACACACATGGCTCCTGGAAATGAGTCTCACCAGGAGCATCCCTTCAAGGATGGTATCTCAGGAGCTGGGCTGGCAACAATCTCTTGTTTATTTCCCAAACGGGCCCATGGGAATTGGCTGAGCAGTATTTCACCTGTAGCTTCCCTTCATAAGTCATGAAGGTGCACCAAGTGTTGTAGCTCAGGGGAGTCCAGCCAAGTCTTCTCCATAATGTTTCTTGAAATAAGAATTCCAGTTCTCACCTCAAACTTAATGGCCTTCTAGAACTTCACAACCCAAAGAGGGTCCATCTCCAACAACAATAAATAAAAGCTAGGGGGATGATCACCCACTGATGTCATAACTGCCACCTCTCCCTGCTGTCACTGTTTTTTTGAGAGGCTGTCCCCTACTGGCAGTCAGCAGCACTGGTTTTGGTGCTCTGAAGTCTTAGGGCTGCAGTTGTAGAGCATGCTTGGAAACATGCTGCTAGCTGCTGGAAGCTGGCTTGGGAAGTGTTTGAAATGTCTGGTTCTGTTTTTAGAAAGCATATGGCTCCAGGTGTGTATGATGACACCCTTAATTTGGAGGTGGTGTATATCTGGCGCCTGCATAGAAATAAGCAGGTTCTGTAGTGACAGAACCAAGTAAAGGTCTTTGCTGTGTTGTAGTTCATTCTTTGGCATGATCTCCAAGGCTTCACAAAGCTTTCTTCCCTTTCAGTTCTGTACTTCTGCAGCTCAGGTTTATATCTGCTGAGAGGTGGAGAGGGCCTGTGAGGGGCCTAGAACTGGGCTCGGCCAGTCTGTCATTGCCTGTGGAAAAGCAGAATGTCATCACCGGCCTGCCCTGGCTTATGAAGGCATGCTGTGCAGGCTTGAAGTTCTTAGATGCTGACAGCTGAGAGATTTCTGACAAGCTGGAATGGATTTCACACTGTTCCTTGCTGGCATTTCTCTTGTTTGATTTCATTACAGTTTGAGCTGTGCTGCAATGGATCAGTGAAAGCTGCTCGTGAGCTCTGATTTCCTCCTAGGAGCGGCAGTCCCCCTTGATTACCTACTGCAGCCTGAAGCTGTGTTGCTGCTTTTGTGGTAGGAGCTGGTCTTACCCAGTCCATCCGTGTGTGCTGGAATGCCTACCCTCCTTCCTCCTCCCAGCACCTAACATTTGAGGGAATTTCTTATGAGGCGGAATCCTTCTCCGAGCTTTGTGCTGCCTGAGAAAACATTTCTGGATAACTCTGATCCGTGTGAGCAAGTGGTACGGGACACGGCCCCTGTGTCCCCCCCTGTCCACACACAGGCAGAGTACTCTCTTGGATTACCCTCAGCAATCTGTATTTATTTCTTTACCTGAATTTCGCCAAGTTCTCCCCTCTGCTGGAAAAAGGAACGTGTGCAGCCTGGCTCTCAGTTACTCCGATAATTCCTGGTCGTTCCTCAGAAGGAAATAGAGCTGTGCTGATGTATGCCAAGTGACCATTTGACTAATCGGGTGCAAATCAATGCTTGATGGAAATTGCCTTGCTAGAAGCAAACTGAAATGCTTTTGTGGATCTGTTGTATTTACTTGGAAATATGAGATAGAAATTAGTATGCAACATAAATCGTGCTTGGTATCGGCTGTGATACAGTAGTATGGCTGTCCTAGGTCAGTGACGATACAAAAGCACTGAGTTGGAAACCTCACGGTGAGCACGAGGAGGGTGTTACTCTGCAGTGTGAATCCCTTTCCTCTCAGCCCCAGCCCAGGATTCATGTGCTCAGACTGGAATGTGTAAATGTTTAATGAGGCTCTGCCGGGTCAGCTCCTATTCATGTCGAGCATGTGCACAGCAGCCTGCAGAATTTGAATCTTGGTTTCTGGCAGACTCCCTATAGATTTTTTTAGTGTACTATAAGAGGGGAGAGAAAAAAAAAAAAAGTAATCTGCCATTGAAAGCTGGTGAACTGACAGAGCAGACGAGTTGCAGCCTATCACGAGTGTAAAAATAAGCCTGCTGAGCCGTATTTAGCCATGCTTTCAAGCATCATGCACTGTATTTTCCATTGCAGGAGTAGCTGGTTGGAATCCATTTCTCTGGATGAAGTAACATTGAAACAGCTTTCAGATGAGTGTTATGTAATAAAATGAAGCACTGAGGAGTCAGACGGTGTGAGCATCAGCTTCTCCTCCTGCACGGATGCCTTTGACGCTGTTGTGTTCCTTTCCTGCCCGTTACAAGTGTTGACTCAACGACAAGCACGTGCAGACACAGAGAATAAGGGTGGAACAGACCACGGCGGCGGCAGCATCTAGCCTTTGAACCCCATCGGTTCTCCAGGAAAGCCCAGTCCCAGCCGACGTGTGCAGGGAGAGGTGCCTGTATAAATATACAGCCAGGGCCAATACCTGCAGCTGGGGAAGCTTTCGTTGGGTTGTGTCTGGCCTTCTCCATCCTGTCTGGTGGCCAGTGCCTCCTGCAGTCTGCGAGCTCTGTAATGTCCATTCCAAGTGTTCTGGGACGTGTAGGCCATGCTAAAAGTGGGGCTGGAGGCTGACAGCCAGCTAGTGCTTCTGCATTGTACGTGTTGGGGGAGGAGAGGCAGCTCCGGGATGGTTTGACTCTGCAGGGCTTTGTAATCCTTCTCACCGCTGGAAGCTGCAGGGGGACAGCTGGGGACACAGCAGGCGGCCTTTCAGCTCAGTGGGGACGGAGGAAATGTGATGGTGATGCCGCCTTCTCTCTTGACCGTGGGCAAACTGACAGAACCGAAAGCTGGGTAGGAAGAAGCGTTGTGTGTGGAAAAAACCTGCTACCCTTTTTGAGGTGGATGAGCTTTAAAATGGTTTGAAATAGTTTGAATACTCTACTTACGTATTTCTAGCTGTGAAAATTTGGGGTGAGGGCTAATTTTATTCATGTCAACATTTCTTTAAAACTGTATTCATTAGTTTATGTTGAATACTGTTTTAAATAATAATGAAAACTTGAATTTTAAATTTAAACTCCTTAGAACTATGAATTTTCACTCTGAAATGTTTGGGATTGTTTTTTTCATGAGCATTCATTTACTGAGAAAGGTCTCAAATTTCTATTGTGGTATGGGGGGATTTTTGGCACCTTAAAAATACCAGCAGAATGGGAAAGCTGTTTCCCTTGCAGCTGCTAGACACTGTGGTGACAGTTGTGAAAATGCAGATGTGTTCCCTGGAACTTGGCAGAGGTCACCACCTGATTCCTTTCACATAGGCTGTCAAGCTGATTTCATCCTTAATAAATCTTCCTTTTTTTTTTTTTTTTTTTTTTTCTCACTGAGCTTCAACTGAAGTAACACCTTAGAAGTACCAACAGTATTTTCTTCTTGGGCTTCAGGGCATGTCTTCATTTCCCCTGTCTGTTCTGCTGTTCTGCAGCACGTAGTGGTAGAAAACATACCAGCTCCCTTCACAAAATAGCAAGCACAGGGAGACGCATCGTGCTTGAAAACACAGGTTGTGGTCAGGGAAGCTTTTGAATCCTTTGTGCGCTGGTTGTGGGTAGGGCTGACTGAACTCCATCCAAAGCCTTGCACAGGGCGCTGTCATGTTTATTAAACATCTGGGAGGCATACTGCGTGTACTGCAAGTCGTCTGGTACCAAAGCTTCTCACTGACTGGTGCTTTGAGGTTGGTCTGAGCGCCGCCACCGCTGCTGCAGGCTGGAAGGATGAGCGCCTTGCAGGAGGTGGTCTGACGCTCTTCGTGTGGGTGGAAGCAATGGCAGAGAGTGTCCTTGGAGCTGCTGGGTCCTCCGCTGTGCCCCAGACCCAGACAGCCTCAGTAACAGAGAAATGAACATGAGACAAAAAAAACATGTGCCACCATAAGCTTTAAGCAAACATAGCTGGATCACTTTCTCATTTTGATAATCCATTAAAATAGTTTTGTTCCTCACAGCATTCACAGGATAAAACTCTGCCCAAAAGGCAGTTCAGAGCTCTCCGGTTCCAGTTCACTGTTTCAGGCAGGGTTTATGGATGTTAGAGAATGCAGCAAGAGTAGATTTTGGCTTTGGGAGGAGATGGTGTGTTTATTTTTGTTTGGGGCTTTTATGTTTATTTCCAAAGGCTTCCTTTGTTTCAGTTAGCTCTTCTCCTTATTTTCCCAAACCAGCCCGCTGTCAGAGCCCAAGCCCCAGTGCTTCTGTGGGAAAGGGAGGCAGGCTTGATGCTTTCCTGGCTGTGGGTCAGGCCTCAGCAAAAGGTGGCGTTTCATCCAAGCAGGTAACCTGTCACCGCTGTCGTTCTTCCTGCAGCCCTCCCCAGCCCCAGGGATGGCCAAGAGCAGTGAGCGAGGGTGCTGCAGGCTGCCTGTGTGCCCACAGCCCACAGAACATGGTTATTCCAACTCCTAAACCTGTGCTAGACTGTTGGTGTCTTGATGCTTATTCGAGTGTTGGGGAAGGCTGGGGTATGTCAGGGTGAATGGGAGGCTGTCAGTAAGGAAACGACTTAACATGCTGAACCAACAGCTTACTTCAGGGGTAAAAAATGAGTGTAAAGCCATACGGAGTTAGAATCAACGTCACCTGCCTATCCTAAGCATATCCTTAGTGTCCGACTTGAGGGCAAGGTTGAAGTGACCTGCTGGGTTTTGCCCCCTAATCGAGAGGTGTGCGTGCTAAGTTGAACCTCAAACGGTTGTTTGCAAGTCCAAGTGAGAAGTTTGGTGTCAAGTTGTGCAAATGCTTTCCCTTAGGCAGGTGTCTCGGTGATTTCAGCAGGAGTTCTGTGCGCCCATTTAAATATTGCCAGATATACGCTTACTTCTGAATTTCAGATGAATGACTCGCAACTCTGCATTACGGATATGCTGGTATGGGATTCTGCTGAGTGCTTTTTGAAACGCCAAATGTATCTTGTGCAGCCTGCGCGTAACGTGACTTCTCTGCAGTGAGTTAAATGCTACTTCTCATTGGCTTTGACCTTCCTCTTGCTGAAAACCACAGGTTAGTTTTGGCAAGCGTTAATAGCTCCTAAATGATTTTTAATCTGTTTTTAATGTGGTGCTAGTTCAAGGTCAATATGAATAAACACAGGGCTTAAGTGAAACCTGCTGTCTTCCTGCTTCATGCAGGGAAGTGCTACCAATCACTGGACAGGGACTGAGACGTTTACAGACCAGCAAGTACTAAAATGTAAGAAGAGGGGACACCAGCCGTTGTGTCTCCATTCTTGGATGGTTCCTTTGGAGCTGCAGGTGGCAGCTAGCTGAGCCCATGGTTTCCCGTTGCTCTGACAGATCTGTCCAGGCAGATGCTTGCTGAGACAGGACAGGATATTTTCTCTTTGTTCTGAAAACTTACTATCCCTTAACTGCTCTGCAGGTATGACCTAACCAGCAGAAGATGACCGGGTGAACTGGGGGAAAGCATTTCTGATTTGTCGCTGGGAAATCCTCCAGTCTGGCAGCTAGATCAGAACGGACTGGCTTTCTTGTGTAGAGTTGCAGGCGGTTTTCTTGAGAACCGAAATAAGGATTTATTGTTCTATCCACAAAACCTGCTTTAGTGTCAGCCAAATTCCCCGTAGCTAAGACAGAAATAGTTGACATTTGAAACATGGAAGGGGGGAGTGTGTGTTGTCAGTCGTTAGGTTTTTCAGCCACATAGTGGAAGTTAGGCCACAACAGACATGGCATGGAGTTGACAAATCTCACTGTCTGTTGTCTCTTTCCAGGCATGGTCATTTTTCTCAAGTTTCATTTCCTCATATCATACAATGACATGAAATGTTTTTTTTTGCTGTGTGTTTTTTTTTTAATTTTTGTTGTTGTTTTAGTTTTCTTTCCCCATTCTCTATACCTTTTAATTCTTATGTCTCAGAGAAGCACTGGGTACTTTCATAGAGTATGTTGATACGAAGCTTATCAGCTGAGCTGCCAGTCACCAGAACAGTAGCCTGAATTACCTTGCCAAAATACATCTCCATTCTATGCAGTACTGAAATTTTGGGAGTTACGCTCCACCTTCTTCAGCAGTTGCCGTTGGCACTGGCGATGCAGCCCGTTTTCTGGAGTGGGTCTGGAGCCTTGTTACAGTCAGTCCGCGTGGTAATTTTGTGTGCATTTGTAATTGTTTACCTCTTTGCAGTTTGTGACCTCCTCTAAGCTCTTGCCAAGTTACTCATAACGGCCTGCGCTGCTGCAGCCAGGCACGAGCAGTGCCAGCAGACAAATTGCCTCGTTTGTCTAAGCCAAGGTGTAGAGTTCTCTGGTCTCGCAGCAGCACAGAGCTGCTGGTTCACAGGCACCACGTGGCTCGCTGCTCCTCGGGCAGCCCTCTCCTCCAGCAAGCCCACACTCTGCTTTTGGTCTTGCCAGCTTGGACCAAAATATACCGGGCTTAATGCATCCAAACACACATGTACTTCAGGAAGTACTTCTGCTTTAAGTCAAAGGGTGTGCCTGAAAATACAGGAGATAAGGGGAAGGGACAACCAGCGCTCGGTTTTGGAGCAGGACAAAAGGCGAAAAGGGAAAATCCTTTACCTGGGTGAAGTCTAGGTCTTTTTTAGTAGATTTCTTGTTGATACGCCAACAAGAGTTGTCTGACGAAGAGATCTGCAGGATAAACAGGACTTACGCAAGAAGATTAAATAGAGCATTACACTGGGAAACCTGTTACAGACAGGAAACGGAGTGAGAAACAGTACTGAGTGGAGCCTGACGAAGATAAGTAGCACCATCCTCTGGCCCACGCTGAAGTGGGAAAGGGACCAAGGTACGTCTGTAACTGCAGCAATTCTGACTTGGCCCTGTGTCATCTTTGTCAGAAATCACACTCTGGTGTCATTTCTTGGTGTCACACGGCGACACTGTGCAGAGGAACAGGGTGGGCTTGGGTGCAAATCCTAAAGTTCCGGATTTGCACAAAATTTCTTGAATGCTCGGGGAGGTCACGTACACGCCTGTCAAGTCACAGTCCCACAACGGGATTGCGCGGGCAAAGGCCCTTTGTGCCAGGGATCCCTTCACTAATGGTGATCTTGACAGCTCAGTTGTTTTAAAAGCACATTTCTCAAATATTTCTTTTGATGCTGTTGTGTGCAGAAACAGCAGCCAGAGGCACGTGTCCTGGCAGACGTTTAACTGCTCGGGTCGGTTTTTCTCCAATTAGCGAGGGACTGGATGCTTGTCGACAGCTTCACGTGCACAAGATGAGCTCTGACGGAGCGCCCTCTCCGAAGCACCCCGGGGGCAGGCTGAGGGGGCACAGCCGAAGGACTCCGCCTCCCCTCCCCTTGCCCCCCGCTCCCGGGNAGGGAGCCCGGCGGCTGCCTGCGAGCCGTGAAGCAGCAGCAGCAGCCGGCGCCGGAGCGTCTGCGGACGCCTCCAGGTAGGCTCCGGGGGCGGCGGTGCTCGGCTTCTCCGGTAGCGTGGGTGGCGGTGGGTGCCGCTTCGGGTGGGCGGCAGGCACGAAGCGGGCTTGTCGCGGTCTGTGCGGCGGGTGAAACCGGAGGGTCCGGCGCTGAAAGAGGCCGGGGGGAGCCGACGGGGAAGGCTCCGCGGAGTTGCCCCGAGCAGGGCGAAGGAGAGCCGGCTTCTCTCTGACGGGAAGAACGGGCTGAGAACGGAGCGAGGCGCGAACAAAGGGCTGAGCCCTGTCCGAGCCAGCCGGGGGCTGCCCTCGGGGACCGCAGCCGGGGACGGGGACCCGAGCAGGCAGCGCTGCGTCTCTGGATTTTGGAGGGTGAGGACAGCGCCCAAGGGACGGCTCCCTCTGGCCCGCATTAGAGAAGCTGCGAAACAGCTGGAAATCGGTGCTGAGGGTGCACCGGACGGGTAGATAGCTGGTGAGCTGTGCTGGAGAGAGCCGGCAGCTAAGACCTAGCTCCGTTTCGGGGTCACCGGTGGGGGCAGCGCTCCTGTAAACAGGCAGGGCTGAAACAGGCTATTGTAGGGTTTTTTTGTTTGTTTGTTTTCTTTTTACTGTTTGTGAAAGTAAACAGAAAGTATTGGTTTGTCTGGTACTAGTGTCCTAGTATCCGGGTTAAGCTTGCAGCCATAGCACACGCTGATTAGAATGCCTTCTGTCCAAGTGCAACAAATCCTTGTTTGTTGGTACTCTTAATCGCCTCTTTCTGCTGAGCTTCTGGGGGCACCGCGGTGTTACCTGCGCTCCGGTTTTGTGAGTTATCTGAACAGTCGTTGGGCACAGCAGTGACTCACTGTGCCTGGTACCTGTTTGCAGTCTGCCGGGCAAGCTGCTGTCACAAGGTGTATGTGGAAAATTTTTAGGCTGGAGTCCTATCAGAAAGGAATGTGGGAGTTGCTTTTCGTGTGCTGAAATAGTTAAAAAGTTAGTCTGATCGGTGGTAAAGATGGGAAGGAGCTGTGCTGGATGGTGTTGCCAATCTTTGCTACATGGCTGTAATGGTCCTGTTAGGACACTCAGGATTGCTGCCAGTATCATGCAGGTGTCTTTTCCTGGCTGCCTTGTACTGCCTGGGTACTTGAGTTTTGATGTTCCCTTTGGAAAAGTTGCTACCAAGCTAGGTGGTTAAAGCTCACTAGAATGGGAACCGTCAGTGCCTGTGAATTGACCAGCTGCAAAAGGGTTAAGCAATGTTTGGGGCCAAAGAGGCTGAACTCTGCCAGCTGCTTGAGAGCAGGGATGCGTTGTGGCTCTAAGAGTTTCTGAATAGGAAGCACTAGGTGTCACAAAGAGGGGAGGCATAAGGGGCAGCACACGGCTCAGGCTGCAGAGGGTTCCCCTCTAAATCAGAGAGCTTGGAAACTTTTCTCCCTATGTTAGGCTGCAGTCAGGGTGTGCTAGGGTGTTGAAACAGTGTTTGAGCTGTTACTGATTTTAACAGAGTCATGAGATGCTGAAAATGTGGTGGGAGTTCCATGACATGGCTTAGAAACAGGCGAGCTCGTGGTACTCCCTTCATTCTTGCACAGCCTTGACGTGGCCGTGTTGTTCTTGGTTGCCGTGTCCCTGTGCAGTCTGTAGGGCTGCTTTCATTGACTGTGATCTTGCTCACCCATTTGGAGAGATTAGCGTCAAAGCTCCAGCTCTGAGCAAGGTAGCTGTCAGAGGAGATTTATTTCAAAGCGCAATCGTGAAGAAGACAGCCCCTTGGCTTCTGGAGGTGAAGGTGACCTAAGCTGTTTATTTCCTTGTATCTTTAAGCACTGTTCCTAGATGAAAAACTAGTTATGTCTTCAGTTGAGCTCAGCATATTTGCCTTTTCTGTAGTCCTCTGCTTTTATTGTTCAGCAGGCAGGTGGGCAGAACAGAAAAAAGACATCAGATGGAATAGGGTGGCTGCATTTCAGCGAGGGATGCAGCGCTTCTGACTGCTCCTATTCGAGCACACTTTCTGAAGCGTTGGTAGCTATGCAGGTGTTCTCTGCATGCACTGACAAGCGCCCTTTGCTTGGCGTAGGTTTGTGGGACCAAGCCACATGATCTAATAAACACTTGGCTACAAAAGGAGCTTGCAAACCGAAGTTCCAGAGAGCGTTCTGCAGCCGCAGCAGGGCCAACACACCATCTACAAACTCCACCTTCAGCTGACAGTTAGTGTTCGTTTCTCATGTTACAGCTGCTGTGTGAAGCAGAATTAAAAAACTGGATGGCTACTGTGCTGAACATGTGCGGGTTGCGTGCAGTATGCCAGCCTTGTTAATTAGGAAACGGGCAGCATCATGGAAACAATGGAGCTCAGTTTTCCTAGGTGGCTCCAAAACAGCACAGCGTGACTCAGGCCCACATATTCCGACTTCTTTGCTTTTGATTCATTAAAATGTTTCTTTTCCCCAGAGCAAAACGTTCCCTAGGTCACCGGCCCCTCCCTTGGGGTCAGGTATTCTGCCTATGTCTTGTCACAGCTGACAGCAGGGGCAGAAATGCCAGGTGACGCCGACAGAGAGAGGAGCCTGGGACGCCGTGAGTCTGCATCGGCCAACGCACGGAGGCGTTTGGCTTCGTAGCCTGTAAGGCAGAGGGTAAATACTCTTGAGTCAGGCTGGGGGTGGGATGTTTTCAAGGATAATTGCTCTCCCAGATGCCAGGCCAGGTACCCATCAGGGCTGTAACATCCTGCAGAGACGGGGATCCTGTTAGCCTGTGGTGATGAGGATCCTTCCACGCCCCAAGCTGGTGTGCGTTTGCTGCGTGCCATAGCTGTTGGGTGCTGGCCTAACAGGTGCAATCCTCTCAAATAAAGGAGACCCGTGGGTTGCAGGGTCCACCTTCCACCAAGCGCGGGAGCTGCTGCCGGGTCCTGAGGGCTGCCAGGTACTGGCAGATACAGCGTGTTGGTGGATTCCTTTTACACCCTGCCTAAACTAGGGAGAAAAGTCTCTTTGGTGAGTTTGGCTGGACTCCTCCTCTCGCTTGCCCGGCCAGTCCGTTCCACTGTAGCCAGCTGCTGTACAAGCCCACTGCGCCCCAGAGCCAGCCCTGCTCCAGCAGCCTCTGGCCCATTCTCAGCCAAGGTGCAGAGGTGTCAGGCAAGGAGCTTTTGAATTGAAAAGGTGCCTTGCTTTGAGGTTGAGGAGGGAACCGTGTCAAGAGAGCTTCATGCTCAAGGCTGCTGCTGCGCTTCTGGCACCAACGCGGTGTGACACACCTTCAGTGCCCCTTTTGAGAACAGCTCTTGGAACTTAATGAAAGGAGGCAACCCTGCACTAATCCCTCTGTGTGCTGTCAAGGAGAGGAATGCAGCCATGAGAAACAGGGTGACTCGGCTAAAGCCACGTGAGGGGTTTGTAGCAGAGTCAGAAGCAGCTCCAAGCTCTCAGTGCCAGCCCTGAGCATGGCAGTGCTGCTTTTTAGGGTTGACCGTGGGCGCGTGTGTGAAGAGTTCGCTGCGAAGCTGGTTACCGCTGTGAGCTGGCTCAGACCCGCTCTTGGCTGCTGACCCTGCAGCGCAGTCCATCTTTTGGCCTCAGTCGCTGCAGTGGGTCAGGCTTTCAGAGGCTCACATCCCTGCTGCATAAAATGGATCGTATCCACCAAGGTTAGTGGAGTCTGATACCGCAGTGGGATTGCTTGTGCTTCTCTCATGGTTGTGTGGGGAAGGCCACTCCCCTCTCTGCTGGCAGCATCAATTTTCTGTTTCATCACTTCCACGAGGAATGGAGCAGAGGCCAAGCTGGACACGTGGGAGGCACTATATGTGGTACGGAAACAATGGGGAGCTGGGGCTCTGATTCACCGGTGGGGATGGCATAGCTTGGGTGACATCTCAGCTCCCAGCTGGCCACCCCACCCCGCTCCCCGTTCCTGGAGAGCTGAGCCACCGTGAATCACCTGCTGAATCACTGTTCTCAGCGTGATGTTTTGAGGTAAATCATCGCTGCCGTTGGTTGGTGCGCCTTAAAACTCCTGACGCAAGCTGCACGAGTCCATCAGCTGATGGAGAGCAGCTCGGCGGGGCTGGTGAGCAGCTCCGGTCCTTAGAGCTGCAGTGAGCTGCTGGAGGGAGCCCTGCTGGAGCTGGCCTGCATGCAGAGGTGGGCTTAACAGGTGTGCTGCTTCTCTTCACTGTTTTGGTTTTTATGACTGTAATATTCAATACATTCAATAGCCCCGACAGAACGGGTGGCACAACTCCGCTGTACTTCTCTGGATGTGATTAGGGCACTTCGGAAAAACCTCATCTAGCTTCAGCACGGTAAAAAAAAAAAAAAAAAAAAAAAAAAAAAAAAAAAAAAAAAGGNGAAAAAAAAAAAAAAAAAAAAAAAAAAAAAAAAAAGGCGTGAGGCTTTAGTGCTTGTGTTTTCTTTGCATTAAACATGCTCATACTCTTATTTCAAAGCTCTGAATATTTTGCTGTCAGCGGTTCCTAGCTGATGTCTTAATGCCTCTGTTGGGCAGCCAACAAACTGTCTGTTTTTCCTGGTGGCATGTGACTGTGAATTAAATGCAACTCTCAGGACTGAGGCATACATACTCAGCTTGTGCATTGGTTTGGTTTTAAAGAAAGTGCTTGGAGCAAAGTCCATTTGTGTATTTTTCATTAAAAAGGTAAGTGCATCCTAGGAGATAAGAGGGAAAGAAAAAAAAAAAAAAGGTTTCTTAATGTGATCCCAGTATTGGTTGCCTATTGAAACTTCTTAGCTTTCAGTCCAGCTGTCTGCTTGTGGATTTTGGTAGGAAGGAACGGCTTTGTGTATTGTCTGGTCCTAAGGCTGGGTGGTATTTATGTGTGTGCTCTGGCTGGCCTGGCACCTCTGTGCACGCTTTCATTGAATTCCTTCTGTAAACCGCCCGAGCTTTGCAGGACTAACCATGGAGCGTGTGGCAGACTGATGTTTCCTAGAATTTTTGGCAGAATCAAGAGGAGCTTCTTGGTTATCTTCCCTTTCTTCCATCCTTGCAGAATGTGAGAAATTCCAAGCATCCTTCATAGCCCTGCACTTCTCCTGATGCCCCCACTCACCCCCACAAACCCAGCACACCTGCAGTTCAGGGTCCTGGGGCTTCAGTTTTGAGTGACTCAGGACCTGCTTAGTTACTGTGCGCAAGTTCTCACCCGTGAGCGATCAGTCAGCAGCAGTGCATCTGACCTTCCCACGGATCAGCTGGCTCTATTTTTAGCAAGAATGAAGGAAGAATTCCTTTTTGTTTTCAGGGGGAAAAGGCCTTTCATTGAAGTCCACTTCCTGGTCTGTATGTTGCTCGCTGACGTCTTTCATTTGCAGCCTATTGTTGCCTGGGTCATTTTCTGAGAACTTCACGACATTGCTAGTCCTCTGCTCTTCTGGTGAAAATGAAGCAGGGACTCGAGGTTTATTTTGCCTGCCTCAGGTCTTTGCCTGACCTACCAGAGGCTACAATTGACTGTCCTCTTTAGGGGTTAAATACATTTCTGCTGTTAGGTCCAGCAGGATCACCTGCAGACTCATTGAGCCCTCATTGTACTCTGAGGTGGATCCCTGCTAAGTTCCTCTCACCTTGCTGTCCATTTCATCCAGGAGGGGCCCATGTCACTTTGCTTTCCATGTGCTCTGTGAGCATGAGATACCATGTACAGTTCCCTGCCTCTCACAGAGTATGGCTAACAAGACACATTTCTCGGCTGTTTCTAGGGAGGACAGCATGTCGGTGGAGGAACTGTAAGGCCAAGTCAGAACTGTATGGCAAACTGAAAATAGGTCGGGGAAGAATTGCAGGAAACAAAACCTGAGCTAGGACTGTTCCGTGATCGTTCCTGTGAGTAAGGTGCCTGAAACGCTGACCTGGGAGTTCTCAGATTCCTTATCTTCATAGCAGTTGGAGCTGGAGGATTTCACTTCAGCTTTCAGTACAAAAAACAGATGCTTTGTGAACAAAGCAAGCACACCCAAGGCCTGTGGAATGCAAAGGGTGGCCTCTGTATCTGGTATGCTTTTGCTCTGGGCAGCCTGGATAACAGCATAAAATGCTCTGCGCTGCTCACAAACACTTCAGAAATGCGTCAGATAAGGCTGGGTGTTGCTGCTAAGCACCTACACCTGAAAGCTCTGCAGAGGATGCACGTTGACCCAAACAGAGTGTTTGTTTTGTTGGGTACCCCTGGTTCAGGGACTCAGCTCCTTCAGGTGAATGACAAGAAAACAACCCAGTGCAGCCTTCCCCTGCTGCTGGTAGAAAACCAGCAGCCTTCATCGTTCTGTTACTGAACCACTGGGGCCTGGATGAGCGCTTGGCAGGCTGGAAGCTGTGTCTGATTCCTTGAGTTGCTGACTTCTCTCTGTCACAGGAAAGCATTACTTGTGGAGCCAGGAAATAATTTCAGTGCTCTTTCCTTCAAGTCAGAGCAAGTCAGAATTAAAAAAAAAAAAAAAAAAAAAAAAAAAAAAAAAGGCAAACACTCTTTTCCCCCTTAGAAAAAAAGGGTAGAACAAGTGCTCTGCATGTTAGAGAGAGCTGCATGCTTCCAAAGCCCAGGTAACAAGCTCGTTTGTAACTCTAAGGATGTTTTTCGCTATAATAATCTTTTCTGTCTGATTTTCTAATTGCTGCTTGTCAGATAGTGTGTTGTGGTTTACCAACATTTTTAAGTCCTGAGATGCCTCTGGTGTATACACCAGATTGTGCCCTGTGACTGGCAGAACTCATGACTCTGAGGGCAGGGTTGGTGCTGTGTGTTCAGCTTCTGAGCTCATCAGAACGAAGCATGCTGCTTTTTGTCTCTGCCTCCTTAGCAAAGATAGCAGAAGGGCCAGGGTACTTGAGGAACCCTGCTGGGGGAGCACATGTGTTGTATGAATCATCCTGTTGGCTGTGCTATATTTATCTCTCTCACACTTTGGTATCCTCCCTTTTCATCGCATGGGGAACGTGTCCTGTATCTTGTTCACTCACCAGTGAAATCCTCGGTGTCCAAACCTGGGGCATGCGGAACGTCTCTTCCACAGTACGGCTCGGCATCTCACTGAAACAGGGCAATGCCTCTCTGTCGGGCAGCTTCCAGAAATAGACAGCAATCGAGTGGGTGCAACCTCCGCAGAACCCAGTCTCACCCAGCATCGGGCTGCTTTGGTTAATACAAGATCTGGATCCAAACCAGCTCCTCTCTGTGTTTTCTGCAGTGCCCAAATCGAAGCCTGGTGGTGTTGCAGAACCTGTCGGGTCTGTCTTACTTTCCCTGTGGAGTATGACCTTGGGGCCACAGGGGCACAAATGTTTGAGGGTGAAGAAACGTAGCACAGTGGCTGCCGAGTTGTGGTGCAGGCAGAAGGCCTTTCAACCCAGTGTCTCATTTAGGGGACCTTTGCTGGTCAGTCCTGTGCCTTGTGCTCATAGGCTGAAGCACGTGTGTTTACTTGATGTTCGCTTGATTTACTTCTCTTCTCCCCAGTTCTTTGGGCTGGCAGGAACTGGATCCTTGGCCAGCAGCTGCACAGTGAGGGATGGGACTTCTCAGACAGGAGACTCCTCGCTCTTTCCCATTTTGATGCAAATCTCTGTTGGCATCTTGTGAAGCGGGATTAGTGCTGTCACGTGGGCCAGGAGGCTTTGCTCCCTGTCCCTATCCATCCTTGCAAGGGACTTGGCTTTCCCTGACTGTTTACTCACCAAATCCCTTCGACTTGTGCTGCTGTGAATGCCTCTGCTGTGCAGACATGCTGCCAGAAGCAGGGAGGCTCTGGCTCTCTACCCGGTGCTCTGGGTCCCCAGGAATCTAGCTAATAACTTAATAGCTTCTAGCTCCTTGTCCCTGCCGAGCTCCCTCTGAAACGTGCTTTGTTGTGAGCTGCGGAGCACACAGATGGCAGCGTGCTACTTATCTCCAGGCTGTCACGTTGGAGTTGTTCTCAGAATCGGGAGCCTTTACAGACGGGTGTTTGCTGGGGTCTGCAGCTTCAAAGAGCCTTTTCCACAAATAGGATTTGATACAATGGGGAGAAAAGCAACAGCATCTGTGCTCACAATGACGGCCCAGGGGCATTAGAGCTTTTTTCAGGCACGCTCTGTCACAACACAAGCTGGCCTTTCCTCAGTAAGGCATTTTTATTCCACAGGCACAGAGATACAGACCGATGAGTAAGGCCCTTGTGTTTCCTTGGGAAGCTCTGAAGCTGGCAAACGGAGGGCTGGATTTCTCACGGTCTTAGAGAATTTAGAAGGAGGTGAGCAGAGCTCAGACTTTGCGTGCATCTTGGATAACGCAGGTAAACTGGGACAACACTGGTAATAGCCTTGTGAATTTCTGTGCGGCCACGCAGACAGCAGGTGCAGTCTGATGCACCGAAGCATCTGCTTTCAGCCTGGGTCACACCTGTCACAGTGCTATAGGGGAAACCACGCGCTGATTTGTCAGGGTGGAGTTAGAAAAGCGTGGCTGTCGTGTCACCTAAGGAGACTGTCCTTACGCATCACCTCCTCAGGGTTTTGCCTCGCTCCGTCCCTCTGTGCTGGCTGGGGCTGCTGCTCTCCTGTGGCTACTGCCAGGGTATTGTCCTAAGTTATCAGTGACCGTTACACCACGTGCCCGNTTTTGCCTCGCTCCGTCCCTCTGTGCTGGCTGGGGCTGCTGCCCTGGCAGCCTGAATGTGCTGCCGGAGCGCTGCTCTCCTGTGGTTACTGCCAGGGTATTGTCCTAAGTTATCAGTGACCGTTACGCCACGTGCCCAGCAGCCTTAGAGAAATTCTGCTGTCCCAAACCCTCTGTCAAGGGTCTTGTGCGCTCCTTCTCACTGCTGGCAGCGACCTCTTACCTGTAATTCAACAAAGGAACACTAAGATACAAAGCAAGAGCCTGGCCATTGCGATAGGCAGCGATGAGAGCCCTCGCTGGGCTTGTCCTGAGAAATCTGCCTGGACTGAAAGACTGCAATATTTATTGCAGTGTGCAGGCAAGCTGGTGTGTGATATTGGTGGGTGGTGGTGGTTGTTTTTTCCACAGTACGATACCAGCGTTTGTGTGTAGAACACCTTTCCTGTTGCAATTTCTGACGATTATCTCTTGTGTCTGTGTCTCCTCAGGACAGGATGCCGCAGACACCTCCCTTTGCAGCGATGTTTGACAGCAGTGGCTACAACAGGAATCTGTACCAGTCCAAAGAGGATGGCTGTGGGGGACTCTATTACCATGACAACAACCTCTTGTCGGGGTCTCTGGAAGCTCTGATCCAGCACTTAGTACCCAACGTAGATTACTATCCAGATGTAAGTGTACACCCCTCTTCTTCTATTTTCTTGTTTTTCTGTTCTGTGAGATTGAACTCTGTAGAATTCCCTCCCCTTTCACCCAGGAGACAAGCAGGTCTGTGAGTGACGAACAGTACCCGGGGCTTCTTAGAGGAGGTACAAGGCGATGGTGTAAGGCTTACTGAGCCAGACAGGCAAATAGTACACAGCAAGGACGATCTGAGCGGTGAAATGAGGACAGTTCAGCAGCCGGGTTAACTGACAGCTTTTTTGTTCTTTGTGTGAAGGGTCTTTGCCTTAACTAGGGAAATGTGGGAGCAAAGAAGACCTGTGCTGGTTCTCTGTGTAGCTTGGGCTTGCAACAGGGATTTTATTCCACTATTAGGCTGGGAAGAGTTATGCTATCAGGTTCTGGCTCTCGCAGAGGTGCACTGCAGAGCAAGGGAGATGAGCTAAGGTTTTATCCTGTGTAATTTCAGGTACTGGGCTTGTAAGAACGCTGTGTAAAAACACGGAGCTAAATCAGCGCAGCCATGCCTTGGTTTGGTTTAATCTTGCCTAATTTGGCTCAAGCGTGACGGTACAACGCTGACTCTGGAGCAATGACAAGCGTTCAATTAAATGCTTACCGCTGTAGCAATAGCACTTGGCACAGCCAAATGCACTGTTTTCTTCTGCAGATACTAAAGCATTAGGAACCGATTTTTCAGGAATAAGCGCTGAGGAAATAGAAAACACTGGTGATTGATCCCTTTCTCTGACTTTCCCGTTTGCAGAGGACATACATCTTCACCTTCCTTCTCAGTTCGCGCCTCTTCATGCATCCCTATGAGCTCATGGCCAAAGTTTACCACCTGTGCATTGAGCAGCAGAGACTAAGCGAGCCTGGCCTGGACAAGGTAATATCCCCCACCCTGAGAACCTGACCTTCAGTCGCTGACATGTGGGGAACGTCCACTCTGCTCAGCCTGTCCTGCATGGAGGTGGTCGCTGCAGTTTCCATTCTGCCAGTGTAAGGGACAGGAATAGAAGTAATGGCTGGAATAGAAGTGATGGCTGTTAATGAGACATCCTGCCACGATGGCTGTTGTTGCAGGGTTCCAAATGTATTCATGCGTAGTGTCAGGACGTTGGGAAGACGTGAGCGCGGGAAGGGGAATTGCACCGATGCGTGCGTTCGTGCTTCAGTCTTGATGGAATGGCCTGGCTTGCTGGCCACTTGCATGGGAGTGTGTTTTGTTCTGTGCATTGAAGTGATGCCTAATGAAAGGAAGCAGGACGTGGATGTTGTCACAGAACCTACTCCTCAACAGAAAATAACACCAGTTAAACTAAGGTAGTTGAGTTATTGCACCAATTTCTCCCTGTAAGGTGCTGCACATCAGCAAGTGGTAACTGAAGCTTACCCCTTTGATAATTGGTAGCCATAAATTACAGAAACACGAATCTCTTCCACCATGACATTGCTAATAATGAAGGGAAAGTGGAGATATAGATACAGATCTTCCAGGATTTTTCCTGCTACCTGCAACCTAATTTCCAGCCCACGAAAGCCAGTGACAGTCTCTTCGTTGGCTTTACTGGGTACGGACTCTGGCCTGTAATCCAATGCAGATTTAAGTTTAGCTTAAACAATTAACTGACCTTCATACCCTTGTTCTCCATAGCATCCTACAGAAGGGAACTAGATTTCCTTTGGGCCAGCTGTGTGCTGCATTGCACTCCAATGTAATGCTTCCCCTTTGCGTTTTGAACTAGAACCGGATACGAAAAATTGCACCCAAAATCCTTCAGCTGCTGACAGAATGGACGGAGACATTTCCTTATGACTTCCGTGACGAAAGAATGATGAGAAACCTAAAGGAGCTGGCACAGAGAATAGCCAGTGGTGATGAGGTAAGTTGTCTGCACGCAAAGCTTTCGGATAAACGCTTTGGGATGGCGCGTTGGTTGTTGGTCGGTGCTGTGCTAAGTGCCGGTTCTCAGGTGGAAGGGAGGTTTTATGGCAGTCCTATGAAATAGTGCTGAATTGGTGCTTGTCATCTAAGCACTGAAATTAACTCAGCCAAAATCCGAGGCTTATTTTCACTTAGTGGAAAGGCAGTTAGCAAGGTTTCAATAAGCATCTTGTGTTGCTGGCATGATACCACAATTGCAAAAGGTGTTGGGGTGGCATTGGGAACATCTAGAAACACAAAGAGCAATTGCTACATGGCATGATGCTTCTGGCCTTGCTCAGCTTGGTGTGACACGTGTAAGCTGCTGGATAATGATATAGACAGGGCAGTAAGCAGCCTGTTAACAAGCTTCGGTAGGTAAGCTTTGCTGGGAGGAGCTGCGAGTGCTGCCAACGGGCTGAAAATACCTTGTGAGGGTGGGAAAGAACAAAGCTAACATAATTTTGGAAGCTGAAGTACGGTTTGGTGTTGTGAAAGGGAGGAGGAACAAAAGAGGGGAGGGGTGGAGGGACCGAGATGCAGTGTGGGATTTAAATGAGGAAGATCAAACTGGAGGGCAAGCTTGGAGTTGCTGCATGAAATCTGCAGGGGGCTTTAGATAGCGAGCAGGCAGTGAATTTGCTTTTGCCATGTAAATGCAGATCACTGTCTTCCTTTGTGAACACGCTTGGTGAGCGCACGCAGAGCCGCACCAAAGCAGCGTCCTGTATCCGTGTGTCTTTTCATACACAGTCCAACACGGTACCAGCATCTCTTAGTATTTTTCCACCATGATATCGTGGGGGGAGTGACAGTAGACACTCAGTTAACATGCAATATTCCAGACCCAGCAGGCAGTAGTGACTTCCTGTCACTGTCTGCACAGGGCAGGCACAAAGGGGTGACCTTGGCTGAACTTGCTGAAGTGCGATCTACCAGGAAAGAGGAGTGTGGAGCTCAGAGAACAGAGTACTGCAGCCTAAGAGTTCAAGTTGCCTTCCTTCTGTATGGCTAGTATGCACCAGAGTTCAGGCAGTTCAGCTTCATGCATTCACCAGTTTTCTCCCTGGTTTGGTCAACAGTTGTGGGTTGACACGAACCACAAATTCATACAGGGTTCGTTGGTTTGGCTTGGAAGATGAACCCTCCGATTGTTAGGCCACTTGCACAATGAGCCCTTGTTCATCCCAAGTGTTTCAGATGCTTTTTCAATCTCAGTTGTTTACCAGCTGGGCAAGAAAATGCTTTCTAAGTTCTCTTACATCAGATCTCAGAGAATTTGGGAAGTATTACTTGAAGTAACACTTCTGTGTCTTCCTGAGGAACATGTCTGTCCTTGTGTTGAAAAGCTTTGGATCCTCCCATTCTGTTCTCCCACCACCCCTTGGTGAAATACGTTGCCGTGTTTGTCTATAGGAAATCAGAACACCTAGAACCCAGAAGGCAATTATTTACCTCAAAACAGGCCACATTCAGCTTTGATCGAACACCACTGACCTCAGGAATGAATTTGAAAAAAAACAGCGCTCTTGTATTGTGTTAAATTGGGAAATGCTTGTAAGTGAGAGCCTTGGGTAGAAGGCTGAACTCATGAGAATACAGGACACGTTCATGCCTTTGACTGATCACCCAAGATTGTGCTGCCAGTAGGCTTTGGAAGCTCATTTTTTCAGCTGCTTATGTTTTCCATCAATAGGTGCAGGCTGGTATCTGGTATGGGGAAGAGTGACCACCTGGGGGGCGGCGTAGAGGTCTGTCTGGTTAGGAGCTGAGTCCTGTCTTAGCGCAACTGGTCACTGGTAAATCCAACAGGGCCACGTGGAGAGGCCTGCAAGGTGCAAGGAGGAGAGATGGCTTCGTGCTCTTCTCCTTGTTCCCAGATTTACTACGCATTTTAGTGAGATGAGTGTTTAAATGCTTTTGTTCTAACGGTGAAGTGCCAGTATCAGAAACGCACACAGCAGAGCACGTGCTAACAAATGCAGGCACCAGCATCGATCTGTGTCGGTGTCATGTAGACTTGAGTGCTATCCCCTCCCAGTTTGAGAACACGTCCCCGTGCTTCGTGTCGTGACAGATGTACCGGAAGAACGTCCAGCAGCTCCTCCAGAACCTGCTTCGAAAGCTCACAGCTGTCAGCCAGTATGAGGAAGTGCTTGCAAAAATCAGTGCAACATCCACGGATCGCCTCACGGTCCTGAAGGCCAAGCCCCAGTCCATCCAGAGGGACATAATCACGGTCTGCAACGATCCCTACGCGTTAGCCCAGCAGCTGACGCACATAGAGCTTGTGAGTTACCATTTTTCCAGTGTGATTTCATCCTTTCCCTTTTGAAATGCAAGTTAACCCAGGACCTGACTTGATTGCTTGTGTGCTTCATTTAGGAGAGGCTTAATTACATTGGACCAGAAGAATTTGTCCAGGCGTTTGTGCAGAAGGACCCTTTGGATAATGACAAGGTAACTGGAGATCTGGCGCAGCTCTGAGACGTGACATGTAACGTCCTAGAGCTGAGGTGCTCAGTGAACTGCAGGTGAACTCCAGCAATACATGAGGGCCAGCAGAAGCAAGCTTTTAAGGGAAAAAGCTTTAGCATTACTCTCAAGAGTTTTTTGATTTATGGATGCTTTTTCCTCTGGGGCACATCTCCAGGACCTCCAAAACTTTGTCAGTCTAACTAAAGGGATTTAAACTGAAGGGAAACTTAATCCGGTGAATGTTTTCTTCCAGCCACCTTCTGTGGCGTACAGCTAGAAAAAGTTGAGTTTAACTTGGGCTTTTGCTTTACTCATTTTCTGCTCGTCCATTTACTAAGTTGAACTCTGCAGCAAACCTGCAACTGAGGCAACGTGCAGACAGAGCAGGCATCACCCAAAGTGGGCGGTGAGCTCTAGATCTGCATGAGGTGGAGGGCTAAGGTGTCTTGGGGCGGCAGGGCAAAAAGCCAAAAGGTTCCTCGTGGGGAGAAGGTGCAGGTTATGGTGAGAACTGCTGTTTTCCCTCTGCAGAGCTGCTATGGAGATAGAAAGAAGACCCGTAATCTGGAAGCCTACGTGGAGTGGTTTAACAGGCTCAGCTACCTGGTTGCGACAGAAATCTGCATGGTGAGCAAGGACTTGCTGTGCTCAAAGGCTCTGTTCAGTCTAGTTGTCACAGCTGCGGAGCCGCTCTGGGTTTGGTGTCCCCTTTAGTGCTGGGGGGTGAGGAGGAGCTCTCTGCTTCCTGCTGAGAGGAACTCACGCTTCCTTGGCATCTTTTGCAGCCTGTGAAGAAGAAGCACAGAGCAAGAGTGATAGAATATTTCATCGATGTGGCGCGGGAGTGTTTTAACATCGGCAACTTCAACTCCTTAATGGCGATTATTTGTAAGTATGCATCCCTGAGGCAGTTTGTCCCCGTTGGAATCTGGATAGATCAAACATGGTGCTTTATGCAGAAGTTGCTGCTGAGCACGCTGCTGGGGGCAGGAAATGGCAGAGAATTGCTCAGTGGTGTTGTGGTGTTGTGCATGTAAGAGATTATTCGCTTCTTAGTACTTAAGGAAAGGCTGAGTTTCCATTGCAGCTCTTCAGAGATCTAAATCTCTACCTTTTGGAAGAGACTTGAATGCTAAATTGGAATAGAAGCTCCTCCTGTGATATGGAAGATTGATGTCTTCCCGTATTTCTACAGCACCCTAAGTAGCCTAGACTCCATACCTTTATATCTGATGGGAAACTATTGGGAAGATCTGTTGAAACGGGGAAGCTTCCCTGACACATTGAGTTTTCCATGAAATTTGTAAAAGGCAGTGTTGAGAGAACTTGTTTGATTTTGTTACTGCATATCTGTGCTCATCAAGAGCACGTGAAATTGTGTCATAGTAATTTTTTTTAGAGTTTTTTCTCTTCAAGAGATGCTGATTTTTGTTTTCAATGTGTTTTTTTTTTTTTTTTTATCACTGGGCTTGCAAGAAAACACTAAGTCTGATTTCTCAGTAGATCTACTCAGAAAATATTTCTTAGTAGCTGCTTTGCATTAGAAATACTTCGCAGCCTTGAACAACCCCCAGGATTTTTAACTGTTGCAACAACTTCTCTTCCACCCAGCTGGCATGAACATGAGTCCTGTCTCTCGCTTAAAGAAGACGTGGGCAAAAGTGAAGACAGCCAAATTTGATATTCTCGAGGTGAGTCTGGCCAGCAGTCGGATGCGTGGCTGTCAGCAGCATGCTGCTTTCAGCTGCTCTGAAACGCAGTTTGGGCTGCTCTATGGTTTGTTTAATTTGGTATATGTGTGCTCTTAGTGGGAATTCCTGAAGGGGTAGTAAGATCCTTTCAGCTGACCTGTGCTCTTTTGACCTGGAAGGAGGAAATAGAAGGAATTGTCTTTTTACTTCCAAACCCCACTTCCCAAGGGGCAGTCCCATAGCAAAATAAAACAGATAACCCCTTGGAAGGCAGATGGATGGGAGGAGGTTGGCCTTGGTTCACCTGATGCAGTTGTGCCTCTGCAGATGCAGTTGAGCTGTAAAGCAGCTGCTTTGTCTGCTCAGAGAAACTGATCTGGGTGGATTGCCAGCTACTTTCAGGTAGTACAGGCCTTGGGCAAGGATCCTGCAGGGGCAGCCGTAGGTGGGTTTGTGATGTACCCAGCAGCTGATGTACAACAAGTTAACTAGCTTGGTCTGTGTAGCAGTGGGTTGGCTCAGACGGTAACCTAGAGACAGGGCAATGCTCCGTGCATGACAGCAGCGTGCAGTGTTTATGGATATCCTTAGGAGATGTGGCCCGTGCTGTGACAGTGGATTAAAGCAAGACCACCTCATGCTTGCTGCCCCCAGCCTTGGGTGGGAGATGGCTTTACCTGTGTCAAGAGTGGGTAGCTGCAGAGCTCTTAATCAGCTCTTAAGATCACAGTCCTGCTTTGTTCAGACTTACTACGCAGGCTGGGCTTTGCTGGTTGGAGATGTTTTGAGAGCTGTGCAGTCATCCTGGCGCTAACATCTTCCTCTGCCACTGAGTCAGCTCTGGGAGGTCTGCGTGCAGAGGAAAAGCAGAATGCTACTGCCCAGACCCATCGTTGTCATAGCTCTGTTCTTGGCTTTTGAGGTGAAGCTCAGCCGTTTGCTGGGGGACAGGGAAGGAAAAGAAGGTCTGCAGTGCCTGCCTTTGTTCCTGCCCTTCGCTTGTGTTGGATCCCTTGTTTTGCCCAGTGAACGTTTTTTTAATCACGTTTCTCTTCTGACTGAAAGAACAGATCAAGAGACCCCCCAGTCCTTCAAAAGGCTGTGTCTGGAGTGCTGTTCAACAGACCTCTTGTTTTTTGAGGCAGTTGCTCAAGTGACAAAGTGTTGTGCGTTGTATTGGTGCTGGCGCTCTGAAGCGCATTATTTATATTTCTCCATGCTTTGTAGCATCAGATGGACCCCTCCAGCAATTTCTATAATTACCGGACTGCTCTGCGTGGAGCCGCTCAGAGGTCCCTGACAGCTCACAGCAACAGGGAGAAGGTATGTTTGCAAATGCCTTGGCAATGGCAGAAATGAAATGAGCTTGTTGAATCACACGGTAAGCTTTTGTCTGGGGGTTCTGATTTTTAGAAGCTCCACCCCTGGTGGCTTTTCAAAAAAATGAAAATCTTGAAACCGAATCTCTACTTAGCCACCTTCTAGCTCAGAAGTAATACTTGGACATTTGGAATGGGTGACAATGGCTCCTTGTCTAGGGCTCTGTTAACCCAGCCTAGGTCGGCACTGACTGAAAGCTGCAAACATGAAACGATGGCTTTGGCTATTGAAATGAAATAATGTACGTTGCCTCAGCTTCTTGATTCCTTGACGTGAAAGGTCAGTAAGAGAAAGGCCTGGGAGAGAGCATACGAGGGTTTTCATGCCCAGAGGAGGAGAGATCAGCTGGCCAAACTGGGGGTGATGTGAGGGCCACTTACGAGGTGGCCGATTAGGGGAGGGAGTGTAGTTCTTTAGAGTCTGACAGTTAGTTACAGGTGATTCTGGCTCTCTGCATTCCTTTCATGGTTGGTGTTCTTTGCATGTGGGGTTTGCAACGGAGAGGTACTGATAATTCCTGAAGGAAGGGTGAGGAGAAGAAATGCTGATGACAATGCTGGAGGATAAACCAGACACGGGCAGAATAAATAGTGGTTTCAGAGGGACACAAGTGGACATGGTTCAGCTGTAAATGATTTACAGTTTTGGCTGGAGAAGATAGAAAGCCTGCAGAGGAAAAATATTCTGAAACTCAGACCTAGGCAGAATTTCAATTTAACTGCTGTGGAGTCACTGTCCTGTACAGTGTTTTGAAGATGAGCATTAAATGCACTCTAGAGATTGTTAGTGGAAAAGGCGAGCTGTAATGGGGGTTGGGGAACACAGTGGGTTTGCAGATTTCTGGACTTGCTGCAAATTATGCATCAACAGAGGTGGCTTCTATCTTTACTCTTAAAAAATAAATTGGCTTTTGAGAAATGAAGGGGCTTTGGTCACATGTTAAGGCAGAATCTGGTTTGCAGTTCATGCAGAAAGGAGCCATGTACCTTCCTAGCTGCCACCCGCTTAGGCGCAGTTGTTCTTCAGCTTTGTGCTCCAGTTAATGAACCCGGGCTTGGTGCCCATCAAGTAACTCCAACTACTGGGCAGGATGAAGCAATGCCATGCGCAGTCTGCTTGTCTGTACTGGTGTTATACACCTGTAAATAAAACTTAGTTTGCTATTTCGGAATGCTAAGCATCTGTTCGCATATCACTCAAAATATTGGAAGTTTAAATGTTAAAATGCATTATTTTTTTTTTTTCTTGAGAGTGAAGTGAGTTTTAAGACTTCAAAGAAAGAACTTAAACATATTGAAGTGTTACAGCAAAGTCTTGCTTGGAGGCTGTGATACAGCGAAATCTGTTCTATGCCCAGTTGCAACAAGGATGTGCAGGGACGTATGAGAAAGGGAAAACACGGCGAAGGAACGGAGTGAGTTAGGCAGCTGTTGGTGTAAGCACACCGCACAGCCACGGTGGACAGGCAGTGCAGTGCCGACAGGTGCTTCTTGGGGTTGCTGTCTGGAGAGCAATCTATTCTGATTCAACAGCAGACTGAGAATGATCTTCTTCTTGCCGTAGATCGTGATACCCTTCTTCAGCCTCTTGATCAAAGATATTTACTTCCTCAACGAGGGCTGTGCCAATCGTCTTCCAAACGGCCACGTCAATTTTGAAGTGAGTACACCGCTGTGGCACTGAGCAGGGTACCTCATAGCATCAGCCCCTTCAGCAGGCAACTCGGGGCAGATCACCACTCAGCATCCCCTGGGTCCTGGCAGAGCAAACCTAGGCTGTAAATGGAGTTATGTCTGTTACTTCTCACGGGGTTGAAGTTGGAATATTTATAGAAAAACATTCAGTTGTCCCAGGTTTTTAGCGGGAGCAGTCAGAACTTCTGCCCCGTGCTCAGATTCATCTGAATATTTCCATTCACATGTTAATTGTGCTTATCACAGTCTCAGAAACATGTGACAGAGGAGCAGTGAGGGAGTCTTGAGTCCCTTTCAATAGTTGTTCTGCCTTTGATTTCAAATTCCTGTGGATTACCCAATGATCTGTTTTCTAGAAGAAGCCTGGCTCACTCTGACAAAATTACAGTAATTTCGCTTCCTGCAATCAGCCTCAATTAGCCCGGTTCTAAAGTTAGACTGTTTGATGGTCTGCAATGTCCTTTTTGACAAAGAATCCATGTTCCCTTGAGGCATGGTTAGCTTGAATTGAAAGAGCTTATCAGCTAGTGACATCAACACACGGCAAGGGGAATTTCTATTTTTGGCCTAAATTTCCAGCAAGAAAAGGGAGAGTTTCAGAGTGATTAACTTGAAATGGAACATCTGGATTCCCAAATGTTCAGCCCTAATTTAACATCTAGGGAGCTCCCAAGGCGTGGATGTGAAACCAAGATCCCTCTCTTGAAAATACGGTCAGGTAAATAGCCCTCTCCAATATGTAACACCTTTTTTTTTTTTCTTCTTTCCTGTTCTACTCTGGCAGAAGTTTTGGGAATTGGCAAAACAAATCAGTGAATTCATGACGTGGAAGCAAGTGGAGTGTCCGTTTGAAAGGGATCGGAAGATTCTGCAGTATGTGCTCACTGTCCCAGTCTTCAGTGATGACGGTGAGGAGCTCTGGACTTGCTGCAGATGGGGTGTCACTGGCTGTTGTTCTGTCTCTGTCCTTAAGTCACTGCTTCATCCCCGTAAACAAAGGCTTTGACCCGAAACATCTCTGTCTGGAAAGTGAAAAAATGCCTCTCCCTTACAAATGAGAGAGCAAATGAGCTTTTTCTTTTGATGTGCATGTGGTCTGTGAGAACTGACTTGGTCCTTTTCTCTGAAATGGAATGGAAAAGCTTGGTTTGGTATGTGGTCCCTGTAAACACCATCTGAAGTTGATTTATGTGGACTTTCAGGGCACTTAAAAGGGTGCTGCTTGAGAAAGGAAACTGGGACGTGGATGGTTTCATATAAAACACCACGGCCCTGGGCTCAGTTCTTCCTTCTGAGGGTTTTCTTCCACTCTGATGCTTTTCAGTTTACAATAGTTGCTCTTTCTCCTTCAGGGCACTCTTTGTTCTCGTGCACTTCTCGTTACTATTGTCTGGATGTCATGATGAACAGTGTCATACTTGATAATGGCATTCTGGAGCCCTGATCTTAGCAACGGGCAACATAAGCCCGCTTCATTTAACTCCTGTCCTTTCTCCAGGGCAAGCAAATTTTAAAATGCCAGCAGATTTAACATCTTGCATTTGCTTGTGATTGCAGCACTCTACTTGGCTTCCTACGAGAGCGAAAGTCCCGAGAATCATGTTGAAAAGGACAGATGGAAGACGCTGAGGTTTGTGTCAGAGATCACTCGCCTCAATAAATAAAGAGAATAGGGTATGGACCCGGCATCGAATGGTTAACACCAAATGGCACGCTGTGTGTTTCAGCAGATGGGGCACAGCGTCAGCGTAAATCACCCTTTCGCTCTGGAACTCCTGGGAAAATGAGCACAGTCTGGATCTGTAGCCCTCTCTCCCTTAGAGGATAGGGATCAAATTAAGGAATTGTGCGTCTTAATTCCTTATGGTACTCAGGGTAGGGAAAACAGTTTGTAAACTTCAAAGAAATGTGGTTTTCCAGCAGCCATTTCTGGAGATAGCGCATCCCCTTTTGCTGCTAGGTTTTTAGAGACCACAAAGATCATCCTGGGTCAAATGTGTTTATGAAAGCAGGTAGTTCAGAGTCCAGTCTGGGAAAAACAAGTTCCATCAGATGCTGGCTTTCCTTCCACTGCTGGCTGGACACAGCCAACTCAACTCCTTAATTTTGCTAATGGTGGAAAGATGCATGAACTGCTACGGCACTGTTGTAGCTTCTCCTTGGCCAATGAACTTTTTTTTTTTATTTTTTAAGAAAAAGGTGACCTCATGACAGCAGAGAAAAGTAATCATAGATGGAGACCTAGAATTAATTAGGGGTATGGATAATTTGTGTTTTCACCCCTAAGCCACACCTCCACTTCAGTTTCTAAACCACAGATGTCCACAGGAGCTGGCCACTAGTCAGCTGTTAGTGCTGCTGCTTCGGGCAGCTGGTCTGTGAACACCCAGAGGCACCCACGAGCACAACAGCTCAACTCCTCTTACCCACTCTGCGACATCAGAGACAGCTGCACACCACAACCATGTCAGGGGTTCTGTGGGATACCATGAGGGGGCGTAACGATCACAGGGGCATAACGATCACATCTGATTAGGCCCAATGAATGTGGGGAGGGGGGGGAAAAAGGAGGGTTACATCCGTGCACAGTCACTGGCACGGTGCATTCCACACCGGGGGAAGGCGGCCAGAGCTGTGACGCTGACGTCAGTTCCACGGGATCCTTACCTGAGGCACTGGAGCTATCTGGGAAGATGGGCACCCTTCTCATGGCTGTCTTGTTCACCTTCACTCTTGGTTTCAGGTCAACACTGCTGGGCAGAGTGTAACGCACCAGATGGCTGCTGTGCCCAGGGACCGTCGAGGGGCGAGGCGTGGTTGATGTTTTTGTGCACCCGCTGGTGTCCAAAGCGATGTAAACCATGCAGTCACTTGGGATAACTCGTCAGCAGAGATGGAATGGATTAACTGCAGAACCAACAGGCAGCTTGTCATGTCAGACAGACTTAAACATGGGCTGAGGACAGTGCCGACAGAAAGCTCTGAAGAGCTCAGATGCTGCCTGTGAATCATTTCACACCTGGAGGGAATGATTTCCCCTGCCTCATGCTGGAGCTAGCTGCTCCTCTGCAGAGCTGATACTGGATTTTAGAGGAGGAAAAACCAAATCACTTCCTCTCAGTGAAACCCGGGGGTCTGCACCGAAGAACTCAATTCCTTAGGAGCTGAACAGAGCGAGAAACTTGGCCGGATCGGATCCCTAACAGGGGAAAGGACTGGACACAAAAAACGGGCTGCTGGGGAGAGCTCCTCCCTGCCGCTGCAGTGGGGGCTCTTCTCTTTCTTTTTCCAGTATTTTTTGGAGTTGGCTGCTGGCAGGCAAACTCATTATTGTTATAAGTTATTTAAAAATATAAATTAATAAAAATGAAGGCTGTGGTAGAAAACACACCTGGTAGAAAAGTGTTGTAGCCATGTAGCTTGGACTATTTTATGACTTACAGAGAGGTTTTTTTCTTTCAGATATCTACAGCTAAAAACTACATGCTATGGACAGTCTTGCTTTCTCTATACTGTTCTGCTACTCTGATTTTCCATACCTGACCTTCTTATATTAGCTTGAACGGGCTGACTTTTCTAGAATGGTCCTTAAGAAACCGATGTACAAACCGTGTTGAAATACGAAAATATGTTTTTTAGTCATTTTTATAATTGCTTCTTTTGGAAGGGTAACAGTGGAGAACACGGTCCGGTTTGGCAGAATTAGCAAGATGTCAAAAAGGAAAAAAAGAAGGCATCTTCCCAACTTGATCTGTGAACAAAGCACTCTCCCTTGGTTTGCTTTATGGATGATGGCTATGACTGTGCAGTAGTTCACCACGTTACACACCAAATAAGTTAGTAGTAGTTCTGAACCCGTAGCCACTCTGTTTATCCTAGGAAGAACCTGATTTGGGGAGCAAGATCCTGTAGCTGTAGGTCACCCGGGATGTGGAATCACTGAGCAACAAAAGCACATACCTGGCAAAACAGGTATTGGCAATTATCCTACCACTGTTGCTTACCAAAAAAAAAAAAAAAAAAAAAAGAGAATAAAGATATCTACCTGTAGCACTGCATCTCTTGAGTTTTCAGGTAAGCTGATGTTGAAGTCTGTATTCTGTCCATCCCTTTTCAGGCAGATATTTAAGTTCTGAATTCTGCAAGGGTGTATGCTGAGGTAGCCTTCATCAGGGGGAGCACACACTGACCTCAGCTCTCCTGCCTGTTGGCTGGTACAAGGTGCTGCAAATCAGCGACTTGTGTGTTCCATGAGCAGCAGCTGCGGAGCTGCCCTGCCTCTCAGTGAGTCAGGCGAAGGAGGAAGAAGAGACCAGGCCCGCTGAGAGGAGGAGTCTGCTTCTGCAGTTCACAGACTTGCCCTCCAGCTTCCATCAGGTGAGGGCTTTCCAACCTCTCCCCCCACAGCCCTAAACAAGAACAAGCTTCATGCAGCCTGCTGCAGAGTGTGGGGCTCTGTTGTCTTGTGGGCCAGGCTCTTGCAGAGAAGAGGCAGCACACAGCCCAACGAGGCTGCTTCCTTGGCACGGAAAAGCTGGGCAGTGGGTGCAGGAGGCTGTGACTAGTGCTTGAGAGGGCAATGCAAATTCCTGAGTCCTGGGCAAGCCAGAGGCTGCTCCTTCAGGGGTTAGTAAACAGGGTGCTTGATCTCAGAGCAGTATGAATCTCCTGACACCCTTGCCTTATGCTCCCTTGTTCTGTGCAGCCTCTGTTCTGAACTTGGGTTGTGAGCACCCTGAGCTGCTGTTAGGCTTCAGCCATTGGTTTGGAAACAGCCAGCGGCACAAACCTGTGGCAGGTGAGGGAGAAAATGGCACTTGTGTGGCCATCCAGCTCCGAAAGGAAACACTGCAAACTCTGCGAAATGATGAGTTACAAGAACTCATTAACTCCATAGGCTGAGCGTTCAGTCAGTCCTGAAAATCTGTTCAGCGCCGACAGACCCATCTTCATGGCAAAATGACAGGAATTTTCAGTTGCATGCAATAACGACAAAAGCCTGCTTAAAGCCAGCATCTGCAACAGAGCAAGCAAGAGGCTGCACCTCCAGGTGGTTTGTTTGGGATGTGTTTGTGCAGTCGTCCTAGGCAACGCTTTCTTGGCAGAGGTGAAGCTGGGTCTTAGTTTTTAAGGGCAGTGGGCAAAACGTTCCTCTCCAAGAGCTCGGTGCAGCAATCCTTGTGTCAGTTGTGTGCGCTGGGCCCCCTTGTGGGCTTCCTGTGGTATTTCTGCCAGGGAAATGAGAAGAGGGAAAGCAGCCTGTGGCTTCTCTCCCATCTCCTATGAGGCCAGAGGTTGGAAGGGACAGTTGTTCTTCGGTGGACTTACAGCTGCAGTGGAAAGAGGCGTCTGGAACCAGACCGTTCCAGAGACGGACACGCAGAGCAGAGCTTCTCTCTTGGTGTTTTGGCAGGATACGCTCCTGAACCCCAACGTTTGTTCTCACGGCCAGAAGTCAAGATGACACAGCCTTCCTTGGAAAGAGCAACTTAAATCACAAGCAGTTCAGGCAACTCTTATGTAAGAAAAAAAAAAAAACTAGTGTTAAGGGTAAAAAATTCCCTTGGCCTTTGTTTTTCTTGATTCCATCGTAAGTATAGCATTTGTTTCTGAGTGCTTCACTGCTTTTGAATTTTATTTTTTTTTGTCTGAGAGAAAATGCATACAGAGGATGGTCAGGGAGAGCTGTGGCTGAAAGTTCAAAGCAGATGACTGAGAGTAGAGTGGGTGGCGGGGGCGATGAAGTCCAAAGGAGCACACGCTGTCAGTCGAGAGATCGATTCCCCTTACGAGAAGCGATCTGTGGGTTGCTGAAGTTGCCTGTAACAAGAGAAATGCCTTCTGAGCCTGCTGGGGGCTGTGTTACAAAACCCACCGTGATGCTTTGCTCTATATCTAACTATGAAGATACCGCTGCAACCCTCAGCGAGCAGAGCTGAGGCTGTAGCAGTTGGTCTGACGTGTGTTTGCCTGCTGACACAGAACCTCTGCTCCTACTCAGAAATGCTGTAGCATCTGCTACAAATCGATCTACTCTGATGGTATCAGCGGAAAATGTTAAGGTTTCCCCTAGATTTTTGTGACTAGTTTGGTACTCGTTGCTGTATGTATGCTCAGAGTCTGTTCTAGAGGAAATGGTGAGCACTGCTCCTTGGTCCCTGTGTAAGCCTGGCCGGTTTGGTAAGCAAGGAAATTGATACTGAAGAGCTATTTGCCGCCTGTTAAGAAAAGTGTTAATGGTGCTACATGTCCTCAAGCCACGCTACAGTACTGTTAATGGAGAAGTTAGTTACATTTCTCTCAACAAACAGTGATTCGTGAGTGAAGGTATGTTACTGAACTTAGTTTATTGCCCTATCTCTGATTTTGAGAGAGCAGAGTAGCAGCCTGTATTTTCTCCAAAGTTTTTCAATTTTCATGGTCTTTCCAGTTCTATGCATTAAAAAAAGAATGCTGCCTTACTGCTCAGACCAGAAGTCTGGCTTCCATACCACAATATTCAGAGTGAATGCACTGTGAGTTGTCTTCAGGGCATTTTAGGGTCTCGCTAGCACCTTCACTGCTTGCTGCAGCCACCAGAGCTTGCCATTTCCCGTATTCACCAAAATAAATAAATAAATAAATAAATAAAAGATGCAGATAATTCAGTACCAGGAGCTAAATGCTTTTAGTGAGCCATGTCAGCCACTGTCAGAAAGCAGTGGTGGAAACGCCATCTGAGAAGTGCCAGCACCTGCGAAAGGGCTGCAGGAAATGGCTGAGGGGTATTTCAGGGGTTGAATTTTATCCTTTTTCCTAGAAGGATGATGTGATTCATCTTCAGAAAATGAGAATGCCACAGCCTCTGAGCTGGCCAGATGTACTGCGTAGCTCTGGGTAAGTCGCTTGAACTCCGACACGCAATTCTGGAACCTGGTCCTGTGGCTGTCGGCGGCTGGGCAGAGCTGCAGGACATGTGGGGATTGGTTGCACCTCCCTCTTTTGGGAGGGCTGTGGTGAGCTAAACACAGCTGCTCCTGAGATGGTGCCCAAACAGTCTGTGTGTGAAACCTTCCTCTGCAGCAACCAGTTCACAAATATCTTGGTGGAGATGTTCTTCGTGGCCGAGGGCAAGGACCCTGCTGGTGTGAGGGCGCTGGTGGTGTTGGAACAGTGGGGAGAGGCAGCAGAGGTTGGTTCCTCATTTTTGTGCAGCACCCTAGGCTGTAAGTGTGAACCTCTCCTAGCACTAAAGGCTCTTGTACCTGAAGAGCCAAACATAAATGCAACTTAAACCACCAGAAGGACCATCTGAACAGCGAGCGGATAATCCCAGCCTACAGCTGCTCTTTGTCTCTCACTGCCTGTAAGACTACAGGGAGAAAGAGGCTCCACCCTGCTCTTGTAGTTCCTTCAGTTGTCTGTCTTGTCAGATATGCTTGTATCTGAGTGCTCTTCAACACTGAAGAAGCAGAGTGGGCTAAAACAGGACTGGGACCAATCTAGAGCTGTACTCAGCTGTAATCAGGGGGAGGCAGAGGCTTTGTTACCATGTGAGAGGTTGGTGCAGTCTGGCTGCAGCTGTGACAAACTCCTGTTTCCACAGAAGTATTCAATGCCATAAATGTTTGTGGTGAGAGGAGGATAGGCAGCAATGCTGAAGCAACTTGCTTCAGCGGTGGGCTGCACGCAGCTGGCAGCACAGCCTCTCTGATAGCCCTGTCCAAAGCTGATCCCCTTTCTGCCCCTGTGCCGTTTCTCAGCACACCCTGTTGCACAGAGAGGCTGTTTGTCTGTAATGAAGCAGGTAATTTAGGGAGCGCTGACTGAAATCAATCTCACAGAATGATCTGTTGTGGCTTTTACATGGTAAGTTTGCTGAAAACGATGAGCTACAGGAAGAAAAAGGTTGGAGCTGAAACCTTGCTTGAAGTGTCTATTAAAAAAAAAAAAAA